>OY757932.1:37393673-37721173 GCA_963585895.1 Sepioteuthis lessoniana
TGTTTGGGTTTTATGGCATATCAAATTTTGTAGGTTATTTACTGCCAATTCATTTTTAAACAAATGATCAGTTCTATTTCAAATAATTGAGTTTAGCATAAGTACACAGTTTAATTGTCAAAACATTTCTATTTCAAGCTATTCAGTTTATTCAAACAGTTCTAATTTAGCTAATTCAGTTTAGTATAAGTATAGATTTTGTTTACACACAGTTAAATGTCAAAACAGTTCTATATTAAACAATTCAGTTTAGCATAAGTACAGTTTCAATGTCAAAAACAGTTTCATTTCAAACAATTCAGTTTAGCATAAGTACAAAGTTTAAATCTAAGTACACAGTTTAATTGTCAAAAACATTTCTATTTTAAACTATTCAGTTTAAGCAAACAGTTCTACTTCATACAATTCAGTTCAGCAAAAGTATGCAGCTTAGTTCTATTTAACCCATAGATAGGGCCCTATCAGGTGCTACAATTCTGGGCCAGAGTGAATCTGGGAGCAATGGCAATGAAGGGGTGCTCTGCATTCCCAAAGGCCCCAGAATCGCTGGAACCTCACCATCAGATTGTTTAGTGTCATATACAGGACACTCATTGCCCCCCCTCCTCCAATGAGTGTCCTGTCAGTGTATTCTACAGCTCCAGCCTACTGGGCAATACATAGAGTTAATGTCAAAACAGTTTTATTTCAGATAATTCAGTTTACCATAAGTATACATTTTAGATGCCAAAACAGTTCTATTTCGAGCAATTCAGTTCAGTATAAGTATGCAGTTTAAATATGAAAACAGTTCTATTGTAAAGAATTCAGTTTAGCATAAATAAGCAGTTTAAGGCAAAAAACAGTAAATTCAAGAAACCACGGTTTAGTTCTATTTAACCCATAGATATGACTCTTATCAGGTGCTACCACTGCGGGCCAGAGTGGACCTGGGAGTGATGGCAATAAAGGGGTACTCTACATTCCCCAAAGTTCCAGCATCACTCGAACCTCACCATCAGACTGTTTAGTGTCATATCCAGGATACTTGTTGGGGTGTCTTACTCCTTTGCAGAGAAGTCGGTGTATTCTACAGCCCCAGCCAACTGGGCAAACATCTGAAAGGCATACTTGGAATGACGAATATAAAAACTGTTACCACTCATATAGAAGCAGTAAATGAGTGCATACAAATCAAACCAAGTAGAGTTCCATGAGAAACAATAGCAATTAACGAAAAACAAGAAAAAAAAAAAAAAAAAATAGTATCCATAGTTAATAAAAGAAACTATGGGTGGAAACTTAAGGAAGCCCAGAGAGAACAAACACATACCAAAAAGAACAATTGAAATACATTTAAGGCCAAATCAATAAAATTAGAAACCTGGTAAAAGATAGACAATCATGATTAGCAAAGCAGACAGTGAATGGAGTGAATAGAATGAAGAACACTTTGAGAGCAAAACTAAAAGCTGCCAGCCAAGTAGAAAAAGTTCAAAAGTGGAAAGAATATTTCAAGAATCTGTTTGGAACCCTCCTGAAATCCCTGATAAACTTATCAAAAAATTATTAATAGCCAACTAGATATCAAACTAGGACAGTTTACAGAGGAAATACTGAAAAAATTAAAAGCAGAAAAGCTGAAGGTTTCAACAAAATATCTCTTGAAGTATGAAAGACAAGAAAATGTGAGACATATTTCTTCAATTATGCAACAAAACACAATAGAGAAATGGACAGAAAGGCTGCATCCTCCTTTTTCCAAAGAAAAGCAACCTTAGAATCACCAAGAGCTACATAGGCATAGTGCTTACTGCTATAGCTGCTAACGTTTATAATACTGTTTTTCACCATATCAAAGCTGAAATTGAGAAAATTCTTAAGAAAAATAAGAATGGCTTTTGGAAAAATTGACCCTCAACTTCAAATTCTGACTATCTGACAAATCATCAAAAGAGTATGTTGTTTTTAAGTGCAAGCTTGATTGCTAGGCACAACGGAAGAAAATGGATTCCGTGATTTGTTTTCCCTACTGACTTTCTTCTTCACATTATTATGTGCTCATGTGACTTTTCTTTGTTCACTCTGTCAAACTGGCGGTCTGCAGAAAACAAAAAAGACACCTTTGCTACTGGCATTGCTCCTTTTATGCAACAAAATTTGCATGCAACACAAATCTCATCTCACCAGAAACGAGACAAGTGTCCTATAAATTCCTCCTCCAAAAACGGACGAGTTTTTACTGCCGGCACTCTACACGCCAGACACATCGAACTGAAGTTAAGTCGTTTCTCTCTATATCACGGCTCTTTCTGTGAGAACACTGAAGACTTTCATTTTTGTGGCTCAATTCTCGTTCACTGTTACACCCGCTCCTGGTCTCATGATCACATATGTAACAATGCAGACGTGGTCTTTTATTTCAGGTGCTTCTCCGAAGTGGGATTGCCTGAACTTCTTCCTTGAAGGAGCTCTCACACTGGTCGGTGACTGGGTTTTCAGGCGAGTCGCTAGTCTCCCAAGATGTAGGCTCTATCAGTAGGTCACTTTCAGACGATTCTCGCTGGCTCTTACTCACCAATCAGGTCGTTTCAAGGGCAGGGCAGAGATCCTTCACATGGCGTGAGGTTCCATTGATTGATATAGATTGCTCACTGACGACACCAGCGACTCGTGCCTTTTTGAAGTTTGATGTGCACCGGATATTAGCAGGCTTTACCCAGACGGGATCTTCTATTCCGTATGGGCTGCATATTTCTCTTCGACTGAGCAGGCATACGCTGTCAATCCCTTTGATTTGAACTCTGTAGCTGTGGATCACACTGGCAGGTCCACTTGCAACAGACATCATTTTTTTGGTGTTACATTATATCTGTACACAGCATCCAAGACTGTACATTGCTTTCTAGCGGTAATCCTTCAATGACACCTCTCTGCTATGCTGTTCCCATTTGGCACATCGCAACCTGAGCTGGATCCCCCATTCGTCTAGGAAACATTCCAATTGGCTGCTACAGAAAGTGGTATCATTGTCGGTAAGGATCTCCTCTAGCGGCCCTAATTCGTAAAATACTGATTCTAATTGGCGGATGATACTTGTAGAGTCCTGCTGCAGTAATGGCTGCCAGACTGCAAATCTAGAGGGCCCACAATCAATTAGTGTGAGAAAATGTTGGCCATCATAATGGGTTATATCCATAACCAGCCTAATCCAAGTGCTGCTTACTCCCAGCTTTCCTTTCCACCACTTGACTGGTGTGGGATCTATGGACTGGCATGGCTGGCATTCCTTGACTACGGCACTTGTAGGCAATGACGGATTGGTCAGTTGTACAAAATAGTATGTCCTTTGTACACCAGCATGTCCGCTGAGATGGTGTATTTTCGTTATTTCATCTTTGGAGTACCCAGGTCAACCAGTCGGCAAGGTTAGTTCGATGTCACCAAGGTTACATCCATGGACAGTTCATATTTGTTGGCCAGTTTCTGGATGGTGCTCAGTCTCCTTCTTATAAGCATCTCACTGGCTGCCTTGGTACACACACTGGCTTTGTCTCTCAAGGTGTCCAACACCCAGTGGTACACGCATAAGGAGTTGGTTCACATATGCAATTTTTTGACCCACCACCCACTGAAGCGCAAAGTTGATGCCCTTTAGTACAGTGTCCAGCTCTGCCAGATTGATATGTGCGGCATCATTCATTGGCCATTGCCCACAACCAGCATGTGTCCTTAATTACAGCTCTGTTCTTTTCTAATAAGACCCTGATAGCCAAAGAACTGTCATCGACCCAGACGTTCATCTCTTTTCCATGCATGCACCAATCTCCTCTAGCATGATCGCTCTTCTTCACTCTCACTATGGTCTCTGTCAACATACAAACAAGCAAGGTGTTGGTAGTCTCATCATCCCAACCTTTGGTGACCATACTTGCCCTACACTTTATAGTGCTTGCTACCATGCGAAGCTATTCGCATACACGAGCCTACTACACAGAGAAAAATCAGCACGTCTTGTCAAGGCATTGGGTACTTCTGGAATCACAGTTTCGCGCCTCCATTACAAAGTTCCTTGCTCTCCATGGATATCCAAACCGAATACACAGGCATAATTTTCCAGCTGTTCCAGGTACTTACAAATCAAACCAAACTGGGCCAATTTCATTTTAACATGTAGTGATTACACAATACCTTTGTTCACATAAATGTCATCAAGGTACACAGATGCCCCCTTTTTTACATTCTCTTCTTGAGACAACACCTCACCAATGATTGTCTTCATTATTTGCGGTGCCATATTTAGCTCAAAGACTAATGAAACAGTATCTTCTACTAGCAAACATTACTGTTTGAAACGACCACAATGATTCACTGATCTGGACTTGCAGGTAGGCCCTTCTCAAATTCAGCAAGGATACATTAGATCCATGCTGGTACCATCTCACAGTTTGCCTGCACAAACATCAGCCATAAATGCGTTGATGTACTGTTTTAGTTCCTGGTAGTCCATTACTGACCTTACCTTTGCTTTATTCTCCTGCACAATCGTCATTAGCAGTATCAGGCCTTTAGGAGGCCCAAGTTTTTCATTGGGGGTAGGGAATCAACCAGCCATAGTTAATCCATGTGCAGAGCTTCCTTTCATACGCCGGTCTTATTTGGCTGGGCACATGGTATTCAGCAATGCTGTTTTGGAGCTTGGCCATTTTCCTGTTTCCTGACCATTTCCATGAGGTGGTCCACACCTTCTGATGCTGGTCAAACTCAACACTAAAGTCAGGTTGGTCAATCTTGAGTGCTGCACACATTATGGCTTCCTCATAAAACTTTACCATCCCCTTCTGTGTGATTAAAACACCATCCAATGCTTTGATGGCATCATAACCCAGCAGCAGGTCAAAGACTAATGGCCTCTCATGTAATACTAGTGCTTCAACGTCAGTGGAATTCCTAGTGTCTGTGCAGACCTTTATGGTTCCTATTCTGCGACACTTGCACATTTCACCGCTTATTGGGGTGACTCTGAGGTTCCTCTTCTTCCAAATGCAGCAAAGTCCTGCACTTACAATGGTCTGAGAGCAGCCAGAGTCAATAAGTGCTGTGCATGGCGTCTCATTGGTGTTGACTCAGATGACTGGCAGCGTCTCATACATGGTTTGTCTGGAGTGGAGACCAACACCATCTCATCCCTGTTCTCCTTTCCCCAAGCAGTCCCAAGCCATGTGTCCTGCTTTGTTGCAACGGTAACAACGCACACACACTCCTTGTTTCCTTCTCACACAATCTCTCACTGTTGCCCTGACCATTGCAGTTGTAGCATACTATACTATTGCAGGCTTGCGTGGCTGCAACAATAGGTTCCTCTTGTCCTCGATCATCAGTCACAACAGTGCGAGCCTGAGTCTGTAGCTGTTCCAGGGTTATGGTCTCCATCCTGGATAATGCTTGGAGAAGCTGTCTGATATGCTGCAGTAGCTCCGATACAAATGCCCATGTCATCCAATGTTTGGGCAGTGGTTCCCCAACCAGCCGAGACAGGCGATGCAAGTCTGCCAAGAACTCATTCACGGTTTCATTCTGCCGCAACTGTCACACTGTAAATTGGTTAAATGTATTAAATGCGTCTGTCACATATGTAGTCATGAGGGCTTTCTTTATTTCTTCTGGGTCGGCTCTCTTCTCTTTACTCAATTGCTGATACATAACGAGAGCACCACCTTGTAGACATAACAGCAAGACATGCTCCACTCTGTCCATAGCGCAGAATTTGCAGACCAGCTCCACATTCTCTATCCATTCGACAATAGGCATATCTATCATGGCGCCACTGAACTCTGGAATCAGCAGGATATCAAATGCATCGCCTAGGAATGACTAGTGCCAAAATAGCTTGCTGTTTTTAAGTAAAAGCTTGATTGCTTGAAACAACGGAAGGAAATGGATTCCAGATTTGTTTTCCCAACCAACGTTCCTCTTCACGTTATTAAATGTCTACATCACTTCGCTCATTTGGTCTGCAGAAAACAAAAATGACACCTTTGCTACTGGCATTGCTTCTTTTAGGCAACAAAATTTGCATGCGACACAAATCTTGTCTCGCCCAAAATGAGACAAGTCCTATAAATTCCTCCTCCAAAAACAGACGAGTTTTTTTTACTGTCAGCACTCTACACACAAGACACGTTGAACTGAGGTAAGTCGTTTCTCTCTATATCACCACTCTACACACCAGACACTCTGGCTCTCTTTCTGGGAGAACATGGTAGACCTTCATTTTCATAGCTCAATTCTCGTTCACCATCACAGAGTACAAGCAAAAAATCTCATTGTTCATTTGATTACATACACAAAGGGAAGATGGAGCAAATATTACTAGCATATAGTTTCCTTAAAGAAAATGTTGCCATTGCTTAACAAAAACACAAAAGCAAAAGTTCACTTACATGATGGCAACACCAAATTTGACAGAATTGCTGGAGACTATGCAAATGATCTTGCACTTTTCGCAGATACACTTGACTAAGCCAAATTTCTATTGCATAGCCTGGAGCAAGCAGCAAGAGGCATTGGCATGTATCTGGACACAAGTAAAACAGAGTTCATGAGTTTACAACAGGAAGCCATCTCCACTTTTAGTGGCAGGCCTCTAAAATTAGTTGTTCACAAACCTCAGCAGCAATATCTCATCAACTGAAAGTGATGACAACATATGTAAAGGGAAGGTGGGAACTGCAATTGATAGGTTATTGATCATGGACATATCTCTCTGATAAAATAAAACAGGGTTTCTTCCAAGTTGTGGCTGTATCAATATTTCTGTATGGATGCACCACATGAACACTAACAAACCATATGAGAAAAAGGCGAGATAGGAACTCTTATGTGCTGTTTTGAACAAATTCTGGAGGAAACACCCAACGACACAGCAGCTGTATGGTCACTTACCTCCCATCTCACCAATTCAAGTAAGACAAGACACTGCTGAAGTAAGGAACTTATAAGTGATATTCTTCTATGGACCCCTATACATTGACACACCAGTGTTGGCCGACCAGCAAGAACTTACATCAGCTCTGTGTGGACACTGGATGTAGTTTGGAAGACCTGCTAGAAGAGATGGGCGATATGGATAGATTCAGGGAAATCTTTGCTGTCAGCTTGACTTAAATGATGATGAAAGGAGATTACAATTAAATGATAATTATAGAGTAGTCTCCATTTTTTATTTACACTTTCTCTCTCTATATATATATGTGTCATCCACAGACTGTTTTGTTCTATCAGAACTCTTCAGAGTGGCTAGACACGCAGGACGCTCGAAGCCAGGATCGAAACCCGTCCAACTTTACGTTAGACAAAGTTTCAGACCTCTTGGCCACCAAGCGGACCACGTTGGCTAAGGGAATTTATAAGGTATTTATTTTAGCAACAGCAGCAGCCTTTGTTTACATTTTTTTTTATACCCTATCGGCTATCAGAGTGCTCAATTCTTTTGAAGTGCTTTGCATTACGCTAGCGGCAGCCAACAATTCCTTCGACATAGTGCTCAACCCCCATGGGGGAGCATATACACACACATAAGTAAGATGGCTGACTGCAGTTGAGGGCGACCTAAAGGTTCCCTTTTCAATATACCAAGGTGTAGGGGAGGGTGCTGGATTGCTCTACTTACCCTTGATCTCTACCTTATAATGTTGAGTGTTAAGCAAAGAGGCATCAAGTACCATTTATTGAGTCTTTGATATGATTCAACTTGGGATTGGACCCAGGTTTCCCAGATCATTGACACTCTTGCCAATGGGCCAGCATATATATATATATATATATATATATATATATATAAAAATGAAGAATGATTTTTTTTTTTTTGTACATCTCTATAATATTATATTGGGCCGAGTCATAAATAATTTCTGTTCAAGTAAAATATAAGTTATTCATAAATAATTTAACAATGAATTAATTTAAATCAATAGTATCTTCACCATTATTTTCAATTACCACTTGCTATTTGTCAGGTAGCTTGTTGATTCTTCTCAAGTAAAATTAGACTGGTTTCAAACTCAAGAAGCTTTCAACAAATATTTTCACCTGATCTTCTTGAGAACATTTTTTGTCCTTCAGAGCATTTTGTGGAGAAGGAAAAAGATAGAAATAACTTGGTACAAACAGACCATATAATATTTTTTCCTGTGTGTTTCTTGCTGAATGTGGCCTTGTATTATCACGAAGAAGCACAACATTTCTTCTGTTGACGAATGCAAGGTGTTTTCTTAAAAGATTTTCATGCATACATTGCAGCTGTTAAGAGTACAAGTCAGCATTGAATGTCTGATTGTAGTTTAAAAACTTAAAATGAATAATATTGTGGAGATTCTACCATATAGTATAACTTTTCTTCCAAGAAAATCAACCTTTGGAGTAGGGTGTAGAGATTCATCCTGCATTTTGTATAGAACATTGTCATAAAAGACCCCTATTTTTTTCATCTGGAATTATATTTTTGAGAAACAGGTAATTTCTCTGCTTTGAAAGAAAACTTGTTGCTATGGATATGTGATCTTCCTTATTCTTGGGAATTGGTGGAATGTGATTTATACAAAAGTATTTGATATTAGTCCCTGACCTCAATATACTCTAATTCCAAATCTTCTGCCTCTTGAAAAAGATTGGAAAAGTGAGGAAGCTGGGTGTTTGGGTTCCTCTATCTCCCTAAAAGCCCCTAGACTGAGGTCTAGTGAATGTCCTAGTTTGGGTTCATCTCTCAAAGAGAATAAAACATTGAAAACTAGTTTTGGACTTGGCAGTGAGTAATGACATCTTGGCCATAAACACTAGAAATTTTCTTAGCTTTTTCTGTAGGAATTTTGTTATTCTTAAACTCCTAAAAATATTACATGTTGAATGTACACTTTCAGTTCCTCCATTTTAGAAGTGTGAGATCATAGATTAAATCATCATGTGCACTTTTTTATGACTAAAATAAGAATAATTAATGAAGGCACTCTTTAATCAGGAAATTTACCGGTTTAAAACATTGGAAGTTTGATATGAATATTTACAACTTGTTTTTAAAAAAACAAATCATTTATGACCAAACCAAATATAATATATTTCTATTATTATTATATTGTTATATGAAGACCCCTGCACTGAGTTCTGGCTGATAAAGTCAAATATTGTAATTTGTTTTTTAACAGCCTGATGGACAGTATTGTTACTAGGCAATAATGATGTAGAAATGGGGATATCCTCTCAGGAAATCAGGCTGACTGGCTATAATTACTTCTAGGTGATGTCACAAATACTGGTCACTCAAAGTATAAGAGTTAACTTTAATAATTCAGCTTCTTTTCTATTAGTAAATTATATTTTATAATAAAGCTTTTTAAATGATTTAATCTAAGATATTACACATTCAAAATTTCCAGGTGTTCTACTAAGTGTATCAATTAAAGGTCGGAAACTGAATATCTAATATAAAGGAGATCCAGCAAGATCTTCACCAAATGTTCACAGCCATAGACAAATCACAGGTGTGGATGATATACCTTCTATAACCAACAACCTGTGTATGTGAACAAACCAATAGGTTATTAACAAGATAAAGAGTGAAGGATGGTAATGAGTTTTGACAATATAGATTTTTATGATTGAACTTAAGTTAAAAAATATTTCAAACTTTCATTTTTTATTTGAGCTGGAGTTAAAGATGTACACGTTCAAACTTATTACCTTCTTTCTCTTCTTTATCTTGTTTGTTAATTCACAAGTATGTATTGTTTATGACTATGAATGTTCTGTAAATCATACAAGAGATTTGACTTACCTGTAAGTCTGCAATTTCAGTACTACTGGTCTCTAAATCAATCCTCTTGATAGCAATATTCACTCCAGATGGTACATGCTTTGCCAGGTGAACTGAAATTGCATCAGTGAAGCCTTTTCCTGAAATACGAGATATAAATATGTGAGAACACTTATCATATACTAACAATAAATATTCATTTGAGTGGACTTGCTCTGTCAGCTGGGGCTGTAGAATTTGCCAACTGCACCTCTACAAAGATGTAAAACTCCCACTCTAACAAGATCACCTGTTGGCAGTAAGTGGAGGTCCTTAATGCTTGAGGACAGGATCCTGGTGGTTGAACATTCATTGACCTAGCAGCTAAAGTGATCATGTGACCTGCAATACTCCACTTTGGGCAAGGTGGGTGATTGGAGAAGACCAATTCAATCAATTGGCTGGTCATGTCAAGCCTTTGCACATATATGATTGTCCTGACTGTATTCTTTGAATTGGTCTTGAGGCAAACAAACACTCAATCCTTTTTATCTTAAAGGTGTTAGAAGGCGGTGGCTGAGGTCAATCATGTTGAAAAAACAAAACAAAAAAAAAAACAACTTTGTTCTGGGTATGACACGAATACGTCTGATGATAGGCTCCAGTCCTGAAGTTTAGGGATATGGAGTATCCTTTTATTACCATTACTTTAAGGTTCACTCTGACCCAGAGTGGTAGTATTTGTTAGGGTCCCATCTATGGGTCCAATGGAACTGCTCAATCATTTATTAAGGATTATTATTATTAATTATTTGAAACCATACAGCTGTGTGCAGATTGTTTGTATTAGAGAGGAATACTTGATGAATAGAATTACTAATGTTAATAGCAATACTTGAAACCATTTAACTGTGCAAACAAATGATTACTATTAAATAGAATTATTAGTGTTAGATAATAATACTTAAAACCATTTAACTATGAGCAAACAAATGAGCTCTAACAACTTGTTTAAGAATAAGTTACCAACAAACTATTTGTTTACAAATCATGTGCGTGTGTATATATATAATTAAATCGCGAGTCGGGACTATCCTGCTAGTTTCACCTAAAACAGCTCCTCAGGGTACTTAGCACTGACTAATGACAATAGGAGAAAATTTATATATATTATATAAAAATAAAATGTTTGGTTTCTTTGTTTAATGGCAAAGCCATTCTTGTAGAAGGACAGTAGTAGTACTATTTAACCCATAGCAGGGGGTGGGGATAAGAGATTTGATGTGCTATAAAATAACCAACCAACATTTGAGTAGTTGGTTGTGTTTTAAATCATGTCAACCATTGTAGGTTATTTAAAGCCAAATCCTGTTTATACATACCAATTAAATACATGATTTGTAAACAAATAGTTTTTAGGTAACAATTTTAAATGAGCCAACTCTCATTTGCACACAGTTAAATGGTTTCAAGTATTGCTATCTAACATAAGAAATTCTATTCAATGTTATTCATTTGTACAAAGTTAATTGGTTCCAAATATTGCTATGGAGTCATTCCATGTCAAATCAACAAGGTGTCAGACCATGACAGACACAGATTTTTTCAAATTTGCTACACTTATAGATCTTCATGATACAAATTGAATGGCGCCAGGCTTACCTCTCAAAGTTGAGCCGTTCTTAAGTTATAACCTTTCGACCTTTGCCGAAAATATGAATTTTTGATGATATTGACAAAGTTTAGAATTTAATATCTCCGGTGCTTTTGCACCAAAAAAGCTTATTTATATACCATTTGGATTGATCTAAAATGTACCATATGTATTTCTTATCTTAGAAGTCAAATTAGGCAAAGGTTGACCTTTATTTTCTCAAAAAACTTCTTTTTTTTTTAAATTAGCCAAATAAATTTGTCTGTCTTATATCATGATATGTACAAAAAAATTCATGGTGGGAAACTCTGCTGTAAGTGTTTTTACTAAAATGACCCAATTCAAAATGGCGGATTTGGGCATCTGCCACTATATGTTCAAATTTTGATATCTCACAATATGGTTAAGTTGTATAGCTTTAGAAAGCTCTTAATGCTGAATAACATTTACATAAATACTATGGTCATAAAATCAACAGGTTTTTTATTATTTGTGGTTAAATGATGATTGAATAGGTTTTTGGAAAAAAAGCTGGACATTTTTGGTTTTTGTTGACATTTTTAATATAACAAACAGGTTGTATAATAAATAAAAGTGATATAATGAAAATAAATATATAAAAAGGGATTTAAAATCATGTCAATATTTTATCAGGCACTAACATCGAAAGAATGTGCAACATTGTATGTCAGTGGTCAACATAATTCTGTTAATCTTTGAAGTAGTACATTAAATTCTCAATGATACTTTTTATTTTTATTAATTTTATATATCAAAGAGATTTGATATGAAAAAGTGATATGCATAAATAAATGTATAGAAATATTCTTAATATGCTGATATTCAATCAAAAACTGTTTTTTTTTTAAAGTTTGGTTTACATTTTTACAGTTGAAAGAAGTTTAACAGGCTTTTACTACAAATTGATGTCTTTTTTGGCATCCACTTTTTCATATCAAATCTCTTTTTTGGTGCAAAAACACCTGAGATATTAAATTTTAAACTTTGTCAATATCATCGAAAATTCATATTTCGGCAAAGGTCAAAAGGTTATAACTTAAGAACCGCTCAACTATGAGAGGTAACACTGGCGCCATTCAATTTGTATCATGAAGATCTATAAGTGTAGCAAATTTGAAAAAAAATCCGTGTCCGTCAAGGTATTTTTGCCTAAAAAATTTGTTGATTTGACACGGAATCACTCTATGTGATACAAATAATTCAATTTCAGTCATCTGTTTGCACACAGTTAAATGGTTTCAAGTATAGTAAATGATTAAAATATTTTTCTTTGACCTATAGATGGGACCCTAAGAGTGAACTTGAGAGTAATGGCAATGAAGAGGTACTCAATATTCCCCAAAGCTCCAAGACTGAAGCCTCACCATTAGATGGATTAGTGTCATACCCAGGACACTTGTTGGGGTGGAGACTTACCTCTTTGCAGAGATGCCGTCAGAATATTCCACAGCCGAGTGCACTAGTTTTCATTTGTGTAAGAAACAAGACAAAGAAGGTCATGCATTTAACACATTCATTTAGGTATCCTATGTTATGTAATATTAACATACTGCAGGGGGGATACAGCCAGCATATTCTAAGCCCCATTGACAGAGTGCTAAAGTGTTTTGAGGCCCATTTTATTTGTCAATGCCAACTGTTAATATCATACAACAGCCAGATTCTATAGAGTTCATTTAATCTGAACAGTCATTAACTGAAATCCAGTTGGTTGTTTGGGTTTTATGGCATATCAACCTTTATAGATTATTCAATGACAAATCCATTTTATACAAATTCTATTTCAGACAATTGAGTTTAGCATGAGTACACAGTTTGTCAAAAACATTTCTATTTCAAGCTATTTAGTTTAGTCAAGCAGTTCTAATTCAAACAATTCAGTTTAGTATAAGTATAGATTTTATTTACACACAGTAAAACAGTTCTATATTAAACAATTCAGTTTAGTATAAGTACAGTTTCAATGTCAAAAACAATTCCATTACAAACAATTCAGTTTAGCATAAGTACGCAGTTTTAATTGTCCAAAACATTTCTATTTCAAGATATTCAGTTTCATCAAACAGTTCTACTTTAAACAATTCAGTTTAGCATAAGTATACAGGGCCCTACCAGATGCTACAATTTCGAGCCAAAGAGGACCTGGGAGCAATGGCAATGAAGGGATGCTCCACATTCCCCAAAGCCCCAGCATCACTGGAACCTCACTATCAGATTGTTTAGTGTCATATACAGAACACTCATTGAGGGGGGGGGGTCTTACCCTTCTGCAGTGATGCAGTAGGTGTATTCTCCAGCCCCAGCCAACTGGGCATTTAAATACTGGAGCAGAAAGCAAGGTGTTAACAGGTTTGGGACATCAGAATAAACTCAAGAAAGACTTAATATATCAAGAGTTAATATGTACTGGACAATAACAAGTAAATAACCTTGTTTAAATAGAGGTTGTGTGTGTAAGTAGAAGAATAGAACTTAGTCAAGGAAAACTGTAGTTCAAAAAAATATTCAACTATGAAAATGAGACAAGGGAAATCAGGTTTTTGTTTAAATTGTGGCAAGGGAGAAGATTTTAAGAACTGATACCAATTTCATTTTTCTCTGGTTTAAGTCTTATTTGCAATGATTAGAATGTGTACTATAGCTTCAGTTTGTCAAACCTGAAACAAGTAAAAAAAATAAATAAATAATACCCACTCTTCAGACGCTAACTAGATATTACTGAGATATATGTATGTATGTATATATATATATATATATATATATATATATATATATATATATATATATATATATATATACACACACACATCTATTCAAAGACAAAAAGACTCATTATAAAACACTATCTTGCTTCTGATTGGACTTGGATACCAATATCTTTAAAAAGGAAAATTCTTAAGATTAGGATAGTTTACTCAACATTTAAACAGAAAAGAACTTACCAATTAAAGAATAAAGCTGATAATGTGCACTGTTTGCTTCATATTTCACCATGTCTACATTATTGTCAGAGGACACTTCTGCCCGACAATCATCTGACTAAAATTGAAAAATAAATAAAAATCAATTTTAAAAATTCAATAAAAATTTTGGGAGATTATAAAAGGATTCTTACTATTTCTGATGACATTAAATTTTTTAAATTTTTACTTGGAAAATTTAATATTTGAAATGTTATATCCTTTTTGAGTTATTGGTTCACTTTCCATATATATTTACAGAAACATCTTACAAATGAAAGAAATTGCAAAAGTATCAGCATTTCACTTTACTACTGTATTAAAAATGGACTAAATAAAAGAAATTTTGTCAATAAATGTTTGAAAGATATCCAAAGCTTAGGTAATGCTTTATTAGTATGAGTATACAATATGATTATATATATTCATATATACAAGAGAACTTTCCTGAAAAAATACACTGGCGTAAGCAGTAATGATCTTGTAAGTAGAATTAAAGATAATTAACAGTAATTAAGAATTGAATTAAATGTATTATATTACCTCCAAAATCTCAACTGAATTCTTTCACTTACTATTATTAACCTCTGAGTAAAAGTTTTAAACAAATTTGAAAACATTTATACCATTGAATTTTAATCATTTTTACTTGCATTCTTAAATTATTTATGCTAATGTCATCTTCCAAGAACTATGATAAGTAATGAATTCAAGGGAAACAGAATTTCTTTTTTGAATTAAATATTTAGTTTTGTGAAAAAATTAATGCTACTCACTCTAGAATATTATCTTTCAATGTAAAGCAAACTGCATCTACAATCAACTTTATTAAAAAATTGATCAGATTTATTGACAGAAGTAGAGAGAAGCAGGGTACAGATATACAAAAGGGTAGGGGAATTAAATGTGCATATTTGTTAGTACTAAATGTTAAAAAAAAAAAAAAAAAAAAAAAAAAAAAAAAAATAAGGAAAAATCATGTAAAAATTAATGTTATAATAAATAATTGTACCATTCATAAGAATGAATAAATGAATAAAATTTTGATATGAAAATTATTTGTTTCTAACATTTACAACCAGGAGTTTTGTTTGACCACTAGTGACTTTGATGACCTCCAATGTCAACCTCACATAATTTAGGTCACAAGTGAAGGTTCTGGGAGTCTTCATGCCAAAAATTGATTAAATCAGTAGTCTGGAAATAGCATGAAAGTGACACAGAGAAACACACACAAATAGGAAGTTAATTTATGATTATAATTAATTTCTAAATATGCCATAACACAAAGAACAGCAGAACTTGAATAATTGAAGAAGCTATTTCATTAGTACTTTCTTGGAAAATTCCAAAAGTGAGATTAGAATAATGCCAAAGCAAAGTTTTATTGTAATTTTGGCATCTGTAACAGATGCAAAAAAAATTAGTTTAGTATAAACAGTATTTGTATCATTCCAGTTGGTTTTACAAAAGCTAAAATAATTCAATGAAACCTTTGGATATTAGATTTGACTCACAGATACAAGGTGTCTCAATGTACACACATTTATGTTTATTGAAGGAAATACTGTACTTGCTGGCATATAAAATAAAGAAAATCATGCAAACACTTCATCCAGTGTGCTGGTATTATTCAGTTGGACTGAATTTTGAAATGGAGTTATGGAGCTTGGTTAAGTTGGAATGGGTGCCCCAAATACTATTGTAATTCCTTATATGCAAAAAAATGCTGTATTTAGTACAATAGATCACAAGTAGGGCCCCAATTTATAATCTATAGTATCATATTGAAAAGGCTTTTTTTTCCAACAATGGAAAAGCGTGCATCATGCTTGATATGAAGCAGATACAATCTTGAAAACCCTGTGACTTTTTAAAGTCAATTCTATATCTAGATATAAAGTAAGGTGCATTACTACTTGTCTTATTTTTAAATGATACATTATCTTAAATGTTCAAAATGTCTGATGAAGTATAAATTTTGAAGAGGAATACTGTATACACAACTTACCAGGTTTTGTAAATCTCGATCAAATGGGGCTGAAACAGGTGAATCACCTACACGTGCTTTGGTGCAAGCACAGTGCTGGAAATGATACAAAACAAAACAAAAAATAATCCAAAAATTTTATCAGAAAACATTAAAAACAATAAAAGTTTTTAGATTGTTTATTAAGGTTATATGACAACTAATTTACTCAAAAGCTTTGTATTTTTTAAGATTAAGAGTAGAATATTACAAATTTTCAGTGAATCAATGTTAGAAAGTATGAAAATAGTTATTTCATAATACAATAAATCAGAAGTTTCAAACACATTGTCTATGACTATCAATCTATAGCCCACAGTGAAACCATTTCTGTAACCAATATTTTCCTTAATCAAAAATCAATTTCTTTTTTTTTTTATTCATATTGGACTTTTTGTAATAATTCATGAACTCACGTCATTGTTACTACAGCACATTTGAACCAATTGAGTCTCATCTTGAAAAAAAACAAAAAAACAAAAAAAAAAAAACATTTTTTCATGGTTTATTTTTGTTATTTAACATTCAGAAGACTTTCTTCTAATCAGACAATTTGTCAGATTTGAAAAATAGTGATTTTCTATAGTTTTAGATAAGAATTCTTATTTACAATATAAATACAATGTTGAATCCATCTGACTTTCCAACCTGCAAGTACACAAGTTATTTTTCCTTGGTTTTTATTTTTAAAAGGAGGAAGAAGAGGAAAATACTTAATAGGAGATAACTATTAGGACACAAGTTTCAGTAACATGAGTACTATTTCAAGGTTGACATTTATAAATAAAATCGAAGAAAACATAACTGAATATCAGAAAGTGAACGATTGTTTTGACATAGTATTTATATTGTAAATTCTAAATTGATATAAAATCAATATTTTTCAAAACTGACAAATTACCTTAGTAGATCTTCCATATGATTAATATATATATATATATATATATAATGTTTAAACAGGTGCTAAGTAGTTCAGATAAGCTGCCATGACTCCTAGGTCCATTCTGCCCTGAAGCAGTACTACCTGTTAGGGTCTGGTCTATGGGTGAAATATTGTATCACATATCCAGGTGCTTGACAAGAATAGCCATCAGATATGAGGGTTAGCTGCAAATATATCAAGAATAAACAATATTGGAACAAACCCAGGGTGGCTTTTGCAAAGTATATAGCCCTGGTTGTCACACTCAACAAGATTAAGCTTACATAGAGGAGTTAGCCTCTACAATAAAAATCCCTTCCCTATATTGCAAGCAATAGTTGGTATGTAGTAGTTGCAATCTTTGAAAACACTGAAGCCTTGGATCACTATATCTTCTGCTTTATCAGCTGACATCAAGATATATACAAGGGGAACATGTCTCAGAGAGAAACTGTAGATGCTAGAGGAATATGTGACTTTTGTTAGCATCAGCTACAGAAAGTCAAATATGAAAAAGTTATCTCAAAGCACTATGGTTCAAGCCTCTAATCAGTTTCTTGTTATTTTAGGCCCCAGCATGAGCCTGGCTTAATTCTTTTAGCCAGAGCATGAGTCTGGCCTAATTATTTTAACTAGGGAAGGAACCCAATCTTACTAATGTATTCAGACATTTACTATCACATGCACATTCATTTTTATTAATGGATCTCACTAGCAGATCTTTTATTCTACTGGAATTTTGTCTTAAAAATGGTGGGAATTTCAAACCTTTCTACCCACAATACTTTGGCAAAGGTGATGGTGAATATGTTTGGAGTTTGGTATACTTTATTTCTTGTGTGTATAGGGAAGGGCAGAAGTAAAAGTGTGTATTTACCCAACAACTTCACCATGGGCAAGATGTATTTTTTTAAGTTGAATAGAGCTGGTTTGAATTGAGAGATTTTCTTCGGGTCATCATATCAATAGTCCAGTTTGCTCTACAATTTACCTATAGATTGGGGGGGGGGAGATGAAATCATTCCTTTCTCAAGGGAAATAGAGTGAAGTTAAATATAAACAGCCTCACCAAAGATTTGAACTAGACTTGCTGAGTTCATTTTCCACATGCAGAAGCAAGAGTGAAGTCGATTTGATAAAATACAAAATATCTTCATACAATAATTGGAACTTTTTCATTTTCATTTAATCATTTGGCAAAATTAGTAAATTGGATGAATATGAAAAACCACAGTGAGTAACATCATAAATGGTGTATTTTTATGAACCAGTTGCTATAATTGAAAATTTCTGTTTTTAAGATATAAAATTTATTTTTATTGTTCTTATATGCAGAGTTTATATGTGCAGGAGGATTAGATATGATTTTGACAAGTCACTATTGTTTTTTTAATTTTATCTTTTAATAATAAACCAGCTATACTATGGAAATTCCACAGAATACATTTATAATTAAACATTCTAAAACAAATTGCAATTGATTTCTATTATTTTAAAATCTAGTAAATTTATAAGATCACATACATTTAACAAAAATAAATGATACATAACCCTTTAAAAAACAAAACAACTTGAATAGAAAAAGGTATGGAAACTTGAATGCTAAAATTGAGAAAAATTTAGTAATTTTTTTTAGGTGGGTAGTTCAATTCACAATAAGGCTAACATTGCAGGTTCATGAGAAGGCCAAGTTTGATAATAATATTGAATAATGATTAATTATAAAAGCTATCAAAAAAAAAAATTATTAAAAACACCCCCCTCAAACACAAATTAAGAAAATCAGATTGAAAATGAATAAAAATAGTAATTCATTATCAATATTTTTCCCCTAATAAGTGATTTTTAAAATATGCAAATCATCAAAACCCATTAAGTAAAAACTGCTACCTTTATTTGCCAATAAAATTCTATATAGAACACAGACCCTGACACACACAGACTGTTTCTGCCCTAACTTGCATGTGGAGAGGATTATCTTGTATCTTGAGTATTGTTTTTTTTTTTGTTTTTTTTTTTTTAAATCAAAGAATGAAATTTCCTTCAAAGATATGGAATTAGACAAAACCCCAAATTATAAAGACTAAGTAAAAATTCATAAATATATATGTTAGATATTCACATTATTTATGTTATGGACTATTGTTCTCATCTTATATTCATATTTCGGCCACAGTAAACTCTAGCTTTTTTTGGGGAAACTTGTCATAGTATTCTAAAGTGAATTTTGGACTGAGCTTTTGATTCAATCCATAGGAATAGACTGTTTTCATTCCACTGTCCATACTTAAGAATATCTTATATCTCTTATTTTGCCTTTGTAATAGACAATGAGAACAGCCTATCCCAGTTGATTTAATAAAGAGTTTGGTTTGAAATTCCTTAAATATACTGACTAGGACAAAAAACATCTGATGAAAGTCAGAGGGTACAGTGACCAAAATATTAATATAAAAACCAAGAGGACAATAGTTCAAGACATGCAAATGATATAGATAACCCTTCATCTCAGAAATTAGAGAAATATATATATATATATATATATATATATATATATATATATATATATATATATATATATATATATATGGATATAAAAATGATCCATCCCTTTTACATAAAAAAGCAAAACAAATTCATTCTCTGAAAGAGAATGAAACATCTCAATGAAAGATGGAATACTAAACATATGTATTATTCAAAACTTTTGACCATCAAATGATTTTAAAATAGAAGATCCAAAACAAAAACAAAAAAATTAAGAAAGAAAGAAAAGAAAGAAAACATGCTTGAAGGTAATCAATATTTAAAAAAAAAAAAGAAAAAAAAGCAGTTGAATTTATTAATATTTCAATGTTGAGTTTCCTTTTGTTTGATGATTATCAGTCCAATTTAGCTGTGATAATATAAAAGAAATAGTTTTAAAATTTTATAAACAAAATAACCATCTAAGATACTGACACTCATGATAGAGATTTGTTGAGAAAGACTTGAAGTTTATTGCTGCAACTTACAGTTGACTCATGGTTGAAAATAAGATGCCCCATAAACCAATCTTCATCTCCAGCATTTCTTCACAGAAATCACAAGATTTGTTTTTGTCCTGGTCACTTAAACTTTGCAATAACTGCAGTTTGTAAGAAATCATTTTCTATCATTTTTGTAAAATTTTCCAAAAAGGTTTGGTGTAGAATTCATAACTCCTGACCTGTCTCCTTTGTAGATTTCAAAAGGTATCTAACATGAACACATTAAAATTATTTTTCAAATACTGGTGGTCTTCAATGAATTTTACATTACACAAACATCCTGTTTTAAATTTCTTACACCAATTATAGATGAATTGACCACATTTATTTTGCTTAATTCAAACACAAAATGCCTTCTCAATAGCTATAGTTTTTGGCACCCTGGCTTACAATGGAAAGCCTGGTACTGATGAAAGCTTTGATAAAAAACTTCAAGTAATTCTCTACAAAACAGTGTATTATGAGTGTTAATATCTTAAATAGATTTTTTTTTTAAATTTTTCAAATTATTTCTGTAGATACCTTATATTAAGGATAAATTCTTTTTCTTTCTAATTCAATGCAATTTATGAGGATTTATTGTTTACAAAAACATTCCATTATTTCATTACCAACAAAAGACAATTTGTGTCTAACAATTCCTCCTCAACAATTCATAGCTGTGGGTTACTGATTGCCAACAATTCTGCAGTTAAATAAGCCAGTAAAGAACAATCAAGACAAAGGAAGGAAAGAAATGAAATAAATTTCAATAATGTACATTTTTATGTTAAAAAATCTCAAAAATATTGTCAATTTTAATTTTTTTTTATTTGAAAACATTGGCTTGATTTAGGTATGCATTTGCCTCTTGTCATTTTGAGCTGGAATCAAAAGAATTTACAATTGAAACAACCTTCCTTTCCTTATTTGTTACTTGCTGATTTATTCAATTCAGCCTCTGTCTCTTCTTCACCAGTTGACAGGGATTACTTTTGTTTCTATGGTAACAAGAGCAAGGAAATTTAGTTCCTTGTAATGTCAGAATTTTGAGCCTAACAATTTTTTTTTATAAAGATTTATTTGTAACTGGTATCAATATTGTTAAACAAAAGGTATGAATTTTGGAGATGAATTTTCTATGACAAATTGTTGGTAATGAATGTTTTATAATCTATTGGCATGAATTATTTTTAGTGATGAATTTGCTATTATTTCAAGGCCTTGAATGGAACAAGCTGAGAAAAATCATTTAAATCATATTCCTTAAAATTTGAAGAATACTCAACACATTGAACATAAAAACAATAAATTTTACTTGAACGCTACTGTTATATTGTTTCAGAAAACTGAAGTATAAACATGTACTTAACTTTTTATTACTTTTGAATGTTACCAACAGGTCTGCATTAGTTTTCCATCTCTCAAAAATGTTATTATTACTTCTGCAATACAAATGATGAGTATTCAAAATATGCATCATGTGCAACATGACAAAATTTAGAAGAGCATTTCAATATACAAAATTTTTGTCTACACTAGTGAATATATCTGTAAATTAAATAATTCTAGAGCCCTAGAATTTTGGGGGCCTGCAGGTAAGCTGAACTTTAGTTCCTTTTAAAACATTGTAGTATTTGTTTAACAGCGAGAAAAAATATATATATATATAAATAGGTGAGGGTAAAGGTTCTGAAAGACTCCGAAGAAGGTAGAAAGGAAGCATAGCCAATGAATTCCCCTTTTGACCTTGTCTCACTCCAAGTTCCACCAATTTTACTTTTACCATTTTTACTCATCTGCTCATTTTCTTTGTATTTAGAATGTATTATTGTTTCACACATAACAGGTATCCCTGAGCAGATTGTGTTTTATTACTTTGGGACTAGCCCTGTAAATGATATTAACAAAAATACAAAAAGAGAAGTTTTGTTTTATAAAGACCAGTGTCCATCTATCATGAAAGATACCCACAATTTAAAGAATTTACTTGAATCAGCAGATCTTATATGTAAAGAATTCTTTTACTTTTAATATTGTTTTGTGGAAAATCTCAGAATTTTATAAAGAAATATTTTCTTAAAGAGAGTGAAATTTATTGATTTAAGTAATTTTGTTTAGTCCTAACTAAAACATAATGCTAGGTAATTATTTTATATCTCAGCTTGAAAAACTACTTATAAACTAAATTAGTAATTCTTGATTAAATGAGAATAATTATTTTAGTAAAACAAATACTAGGGTAAGTGAAATGTTTTGCAATATTTTGGTAAGTACGACTTTGGTGAATAGATATCACATGACTAAAGTAGTTTAAGCCATGGAAGGTAGCCACTGTGGTTGGCAGTAAGCCATTTATAGAGGACAAATAAACTTATTAAAATACATATTTTTAAGTTAAGATAGGATATCTTTGCTGTTTTTTTTTTTTTTAGGGAGAGCAGTGCAAACCACTGACAAACACTACTTGAGGTTTGGTTGATTTGTTTAACAGCATATCAACTCCTTATGAGTTGAAATTTGATTCATTTATAAATGTTTGATTACAATCATAACCATTTATATTTTCAATGTTGCATTGCAATCGCCTTTTTTATTTGACTATAATAATCATCTGTTTACAGTAATATGATATCAAGTATTTCTAATATTAATAATTTATTTACAATTATATGGTTTATAGTAACTTTCCTATTTAATAATAATTTTTTGCACAGTAGATTGTATCAAGTGGTCCTATCTAATCAAGTAATTATATGGTTTCAAGTAACTACTAATAATAATCCTTAGCCTCAAGTAACTATTCTTAACACAAATAATTTACATGCAAATGGAATCCTAAAATGTACTACTGCTTTGGGTCAGAGTGGACCTTGCAATAAAAGGCTGACTCTATACTCATCAGAGATCCAGAACTGGAGCTTCACCCCTGAATATATAGGGTCATACCCAAGACACTCCTTTTAGGGTAGGGTCTTACTCCTCAGCAGTCAGTATATTCTAAGCCTGATAGGGCTAAAAAAAAAAAAAAAAAAAAAAAAACAGGAGTGCTTTCTGCATATCAGTCAAAAAGTTAGAATTGGACAGTATTATATATATATATATATATATATATATATATATATATATATATATATATATATATATATATACACACACATATACACACACACAAATAGATTGGTTGTTTGGGTTTTATGGCATATCAACCTTTGTAGGTTATTAAATGCTAAACCCATTTTTATAAAAATAATCAGTTCTATTTCAAACAATTCAGTTTAGTATGAGTACACAGTTTAATTTTCAAAAATATTTCTATTTCAAGCTATTCAGTTTAGTCAAACAGTTCTCATTCAGCTAATTCAGTTTAGTATGAGTATAGATTTTGTTTACAGAGTTATATTTCAAACAATTCAGTTTAGCATAAGTACAGTTTCAATGTCAAAAAAAATTCAGTTTAGCATAAGTATGCAGTTTAAATGTAATTACACAGTTTAATTGTAAAAAGAATTTCTATTTTAAGCTATTCAGTTTAGTCAAACATTTCTACTTCAAACAATTCAGTTTAGCATAAGTACGCAATTTAGTTCTATTTAACCCATAGATAGGACCCTTATTAGGTGCTACCACTCTTCGCCAGAGTGGACCTGGGAGCAATGGCAATGAAGGGCTACTCTGCAATCCCCAAAGTTCCAGCATTACTGGAACCTTACCATCAGATTGCTTAGTGTCATATCCGGGACACTTGTTCAGGAGTTTTACCCCTCTGCAGAATAGTTGGTGTATTCTACAGCCCCAGCCGAGTGGGCATGACATGAATAGGTAAACTGGATCAAAATAGTTGAAATCTTTTTTCAGCTCCTGAAGGATCTTCTTTAAAAGAAATCCAGAATGTATCAATTAGGTACCTTCTTCATGCTTGATTTTAAGTCTATGATCAGTGGATATAGAAGCAATTCTTCATATAATTTCACATGAATATCAGAATAAATTTTTATGAAAAGATTTTGAACTTAATCATAATCTGTGTTTAATAGTTATTTCTTTGTTAAGTCTTTGGCATCTATGCCATTTTTTCAATCAAGTTTTTGCACAGAACATATACACCATTAATACAATATCCATATACAGATCAAATTTTGTAAAGTAATTCATCCAATAGTTTCCAAAAATGCCCTCAAACTCTTTTTAGCATTTTTTTTTTCTGAAATCATCTAATTTAATCTCAAAATTTTCTACATGATTACTGTTTTTGATGTGATTTGGCAATTTGTTCCAAAAAAATATATTAATATAAAAATCCAATTAGTTTTTGAAATCTGTCTTGACAGTAAATTTCTAGTTCGAGCAAAATGTCTACCATAATTAGAAATTCCATTATTTTGAAAGTTTCAATTAGATCATCTCTCATTTCTTAAGGAGTTTGATTTTTATCTCTCCCTATAACTGTAAGCTCTTTATTATTAATTTTTTCTCTTCTTTGTATGCTTCCATGTCTTGAAACTGGAGAACAAGCAAGAGTACAATATTCTTATTTATGTTTCATATATTTTCAAAACAACATTTGCCTCCCTTGAATAAAAAGTACTAACCATCCAGCCAAACATTCGATTTGCCCTTCATACAACTAATAAAATATGATTGCTAGTGTCATGTGGTCTGCCACTGAGAGGAGAGAGGTAAGATCAATTTCCCCTACCCCTCCGTGTTTGAATTAACAGGCCTCTAAGATTGACTGTTGAAAGAAGAATAGGAATGTAGGTCAACTCCTCGGCCTGCCTGTTGAACGAAATAACGAATCCAGGTCAGAATGAAAGCAAAGAACTGCCTACACTCTGTGACCGGGTGGACAGAGAAGGGGATATAGAGGTCAGTATAGTAGCTCAAATGAATAGCATGACAGGGGGAGGTGGAGGAAGAAGAAAGAGGCCAAATGATTGGCCAGAACCCTACAGCCGGAAGTAGTGCCCTTTTTGTCAGAGGAAATAGGGAAAAAGAATTTCAGTTTTTAGGACGGAGGTCGCCGTGAAAGGATGTGATGATCTGATGCCAAAACTCCAGGTGAAGAAGTGGAACCGAGTTGGACAGGAGATGATAGATACCTTCAAGCCAAGCTCTACAGAATCCTGCTAGCCCGTGAAAGAAAATAAATCTCAGAAGAAACTCGTCGAAAAAGCCAAGTAAACCTTAAAACCGTTTTCTCCATCCACCCTTCCTAAGTATTGCAATCAGATGCCCTCTCTCTCAATTTAAAGAAAGAAGCATAAAGAATTATATGCATTAAGAAAAGAAGAGAAATAGAACGAAAAGATTCATTTCATAAACTGTAAACGTATGAGTGGACTTTGCTACCTTTTCAAGGTTCAAGAGTGAAGACAGAAAAGTAGAAAGAAAAGAAAAAAGAAAACAGACAGACATTTATGTTGGAGATTGTTTGCTGGGGAAATATAGCTAGCTCCCATAAATATTTGTTTGGACCTTGACTATTAAAATTTTGGTTATATTTTAAATGTACCCTCGTTGAAATTTATTTGTTGCGTTATTTACCCAGCAAGTTGCCTTCTTTTGCAGGTATATCTTTTTCAGCTTCATTCGCCTCAATTTATTCTCGCTAAATGTCTTATTCGCCCCAAAAACATTACATGGGAAAATGGAATTGTCGACTACAGTGAATAATAATATTTTATCTCAACCTAGAAGCCCATATCTTCCATTATCCTAGGGGTAGGAAGACGAAGTGGCTTGGTGGGTGTGTGTAACGTGAAATTTGGAAACCTCCTTGCCAGCGGAGGTCAGTCTAGCCCCAAATTAACCCCCACATTATTTGCCAGTTCCCATATGCTCGAAAAAGGAATCTTAAATAGGACTTATTTTTGCAAGGGATCAAGTGCCAGACTGCCCCGACGTCACATGTGTGTAAAATAAACTCCTGTCCTGGGATAAATACTTATGCACCGTCACACTAGCTTTAAATGTATCATAAAAAAAACAAAAACCCAACTAGATTGTATTCTTCATTTACTGTTTTGATTTTCCTGTTCCTTAAATTATATTCAACTTTAATGTTTTGGGATCCAATATGTTGTACTTTACATTTTTCTATATTAAATCTCAATTTCTAAATATCTTCTCAATATGACAATTAAGATACATTTGCATTGTTTCTTTTGATAATGGTCTAACAAGTAGTTTTACTTTTGATTTTATATCATTAGGTAAATCATTTATGAATATTAAAAAAAACATTAAAAACAATAAAGGTCTCAGTACTGATCCCTGAGGAACACTGGAGGGTATATTCTGTTACCAATGTTTACTTTCATAGTTCTGTCAAAATTACTTTTTTTTTTTAGTAATAGCCAAGTTTTAAATTTCACTAGTAAACGATAATGAGATATATCAAATGCCTTGCTAAAATCCAAATATATAATATCTGCATTGTCCCCATCTATCTTTTACAAGATAGCTGATTACTGTCTCAAAGTAATGTTTTTTAATGGATCTCTAATGGGAATTTTTTTTTATTGATTCTATCTATTTAATTATTATCTCATTTCATTAATTTCAAGTGTTAGACTTATAATCCCAATCAATATTAACTCCCTTTTTCTGACAATAACTCTTCTGTAAGCTAAGTCTAGTTTCAGTTTTCTGTTTATTATATAATGAACACCTAATTTCACTTTAACTTCCATGCAGGCATGATCATATTTACCAAACACTGCTTTTAAACTTACCTTTCCAATTAAATATTCATTATTTGACAAAACCTGATCTAGTGTAGCTTTATCTAATCTAGTATTTTCTAAACAAATCTAAATATTTATTTTGTATTCTAAAATGTTGACCAATTGAATTTACAGGAGATACAATCTACATTGGGTAAATTACAATATCCGATCATTATAATATTGTCAGATTTATGACATAAATAGGTAGTTTATTCAGTTGTTATAGCAGTATATATTTTTCTTCTTTACTTAAATTGTATCAAAAACTTTGTTATAAGAATCAGTTATTCTTAAAGTCAAAGATTGTTTTTTTTTTTTTTTTAACCAATTCAATTTAGATATTTTTAACATGTTATGTACATAAATAGCAGAACCCCCTCACCCGAATTTGTATAATATTAATCAAAAATTTGGTATTCCTATTTCCACTTTTACATTTACCCCAGACAAATGTATTCCTGTAATACAAATCATTTTATATTTGTTATCAATTTTAGTTCAAATATTTTGTTTTTCTACAAATTAGCATGTGTATACAATATTTTCAAATTTTCTGTGGGTTTTTTTGTTTTTAATTGGTTTAAAATTTTGATTTACATTGACAGATTTTCCACTGTTATTCTGATTTTCAGTTTTTTTTTTAAATTTTTAATGTTCTTTTTGTTTTTCTTTATCTCATTTCTTTTTTCAAATGTAGCTTCTCTTTTTGTTCTAGACAAATCTGGGTTAAACAATTTATTTTCTTCCCATTCATTTCTAATTTTCCTGTCAAGTTTATAGTTGTGAAGAAATTTAGCATCTTTTTCATGTCTGGGTGAGACCATTGTTAGCCAGTTTCTATCATTTATCCCCACCTCCAAATATACATTTTTGATATTTCTTTTCTTTATTAATTAAATATAAAATATTTTTATTTAGATTTTCTTTTTTCATACTAAGATATTATGTTGTTTAAACGGTTTTTCCGCCCTTGAATATTTATCTCTATCAAGTCCATACTTTCAGATGTTTTCCACGATTTTGTTTACTATTTTTTTTTTGTCCCCTTCTTGTAATATTTGCCCAGGTTTTATTAATTTCTTCCTTTTGTTTAAAAAACCTTAATGCTATTTCAATTTTTTTTCAGTCATTTCTGGTATAAAGTTTGTGATTTCTTTTCTTCATAATTTACTGCATCTTCCTTAATTAGTTTTTTTTCTCAAATTTTTCTTTCAAACAGTAAAACAATTTAAACATTTCCAATCATGTATTTTGTCACAAATTGTTTTTGTGAGTCTTTATAGACCCATGCATTAAGGATGCCACCAGCTGTCACAACATTTACAATTAATAGGTGTTTTTTAGTTCTTGGCCCTTCTTCACAGACAAAATGTCAACACTTTTTGTATCAAGTGATCTTAAAGCCATTATTCCTTTTTTTGTCATAATAAAAAATATAGTCCTGCCTTTATAGCTAAAAGAATTCCTCAGATGAGAATGCCTTAATATATTAAGTAAGTTAAGTAACTTATATAAATATAAAAATGTTAGCCAGAAGTTTCAAAAACAGAAAATACAAAAACCAATTACTTTGCTTTTGTTATCAATTTGACTTTGTCATTATTTTGAATCAGAGTTTTTGAAAAACATGTATATTACCTTTAAAATCAAATGTTGCATTCTATTAATGATGGAAAACAAAAGTTTAATCCCTATTTCAAGTTTTTTTTCAAATACTTTACTACAATAAGAGTAATACTTTTTCATGATGCACCAGTTTGATACAGTTTGAGAATCACTGAGATTGAAAAATTACAGATAGAAACATCTAATTACCTTCTGCTTTTACTTATAATTTGTTTATATTTCATTTTTCTTAGCACAAAGCATTTTATCAAATTTCATTAAGAAGAAAAAAAAAAAAAAAAAAAAAAAAAAAAAAAAAAATCAATTTGATGAATGATGCAGAGCCAAAAATTTAATCATTATATATGAAGAAGTCAGTCTTTAAAATTCAACAGCATTAATTCAGAGCTAGGTTTATATTTTTGAGAAACGAGAAGAATGATACAAGAGAAGGCAAAAAGACTCACAATTTATAGAAATTTTAAGTTTAGCAAGGACAAAAGTACTGGAAAGATGAAATCCCAAGTTAGAATCAAATTCACTTTCAAGTTCAATCAAATTTAAGTTCACCTAGCTCACACAAAATGGCCATAACTCATAACTAAACATTTATCATTTTTTTTAATTGTTCTGGGGGTAATGATAATGTTAATAGCATATTCTATTTATTTTTAGAGATAAAACATTACCAGTCATTAGTACTACTACTTTTTAATAGTATTTCTTTTAATAATAATAACAACAAAAAAATTACTTTTTGTTGTAACTCACTAAAGTTATTTTTTGAATAGTGATGAACAGTGCAATAATAAAGAATAAGCTCCCAGTTGGATTAACTAACCTCTACTTTGCCTCACCAGTTGTTGGCAAGATATAGAATACACTTACTGTATCCTCTGCAGAGGGATAATACTTCATCTCAAAAAGGGTATAACATGAGATTCTGGCAGTGAGACTCCAGTTCTCGAGATTTGGGAAGTGTTGAGTACTTCTTCATTGCCATTACTTCCAGGTATCCTCAGACAGAGTGGTACTACTTGTATTGATATGCTATTAAGCAAATAAACCAAATATTTGCCTCAGTGGAACCTGGTTATCTACTAGTTGCTATCAAGGTATGAAACCTCAATCACACACATCCTCTACTTTATTGCTGATTAGTTGGCACCATATTTGTTACCGTTTTTACATACTTGTACTGTTAATAGCATTACCTATTTTTATTTTTAGATAAAGCATTGTCAGTCATAATTAATTTTGACTTTTATTTTCTTTTATCTTTTTAATTGCTTTATCAAAACTCACTAAGGTTGTTATTTCAGCAACAGTCAGGAATAGTGCATATTGGAAATAGTAATAAAGGCTAAGCTCCTGTTGGGACTTGAATTCACATTTCCTTTTGCCTTTGCATGGTTATCTACACCAGCTGCTTTGAGAGCAGTTGACATCACAGAAGCCTCAATCACACCAACAAATCACTCCTACTTTATCTGTTCTGTTGGCACTTTGTTTACTGTTTATGTTTTTACACACAAACAGTGTTAATAGTTTATTTTAGTTATTTTTATTTTCTAGATTTAAAAAAAAAAAAAAAAAAAAAAAAAAAAAAAAAAAAAATACTACTAATGATAATAATTGAAGAAATATACTCAATAAAATTTTGTCTCATAATATATGTTAAATGCAAATCATTGAAAATTTGTTCTAATATTTCAGTAGTTGCAGATTATGTAAATAAATCCAAAATGTTTTGTTTTTTTTCAAAAAGTATCTTTAGCAAGAGAACATGATTTAAACTACCAACATTAATGATTACATTTTTTAAAGATGTGAATAATTACTTTTGCAAGACACTGTTAATTCTTTTAAGTTTAGAAATTTAAATTCTGTACAATTAGCTATCTTGCAACATGACTTCACGTTGATTACTATTTATTGTTAGAGAATATTAGAGCCATTTTTAAAAAGTTTAGCAAAATTTTCCTTATTTTAGAACTGTAAACTCAGCATTATGATTCAGACGCATATTAAACATTCATGAAGTTACAAAGCATAAAATGAGATCTGTCTATTTTTTCTATTTATAAAAATCAAAAGCTCCTCTTTTTACTTAGTTACATAAGTATTTTTAGGAATTTCATTATACACGTCAAAATCAAAAGCTTTAGTATCTAACCCCTCAAAACAAGTCTAAAATGAGCATTTTAACACTAAAATAAATTAAAATATCATGGGTGAAACTTGGTAAAAAATGACAAGAATTTTAATAAGATTAAAATGAGCACCCTAACTTAAAAGTTAATAAAACTATCAAGGATGAAAACTGGTATAAAAATGACACAGGATTTTCATCAGTTTTGACAAAAACAAAGTCTATTATTATATTCAAATAACTTTAAAATCTATTTCTAGTGTGATAACAGACTCAATTTAAAATGGTGTTAAAAATATTTTCTTCTGGAAGGCACATTGGGTGCATATCATGCAGAGATAATCATTTAAATTACAGATTGATGCAATTTTACACTACATTTTCTATGTATATTCCTAGATGCATAAAGGTGAATAAAATAAACTAACATAAAATATAAGGGTCTTTCAAAGTGTCAGTTTATATTATAAAGATCTGATTTTTGTATGTTTTTATAACAGCAAAAATGTACTCAACCCTCTTAAAGAATAAAGTAATTTCCAACTTAATAATAGAGTGAGATAAGTGTTCATGTTCACCCCAATCATTATAATTTCTCAAGGGACATGATTATCAAATGCTAACTATAGAGCACTTTCACCTTTTATTTCTTTATAATTAATTATAAATTTCACAAATAGAATGTAATGCCACATTGAGCTTAAGTCAAAATGTGGATTTTAAGTAAATACTGAATAGAAAATAAAATAATTTAAAACCATGTTGGATCAAAAATTAAATAAGATATAACCTATATAACTTCCAACATTGCAGATTCCAATAAAAAATTATAAAGAATATCTATAATATATAATCCACATATATAAAACAATACTATATATCATCCACAGACAGATCTGTTTCGTTCTATCAGAACTCATATATATATGAGAGACTTGTCATGTTTGTGTTAGGATCTGCTTTAGCAGAGCTGGAATGAAAATCTATACTCTACTCATGAAAGTAGGCCACTAGTAGATTATCAAACATGTGGAAAAGAATGCAAGAGGGCTTAAAAAACATACTAAAACACATGAAAATAGTGTAACAGCAGTTTCCTGTAACATGAATTCTCACATATGCTAAATCTGTAGTGGAGACTAAATCTCTTACTGGCTTAAAAAATATATCTCTTCATGGCATGGTTAATTATTCCTTTATAAAATGTCATGCAATACCCATACTCAAATTTGAGTTGGCAGCCTATATAAAACAAACATAAAATATCCTAACTCACAAAAGTTTTCCAACTAAAGTTAACGACTGTCAAAATTTCCGAGATGAAGCTTGATGATTTTTATCATTAAGGGTTTTCAGACTATTGTCTTTATCTTTATTGATATTTCCACAACATTTCAGCCGATATGTCCTCCGGCCTTCTTCAGGTGTTTGTCAAACTTGGGAACCTTCACGGAACTTCAAACTACATCCTTTATTGAATCCACGGGGTTCACCTGTTCTGATTCCATTAGCCATAACTGGGTACAAGTGTTAAGTATTCCTGTTACTCGCCTGCAGTCAGGATTGAACCCGACGCCTATAACCGTTATGCGATGTGTCCTGCTGGACAATTCAGAGTGAATTTTTGGGACTTATAAACTTAATTTTCTTACTTGGCTAGAGTTACTACAATTATGTATGATTTTTTACCTGTGCTCATATTCAGATTTTTTTTTTTTTTTTTCATCTAGCATTCTTAATTATCGGTTCCCATATTGTATTCAACTCTATACTTGGTCTACTCAGCAGGTCATTGTAGCCCAACATATGTGCTGATTCCTTAAGGCATCTAATCCTCCAATGTTCAGCCCTATCAATTATTTCAACTTTGTCCCATAAGGGCAGATGGTTTCCCTTTTCCTTCCATATATGGTCCACCATACCCGACTTTTCAATCTTACCTCATACTACTGCCTTCCGATGTTCTTCTAGCCTTACTTTTAGTGGGCGACTTGTCTCACCCTTGTATATTTTACCACAACTGCAAGGGATGGAGTAAACACAGTTCTTGGTCATGTTGAATTCCATTGGTGGCTTGACCCAGAAGAGATATCTCCAGAGAGTTGAACCACTTGTGAATACTGTCCTAATGTCATATGGACTACATATCTTTTGGATCCTTTCAGCTAGTCCTTTGACATAGGGCAGACATACCGTGGTGAGTTTTCAGGTATTGTCCTCAATCCTCCAATCTAGGTTTCTTGGAGCCGATGTTATGTGCTTTGGGTAGTTGTTACGAGGGAGGTTGTGTCTCAGACTAATCATTTCTTTTTGATATACATCAGTATCACTACTAATGGTTTTTGCTCGATGTAAGCAATGGATTATTCCTTTCTATACCATATATGGATGATGAGAGTTGAAATTGAGGTACTGTCCAGTGAAGGTGGGATTACAGTACACAGATGACCTGAATCCTTGCTCTGTGCGTGTTACTAATACATCGAGGAAGGTTAATTTGTTGTCTTGCTCTTTCTCCACAGTGAACTGTATAGATGGTCGGATTGAGTTCACGTGATCAAGTAATATCTGAACATCTTCCTGATGAGGCCAGAGAATGAATGTGTCATCTACGTATCTAAGCCATATAGATGGTTTTAGTGATGTAGATCCTAATGCCATTTCTTCAAAGTATTCCATGTATATGTTATCCAACACTGGTGACAATGGCGAACCCATAGCCAGTCCTTCTTGTCGGTATATATTAGATCCCATCCCAAAGTAGGTTGTCTCCATACAGAAAGTCAGCATTTTCATTAGATCATTTATCGGGATACAAGTCTGTTCTTTCAGCATCTGGAGGTTGCAGATTCAATCCTGACTGCAGCTGAGTAACAATACAGAAATACTTAACACTTGTACCCAGTTATTGCTAATGGAATCAGAATAGGCGACCCCGTGGATTCAATAAAGGACGTAGTTCAACGTTCTGTGAAGGTTCCCGAGTTTGACAAACACCTGAAGAAGGTTGGAGGACATATCGGCCGAAACGTTGTGGAAATAACAATAAAGAAGAAGAAAATAGTCCGAAAACCCTTAATGATAAAGTTAATGAATATAAATTCTTGGATAAGTAGAAAAAATTTTAAAGAGTTTTAATATTTCAATTGGCCCAGCGGTTAGAGTGTTCGCCAATGGCCCGGGAGACCTGGGTTCAATCCCAGGTCGAGTCATACCAAAGACTTTAAAAATGGAACTTGATACCACCTTGCTTAACACTCAGCATTATAAGGTACGGTTCAAGGGTAAAGTGGAGCAATCCAGGGAATGGAGTAGCGCCCTCCCCTACACCTTGGTGTAGTAGCTATCGAAAAGGGAGCCTTCGGGTCACTCTCGACTATGGTCGCTAACTTTACTTACTTACTTACTCTACTTATAGGGTATTGAGCCCTTTTTAGTTTTTACTTTGAAATTCTAATATCATTTTAACACACACACACACACACACACACACACACACACACACACACACACACACAATTTAAAAAGGGGCCCATAACTAAGGTTCATGTGCAGTATGTCCACACAATCCACAAATAGACTTCAACACTCAACTGGTTGAGAGGTGTATCGAAGGGAGGGAAAGGAGAAAACAAAAGATGACATGAATATCATCCTTCTTTTCCTTACTCCATTCCTTATTCCCCCTCTGCTTTTTGGTAACATTTTTGCAGAGCATCATGTAAACTAGTCTGGGAGTAAATGATAGGGGGGGGAAAAAAATCAATTAAGTATTGAGACTTTGACATAAGTTCTGTTCTCTATTGGGTGATTTACTGACAATCTGGGTACCCTAAGGTGCATAGTTTTGCAACTGTTTTCATCTCCTTTATTATATGCTATATCTTTTGTTTGTAAAGCTCATGATAGTAATACCATGAATTTGTGCAAAAAGTAGTAAGGAATTTAAAAGTAGGCTGGAAACATTAATTAGAAATAAAAACATTGAAGAAACACTAGTAAGAGCAGTAACATTTATCTCTACCCCGATAAAAAAGTTATTTTAGCAGAGATCTGCATAGTCAGAGGGTTTTAAATAATAGTAAAAGGAGAATGGTATAACTAATTTAGTTTTAATTTTCGGAAAGAATATAGCTAATTACAGACCAGTTAAATAATAAATTATGTTTAAAAACTAATAAACAGTCAAAAAAGAAAAAAGGAGTACAATATCAGCAACTCAAAGTAAAGGGGTAAGCTAAAAAAAAATTTTCTTTTTTTAAATGGATGAACATACCAGAAAAGTGCAGCCATGAGCAAAGAATTAAGAAACAGGTGCAAATCGGATTTGTCATTAAATAGGCGAGGGAGGGAAAAAGAACTCTTTCCATTGGCTAGAGTTAACAATAAAAGTACAAATTCTGCCGTTAAAAAAAAAGAGAAAAAGAAAAAAAAAAAGAAGAATCCACATGTAGCACAGATTAAAGAGCTGGCTAGGTACGTCTGGTCCCAAGTTGGGGTTACAGGCAGAGCCAATAAGATGTTTAATGACCCGAAATCAGCAATGAAGGCAGGACATCACCGAGGAGCTCCTACAAGCACTTGAAATGTATTATTGGACTGATTTAATAGTTTTGGATCCTTATCTATATATATATATATATATATATATATATATCTTGTGAGTATCATTCTTCTGTAATATTCATAACAAAAAGATGGGTAAATTGAATAATGAAAAATCCATAAAACACTAAATAAATACATATATACAGGGTGTCTATAAAGTCTGTTTACAATTTAAAATACTTCTAACTTACATGATAGAACTAATATGCAAAAAATCTAAGAAAACTTGATGTGTATTTTTTTCTTTTCTTTGGAAAATTTAATTTAATTTATTTTACCAACAATTATTTATTTATTTCATAAAACTTCAAAATTACTTTTTTTTCCAGAATTGCTGTCAACCCGGGGCTTCACTAAAAGAGAAAGTAAACTGTTTTTTGGTTGACTGAGCTAAAATCTGCTGTTGCTGTCCAAAGAAGGTTTAAAACTAATTACAATAAAGATGAACAACACAGGAATTTCATATCTAAGTGGATGAAAAAATTTAAGGAACAGGTTCAGCCATGATCTGACTGACCCATGAATAAGTCAAGAAACTCTAGCAAACATAAAACAAGACTTTATGAGAAGTCCAAGAAAAACATTAAGATGAAAAACATTAACATCTATAGAGATGAGGCTTCCAAAATCTGTGTATAAGATTTTGTGGACAAAACTTCAAATGAAAACATACAAAACTGAAATGCATCAAATATTGTTAGAAGAGGATTATCTTGCTTGACTAACTTTCAACCATTGATATAAAAAATTCAATCTTGAATAATTTAATGTTGTCCATTGAAGCAACATTCCATATGAGTGGCAAGTCAACAAGAATAACTGCTACACTTGGGGGACTGAAGAACCACAGGAATTTGTCAGACATGAAAGAAATTCTCCCTAAGTTAATGTCTGCTGTGCTTTAGGAGAAAAATGAATCATTGAGCCATTCTTTTTTGAAAGGCATATTGTTAATGGTGATCACTATTTAGAAATGCTGCAAAATTACTTTATTCCTAAAGCTAGACAATTAGAACTGCTAGAGGATACAGTGTTTCAACAAGATGGTGCACCTTGTTACTTTACTCTGTGAGATTACCAGTTCATGGAAACCAAGTAGGGTTTCTAAAGTGATCCTCCATTGAATTTCTTTTTTATGGGGACATGAAAAGTAATGTTTATTCAACTAAACTGTAATCTTAAGATGACTAGTAAGCTAGGATAATTGATGTGATTGAAGGCATTAGTAAAAACCAAATGCAAAATGTTTTCAGAGAATTACAGAATTGTCTTGCAATTTATATACAGGGTGGAATGATAAAATTGTCACCCTAGAAAAGACAACATGATTCCATTTCCATTTAATGAAAACCGGTTTTCTTTTTTTGTTGCAGACTATCTACTAGTTGGCCAGTTGTGTACAAATCTCAAGAACAATAGGAGCCTTCTATCATGTCTGAAAGTGACACAATGTTCAACAAGCGAGATTGGAGATGCGCCACTGTACAACTCATGCTCTCTACCGATCCAAGTTATAACAACAGGACCATTGCCAGCACCCTCAAAATGCAAATCTGGATTGCCACGAATAATAGGGATGTGCCCAGGGTGATGAAAACAAAGTTTCCAGCTACAGTTATGGTCTTTAGTGTGGTTTCAAGTGAGGGCCACATCATGCCACCTCAAATCTTTGAAGTCAGCTTGAAAGTCAACACCAAAGCGTACCTGGATGTGCTGAAGAGTGTGGTGATCCCCTGGTTCAATCAGGTGGCCGGTAGCAGACCCTGGGTGTGGCAGCAGGACTCGGTGCTGGCCCACAAGTCCAAAGAGACCCAGGCTTGGCTTCAGAAGGAGTGCTACGACTTTGTACCTTTCTCTGACTGCCCCCCCCAACCCGCTGGACTACTTCGTTTGGTCATATGTCGAGAACATCACCAACATGACCTCCCACAACACCAAAGCCAGCCTGATCACCATCATCTACCGAGTATTCGCCGAGCTCCTGCCGGCACTTGCGGAAAAGGCATGCTTCCAGTTCCGGATCCGTATCGAGGCAGTGATTGAGGCTGAAGGCAGCTACATTGAATAGATGTCAGCTCTACTACATAATCAAGTTACCTGAATTGATTTTTTCCTATAAAAGTTTTAAAATAAAGCTGTAGTGTTGTTTTCTTTAAGACAACAATTTTATCATTCCACACTGTACACAATAGTAGGGGACATGTTGAAAATAAACAATTCCAATAAGAAATTTAAATACAGCTTTAGCTTTTTTTTTTTTTTTTTTTTACAGATTAGTTCTATTATGTCTAGTTACAATGCTATAAGTATTTTAAATTTCACAGAATATATATATATATATATATATATATATATATATATATATATATATATATACACTTATGTGTGCGTGTCTCTATTATAAAAATGTGATTTAGTTTCTTTTCTTAAAAACAAAAAGGGTACAGGTAAACTAATGTAATGTAAGGACATAAGGTTTGTCATTGCAATAGCTGTCTCAAGTCACTCAGTGTGAGATGGAAAAAGTGTAAATGCAAATGTTTCTGATGACAAGGAACAGGTCATGGAAGGTCATAGTACTCTTATAAAAAGATACAGTCTAAGAGACATTCAGAGTGAGTTAGAAAATAAAGTTTGGCATTTAGGGTAGTTTGTGCTTGAAAGCAAGTAGGAAGGAAGCAAAGAGAGAAGATGAATATCTAACAGAGTAAGATGACTTTGACTAAAGTCATGTTATCTCCACAGACTTGAGAGATAAAAGAATAACACAAAACTTTTGAACTTGTGAAAAAAGAGATTCAGTGTACCTTTTCTGACTTTCTTTCCAAAAAATTTTGTCACAAGAAGAAAATGTCTCTTTTCCAAGATAGGCAATAACTCCTGATAAATTCTCTCAGCTATTTTACCAAGCTTCCAAGTCAAAGTCAACAACTTTTTAATATTTTTAAAGTCCCTCTTTTCAAAAGCATATCTCCAGCAATGGATATTACCTTGTTACACTAGTAAGTAATTGAATAAAAGAGATTAACAGATTTGAAAAGTTCATGACAAGAATTACAAGGTATGAATAAAATAAACAAGTTCTAAGAGAAAGCATTGTCAATATTTGATAAAGTATTTAGACTAATATCATTATTGTATTGGTCACTGTTTTGGCTGGGTACTCTCTCTTACGTTCTTAAAGTGTATATTTCATGAATATTATTTCAGTCATTTCTTTTGCTAACTTTTGACACTAACAATTCACAGCAACTCTGTCTTACACTTGAAATTTCAACAAAAATTCAAGTTGAGGGGTAATTTAAGAATCTATAATAACAGGATTTTTGCATGTATCTTAACATAATAATAACTGTTAGCTCAATAGTGTTTAAGAAGCTCCAACTTAGAGAATAAAGCAATTTGTAACAATACTAATACTGTGAGTTCAGTGTTCATTTTCATTATAATTATATACGGGAGATAACTATCAAATACTAATTATAAAGTATTTCCCTTTATTTCTAGTTAATCATTAAAAAAAATTCTATAAATAGAATGTGATTTGACATGAAGCTTAATGGATACTGAAAGCAGTATTCAAGCAAATGATAACAAATATGGAAAAAGATAAGAAATTATCATTCCAAGAAGGAATATTCAATAAAGTGAATAATGGCTAATTGTCAAAATTAATGCAAGATGCTTACCAGAAAAGACATTTACAGCCTGACAGCAAGCACAGTAAAAAAAAAAAAATCTTGGGAAAACTGAAAGAAAAAAGTATTGAATATTTATTTTAACATACAATAAAGAAATACAGAACTTCACTTTCAAGTTTTTACTAAGTGTACAACTAAACTGCATCCTTACTTTTTATCCACCAGGTGAACTAGACTGAATCTTTATCTTTTATTAGACTATAAAAAGTAACTAGAAATCAATGCTGACTTTTTCCCTAGTCAATCAAGTCTTAAAAAATTATATTGAGTTTACAATCGATTGATTTTAATGATCTCCAGAACTGAAGCCTCACTATCAGATGTAGTTTAGTATCATACCTAAGACATCCCTTGGAAGTGGGGCAAGTCAGTGTATTCTAAGCACTGCCAACAGTGTGTGTTTACAACAAAGCAAAGCCACATGGAGGCTGTTAAAAATCTCTAAGAAGTTTATTATAAGTCCCTGTAAAAACACAATTCATATGAGTCTATAGCAGCAATAAAAAATGGGTTAGATAAATTCATAGTTAGTTTATGGGCAAATTTTCTGTTACTTATTAGTTAAATGAGAAGTTGATTTAATACCATTTAAAATTTTAATGTGATCAAAATCATCATTAAGGAATGAAATAGAGAAAAGTGCATTCAACTTTCTTCAGTTATTTTACCCAACTTTCACCCTCATATTGTGGTGGCCTGTCTATGATTAGCATTTAGCTAAAGCAGCATTCTCAACAGAAGTAAGCTATGATATGAACTTCCTTTCTCTCAAATAAATAAAATGAATTTATGATGGTGTGCAAAAAAATTAATTAATGAAATTGTGCAAAAAATAAATAAATAAAACACTTTTAGCTAAGACATTGTTTCCACTTTTGAAAAGTCTTGCCTTCAGTTGGTTTTCATGCCCTATTGTATGTCTTCAACAGTTACTAAATAGCAAACCATAAAGATAAATTTTGATTTGGGGGATCAGAAAATAGTCACAAAGGAGTAAGGGAACTATGGTACCCACAGCAATATTCTTTTGGCCCAAAACTGATTCATAGAGAATGCAGAGTGAAAGGCTGCACAATATTGCATTCCATTTTAATAATACATTTAACTAAAAACACTTGTAATAAAGATTACTCGGTTTGTTCAGATCAGAGGAGCTGAGATACCACAGGAATATTGCTTGTATCTAGAAAGTAACGACAGTTTTTTTATGTTGGCAACTCTGATTGAAACTCAGCAGATCAATGTTAATTCATCTTTAATTATTCTAAATAATTGATCAGATCTGATTATCTTCCACAGTCTTTTGAACATCCCAAAATGATTATTAATTAAGAATTACTAATTAGATTTAGGGAGATCGTCAAACTAGAGAGCTTGTATTGTTAAATGTTTCTGTTTAATTGTCCTGAAGTTTGATATAGATTGGATCTATCATGATACACTTAACCAAACATACTTGTAAATAATCAAAGATTACTCAGCTGAATGTAAATTCTGAGAGGAAAAAATAATGAGTAGAGTGTTCACCAATAGTTCAGGAGACCGGGGGTTCAATCCTAGGTTGAGTCATACCAAAGACTCAAAAATGGTACTTGATGTCTCCTTGCTTAACACTCAGCATTATAAGGAACATATCAAGAGTAAAGTGAAGTAATCCAGGGAATGGAGTAGCGTAGTAGTTACTGAAAAGGGATCCTTCTGATCACCCTCAACTATGGTCGCCAACTTATTACTTTCTAAACTGACTTCATATATAAGTTGATTATTGCAATACTGGCTGATGTAGTCATCTAAAGTTCAAAAGTTGGATCCCAACAGGTTGTTTTACATTCAATTTTTTCGATTGAGATGGAGGATTGAAAATGGCTGCCCCTCTACTTCTTTAATTTGTATCATTATTTTCCAAACAATCTTTTTCATAATCTTAGATAAATCTTAAACTTACACTAAATATTTGAAAATGTTAAATTTTTACAATAAAACAAATTTACGTGACAGAAAAGAGATTTACCAACTATATTTTTTAATACTTAGCAGTTAATATTGTTCAGTGGAAAATTTCAAAGTTTTGTTGGGGAATATTTAATTTAGGAACTTTACTGATTTAAACATTTTTGTTTTTTGTTTATCTTAGTTATTTTTTTTCTAGTTTGAGATTTTCCGAAATCTAATTAGCAATTTTTAATTAATAATCATTTTAGTATGGTAAATAATTAGTTAATTTTTTTTTTTTAATTTGGAAATTTAAATTTTGTATGAATGAAACAAGAAACATTGGTTCTGATTGATTATTGTTGTTGTTCTCGTTTAAATGAGAACTCTCAAAAAAAAAAAAAAAAAAAAAAAAAAAAAAAAAAAAAAAATTTCCCTCAAGAAATAAAACATTAAAACCTTCCCTGAATCCAAATTTAGTAATGTGACATAACACTGTAGAGGCAAATCAAATAACCTCTTCCCAAATACAGATGATCATCACTTGCAGTAATTTCAAATTTGGTACTAGTTCAGAATATCCTGCTGAGAAAATGTCTGTGGTCATGTATAAAAAGTATTACATGAAAATATAATACTCTTATTTGAATAGGCAATGTAAGTTTCAATTAGTACTTCCATTAAAAAAAAAAAAAAAAAAAAAAAAAAAAAAACCGTTGAATTTTAATCCCAAAAATTATACATTATACAGTTGTAAGTTGCCATTTTCTTAGTGGTCAGAGAAAGAAAAGAATCAAAAATATAACAAGTGGATGAATTGCAGCAAGATGTGATTTTTAAATGTAAATGTTTAAGCCATCCTAAAAAATAAAACAAAGGCTATAAAAAAAATCAATTTTCTGATTTAAATATTTATTTATTTACTGCAAATTAAAACTGAATTATGAAAGTTAGACATTAGACAATCTGTTGCAGTTATTTCAATACTTAGGTGATTTTTTTAGTTTTCTTTTCCATTGAAAAGTTTTCAAAATGTTAATTTCTCTAAGACAGAAATAGTGTTTATTCTTAATACTGTAGGAGTTAATTAAACAAACAGTAATAATTGATATTTACTTGCAGTAGAGTTTGGATGGGGGATTCAGGGTTTTCTGAAATAGTGGGAATTTTATGGTCATTGAAAAACTTTCCAGTATATATCTAACTTTAGAAATTGTATCACATTTTATAAATAGGACCATTATTAACTTTTCAAAGTAAAAACAGACATCACCTTTGTAAAAAAATAAAATAAAAATAAAAAACTATTTTTACCTGACATTCTTTCTTCTTTTTAGCTTAAATTAATTTGAAATTTGTATCAGTGTTGAGGAATGTTTTATTTCCATATAAGGTAATATTTTTTCTACCATTAAGAAAAAAAAGAACGAAAGATTTGCAATCTAGTCTGGTCTACTAAATGTGGTCAATCAGATAGATTACCACTTAATTTTGAAAGAAAAGACTGGTGAAGAAATGGCTATATATAGTAGGTTTTGGCATGTTTTGATTCAGTGTGGATCGAAATTTTGGGGAAAAAATGAGAACAGGATGCCTTTAAACAGAGGCAAAAATATAGTGATTGCAAACCAATCATTTTATTTTTGCCTCTCTTTAAAGGCATCATTTCTGGGGGTGGGTGAGAAATTTATTATTTGGAATGTGAGATTTCTGAAGTTTTGTATCGACGATATATTTCTTCATTAAAATGTATTTATTCAGAATGATAGAATTAGTTTATTATCGAAGACACATCTCTTCGTTGAAAAGTTTCAATCCCGAATATTTGAATTGAAGTTGGGTTTCTCCTGACAGCAGTAAGTTATTATCTGTTCTCTCCATAGAAAGAAAAGTTCTTATTCAGAATATGTGAATTCTGACAAATTGCATATCGTAGTTCGAAGTTTTCCAAGAAATTAAAAGGTCTTCCTTCGAGTAAAATTTGATTTACAGGTGTAAACCAGCTTCAAAATATATATTCCAACTCCAGTTTGCTCATTTCTTGCCGTTAAAAAAAAATCTAATAGTTTGCTAGTATTTTCTTTTCAATAAAGTTTGTCAATTTTCATAAGTAGTTTTTCTATTTCTTTGAAAAAATTTCTCATGTACTGTCAGTAAGGGTACACTCATTTGTATTCATTTTTACTACCTTGCAGTAGAGTTTAGATGGGGGATTCAGGGTTTTCTGAAATAGTGGGAATTTTATTGTGTAATCTTTGCAATAAATATATTCTTTTAACTTAAGGCCTTTATTCTTTTTGTAGTTTTGATTCCAACATTTTTATAAGTACCAATTTGTTTCTATACGTCGGTTTTAGCTGGAAAATGTTAAATTTTCGACACTTTCGACTTACAGCGCTTAACATTTTAAGTAAAGAAAAACTACCTTGAGCGCTATTAAGTCATCTCATGTTTTATTTGAAAAATCTATACTAATTTCAGTTCTCACAATACTATCAATAACTTTAAAATGTTCTTCAGCTGCTTATGACTGATAAAAAAACATCAATAGTTAACGAGAATAGATTGAATATTAACATGTGAAGGTAAACAAATTAAAATTTGCATAACGCCTAAAATAGGTCTTTTTTTTAACTTAATTAGTTCATCTTGAATTTTTTAAAAGAGATTTTAAATTATTTAAATGCCAGTATAGGCTTAAATTTATTATTATTGGAGATTGATAGACGATACTTACTATTCATGTGCAGCAGTTTTTAATGTTATATCTAACATTTAAGCAAGTTGTTTTTTTTGGCATATCAACAAAACATTAGTCACTGAGATTGAAAATCAAATCAATTGGACAGAGATATGCAAGGCCTTTTAAATATGAAACACATAAGGTATAGATTTAGGGTTCGAGATTAAAATGATGATAATGGTCGACTTTTTTTTTGCAACAATAGCAAAATAATTGCAAATGACAACTAAAACGAAAAAAAAAGATGAAAGAAATTATACTAACCTTCTTCTTTCCCAGTTTATCGGGTGGACATTTACTTCCTGTGGGGAAAGCAAGCATGCGCTATTTTGATTTCCGGTTTGCAATAACACATGCGCATTTGCTTTTCCTTTACGATTCCGGTCTGTTGTACTTGGTAACGAAAACTTTTATTCTATTTGTTGAAGTAACTTTAGGAAAATTTGCATCTCGAAAACTATTTTAACAATAATTTTACTTTGGGGGGGGGCTCATAGTTAAATGAAAACTAACCGAATCATATATATTTTACTAAGACAAAACACTTGTTCTAGAAATGACTTTTGAGTAACTGTTCTGTCATTATTACTCAAAAAATAACTTCAAGCTGACTTTTTTGTTTTTGATGGGAGTATAAATTGTTCTAAACAGTTCCTACATTAGTAGGATGTTAATATTGTAATTTACTGCAAATATGTTTTATAAAAATTTAAATATTTCATTAGAGGGAGGAAATTAACGGTTTTCTGCAAAAAAAAATGATTTCCTGCGTAACGCTGGATTTGTTTATTTACTGGATTGAATAATATATATATATATATATATATATCTATATATATATATATAAGTTGTTGATGAAAAATATATTTTTAACATTTTTTTTATACAATGTAGTGAACCCAATTTTCAAACATATCTCTTGTTCAGTTTTTGTGGACACGAATAATTTTCATTTCGGAATTTTTCACCAGATTTTATTGTCAATGGCATTAAAGATTTTGGTAGACACTAACAAATTTTCGTTCTTTTTTCCATTAAAACAAATTTTAAAAAATAATCAGTATCAAAATTATCAGTACTAAAAGTAGGCATCCCATACCAAAGTTTTATTTTTACTATATCTAAAAACTTTTAATGTAGGTATATAGATTTTTGAAAAATATGAACAGTGGTACCAAATTTATTGTCGAAGCTCAATTACGACCACTCAAAGTCCGTCGGAAATTAGAAAATTTGCCGTCTTGTGTGCTATTGGTCGAGAAGTGAATTTTAAGTCGATAACTAAAAATGCATGCTTCAAAAAGATGAAAAATCTTTATAAATATAATGTCGTCCTGTGGTCAAAATCCAATTACCCACCCACCCCACCGAAAAAAGTGCAAAAATGACACGGAAGGGCCACTTCGATTATTCATATAAATTTTATTTCAACAGCTAATGCACTGAATCTTCTTTATGATTCATACCACATTAGAGACCAAGCTAAATTCTTTTAATAGTATATCACTAGAAAAATTCGTAACTGGACCAGGGTAAAAAAGAAAGAGTAAAAAGTATACCCTCCCAAACCGGCTGTAAAAAAGTATCCATTGGAGGTACAAGCTTGAAACGTAGCAACTTTACTCATTTTTGGATGAGGAATTTTAAAGAAATGGTTGTCTTCTCTGTAATATCAATACTTTTTGTCATAGATATATTTTAACTTTGGTGAATTTCTGCAGTTTTCAGTTTACTAAAAAACTGACAACAACAAAATTTAGAAATTAGTTACAATTAGTTTATTTTTCAAGCAAATACTTATTGTTAGGCTTTAAACTTTAAAAAATTTGAAAGGGATAAAAAATATTTTATCTCAACTGATGGAATAAATTTCTAGGAAGATTTAATGGTCCCTCTGCAATTCCCCTACTTAGTGATTTGCAGTCAGAATGTTTTTTTTATATGCTTCTGCTATTGTAAATATATCTGGAACATTCCAAATCCTATTATCACTTGTATTTGGCATCACATGAAAATCCCATCTATAAACAAATGTTGACTCAACCTGTGCAATATCATCTAACAAAGGCCATGGAAAATAATCATTTCTACCTTTCCACTCAATGTCACCTACTGACCTAGATACCTTTGTTTTATTTTGCCAACTAGTCCCATTTATATGGTGTGTGACACTTTGTGACTGCGGGATCTTTTTCGTGGCATGAATCTTAGAGATGAAATGAAATTCATCACTGATATTTGCTGATGTGGATATTGAGGGAAGATCATCTAGCTTTTCTTCAAAAAGGTTGTGACCAATAATGTCCAATTACTTGAGAACATTTTGATGCAGAAATACCTGCTTCCTTCAAGCCTATAATGGTCATCCTGAAATTATCATTAAAACGGTTACAGAAACTGTCCCTAGTTACTCTAACCTCTTTTTTATTTTCTTCTAATATCTATTGAATAGCTTCTTTATCTATGGAAGTCTTCTCCTTCCTCAACTTCTTATGTTCCCTTTTCAAAAGATTTGTTTTCTGAAGTTCTATTTTTTCAGCTTTACCTTCTTCTCCTTCAAGGATCTGATTTGTTTTTTAAGCTCATTGTTTTCACTCAGCTTCTGCTTGTTAATTTGTTTCAACATATGATATTTTTTTATACAATTAAATCTCGGTCACCTTTTTTGGGATCTCAACTGACTGAGAAAGTTTGGAGACTTTCTTGTGTGATCTGGCATTCACATTCACATTCTTATTTTGCTGAGTTGCTTTTTGTTTAGAGACCGTTTCATATTTTGCTGTCAATAGTCGAAATTTAATTTTCAGACTGGACAGTGCATCCTGATATTTTTGACAGATTCTTCCTGTCCCTTCACTTTTTAAGCAGATGGATCTTCAGTAGTGGCTGAATTGTTTGATTCATCTGGAGATTTGTCCTGGGAAGATAGGCTAACTCTCTCTTTGAAAGGTAAAGTCAAAAAGTGTTGCAGTTCTTCAGGCTTTCATCTCTTTCCTTTCTGTTTTAAGTTATTCTCTTTTACAAGTTTTTTTAATACTGAGTTTCAATTAAAAAATATATATTCTCCAGTTTATTTTTATTTTATATATACAATGTATCTAGTCTCATTAAAAAAAATAATTTAACTTAAGTTAATAATACCCATAGAAACTATACTTTTTGAGAATTATTAAGTAAATAAACATTTAACAAGAAACTGATATACATGTGTAAAATTATTTATCATTGTCCATGCATATGTAATTCAAAAAATGTTGTGTTATCTAGGTTTTTTATATAAAATGTACCCAGTCTAATTAAAATAATAATTTAACTAAAGATAATAATGCCGATAGAAACTCTAGTTTCCAAGAATTATTTAATAAACATTAAACCGATATACGCATATAAAAATATTTGTTATCAATGTGTATGCACGTGTCATCATCATCATCATCATGTCGCGCTGGTAGCACGGATATCCCTGACCCTCTCTCGCCACTCCTCCCTATCGTTCATCGCCCTAGGTAGGTCTTCAGGACAACATCCCGTATCCTCACATAGCTGCTGAATGTATGTTCGTGCTGGTCGTCCTGCTTTTGCACGGCCATGTGTGGGGGTCCATAAGAGTACATCTCTTATGAGTTCGTCTCTGCTTCTCCAGCAGTGTCCTGCATGTCTGGTTCGTCTAACTTGAATAGTTTTCGTGATAGGAAGCAGGTGGCCGTACAGTTGGTGTCTTGTGGGGTGTTGCCGCCAGGACTTGTTCAAGATTGCACGCAGCATTCTTGTGTAATTGCCGTCTAGCTTCTTCTCCAGCCGTTTTGTTAGCGTCCATGTAGTGCAGCCATATAGCAGTATCGATGTGACCGCTGCCTGGAAGAAACTACGTTTCATTTTATCGGTTAGGTCTGATTTTCATATAATCGATAGCCTATTGATAGCTGTCCATGCTTTCGTTAACCTCGTTTCGATGTCCTTTTCGGTTGATTCGACGCTGCTTCCTAGGTAAGTGAATTTGTCTACTAGTTTAAGAGGGGTTCCTTCTCGAGTGGAGATGTCCCCCGTTTGATTATAGCACATATATTCCGTTTTGTGTGCATTAACATAGAGGCCTATGCCTGCGGCTGCTTGTTCCAAACTATGCAGTAGTGTTTCAGCTTGATTAGGTGTATTTGCCAGTATCGCTATGTCATCGGCGTAGTCGGCATCGGTAATTGTTTTTGCGGGGTACCTTCTGCTTCTTTTCTTCGTCAGCTCGAAGCCATACTCTCTGATTTTGTCAATCGATGTTCTAAGTACGTAGTTTAGACAAATGATAAAGAGGTACAGAGCCAGCGTGTCCCCTTGTAGTACTCCTGCTACAATGTTGAAGTATTCTGTGTCTCCATCTGGTGATCGTACTTTTACTTTGGTGTTTCTATAGAGAATCGTTATTGCTGCTACGGTTTCTTTAGGTATGCTGTACGCTAGTAGGATTTGTTCCATCTTTCCTCTGTGAATGGAATCAAAGGCCTTGGTAAAGTCGGCAAATATTAATGCTGCTTGTAGGTTTTTTGCCCGTACACCTTCAAGGATTCTACGGATGGTTAATATTTGTGAGGTCGTGGATCTATTTCTTCGGAAGCCATTTTGGTTTTTCCTAAGTATGTTGTCGATTTTGGGTTCTATGCAGTTTCGTAGTAGGGCATTGTAGATTTTGGCTGCTATGGATGTAAGTGTTATGCCTCGGTAGTTTTTGGCTAATCCGAGGTCCTCCTTTTTAGGGAAGGGGAGTATGCATCCCTTCATCCATATCAAATCATATGCACGTGTAGCAAAAAAAAAATGTTATGTTCTGTTTTTTTATATATATAATATATATAAAGTATTTTATACAACTTTTAAATAAGCAAAAATATAAAAGAATTAAAATCACCTAAGAACTGTGATACAAGTAGTTTGTTGATGTTTTCGTTGGCTTATTTAGTCACTCAGTCATGTTTGTGTGTTGTGCTGATAGTGGAGTTTGGTGATCTTTTGCTTGTCTGGTGAGTATATCCACTTTTATACATGGGGCATCTTGATTTATGGGTGTTGTAATATGACACAACATATTATTAAAGACAGAAAATTTCTCTACAAAAAGGTGTAATTTTCAGAAATTTTAAAATTAAATTTCTTTGGTATTTCATTCACTAAAGTTTTCAACTTGAATTTTTTTCATGAAAGACAACTTAAAAAAAACTATTTTAAGCCCACCACATTGTTGAGTGTCCTTTTTTCTTTAAGATGGGACTATTTTTATATGGGTAGTGACATGCAATATCATGCGAATCAAATTTGAAAAACACGACATTTTTCTTCACATAAAAAATAAGGCGCCTGTCACTGAAAATTGTGACCTAACTTGAAGTGGCCTGGAAAAAAATCTATTAATGAGACAATAGAAAAAATTGTATCTTTTATAGAGAGAAAAGATTAAATTTTGTTCTCGTTCAAATTTTATCAAAATAACCCAAAAAACCAAACAAGATATCGCAAGTTGAAATTGAAGGGAATTGCACTATATTTACTCATTTTCACACTCTAAACTAGGCTGGTTTGTGATACCTATTAAAAGCATAATAACTTTACATATCTAATTAATTTTCATCTACTTCTGCTGGTTTGCAAGGGAAACAACAAAAGGGAGAGGGAGAAAAAGAGAGAGAGACTCTATATTTATGAATAAAATATGAATTTAACTATCCCCTGGGTCCAGATTCATAATACTGGTAATAATCTGCAAAACTTTCATAGACACTAAAACACTAATTTTAGGAGGAGCCCGTGGTGTAATGATTATCGTCGTAGGAAATGGACACGGCGACACGAGTTCAAATCCTGGACGAGACTGATTGCATTTCACATGGCACTAATACCCTTGGGAAAGGTATGAATCCAATTATTCTCCCTCCAGCTATAGGTAAATAGTAGAGCAGGCTGGGTTCTTCAGCCTTGGTGAGGCAACTAGTCTAGAAGGAAAACTCTGAATTAAAACCTGTTAAACTCTGCTTTAAAATTGACCTTGTGTCATATCCTGCCCGAGCAGAGGAGTTGGTAAATATGCTAAAACACTAATTTTTACCTAGATTAAATTTCCAATTTTTATAACAAAATTTTGTGTTTTTCCTTACATTTTTATTAGATATTCAACCCGAATACAAGGGGAAAAAACTAAAAATTGCTTAACAAATGAGTGTTACTGGAGATTTCCATACTTATTTTTATCTAACTTTTTTATATCTTAAAAAGTAAATTAGAATATTTTTAAAAACCCTACTAAGTCAGAGTTTCTTGCTTTAAAATTTTTCAATTTGTAAAATATTCTTTTTTATATAATATTTAGATTTAGCCTGTGATTGGAGAAAAGTAAATAAAAATCTAATGCAAACTTAGGGTCTCCCAGCCCCTTTTTAAATAGAACAAATATTGATACAGAATTATTTCCATAATAATCTAAAAAAAAATGATATTCTCTATAAAATTATTGAATTAAAAGCTCTCAAAACCTTAAAAAAATTTTTTTTATTTTGATATTCAGATTTGGGATACTATTTTCTTCAAAAAACATCCAATTTAAAAATTTTCTCTTTATTCCATTCACACCTTCCGTCTTTTTATAATATACAGAAATTGTATACATCTGCCAATTAAATAGTGCCCCAAACATAGGTGGAGTGACTTAAATGACCTGAAAAACATCTGCAAATTTTTGATAAAATAACTGACGCATTATAAAATTCATTAATTAATAAATGATCACTGATAATTTCATTAAAATCTGATTATTCCCTGACTTTTATGGATTTTTTTTTTCAATCTGTAGTGAGTTGTATGAAAGGTTCATGGCAGCATGTTGTTAGTACATAGATTATGATAGAATTTTAACACCAATTTTGGGTGTTTTTTTTCCTAATACATGTTCTTTTGTGGCAGTACCTGATTTGTTGAAGAAAAATGTTTTTCTTGATGAAATATTGAAATTCAACTTAAATGTTAAATATTAGCTTCCTTCAATGTTTGGATAACAGAATTTATCATATTTTAGTGCTCATAAGCCCAGTTAGTATCATCCAATGGGACCACAAAAATTGGATTGTACTAAAATTCTCTAAGTCTTGGACAGTTAAATAAAATAATGATATGCTAGAGTTGTTATATTTGTCAGCCCCCCATTAAAATTTGATACTAAATGGAGAGAAAAAAGCACCTGGAATTTAATTTGAGATTTTGTAAAAATAATTTTTTTTTTTCACTTTTTATTAAAATTGAGCTCGCTTAAAATTCATTTTTCTAAGATGTCTAAAATGCCCTTGGTTATTAACTTGTTGATTTCTAGTTTAACAGTTAATTTCTTGTTTATTTTAAATGAATTCAAGACTCCTTTCAGGAATATATGCAAATAATGCATCATGTTACCTAGAATAATGAAATGAAACATATTTTCAAGGTCAAATATTAGAATTTCCCTATTGATTCTATTGTTGGAAAAAAGTAAGTTTATTTGTGGTATAACTTGTTATATTTGTTTAATGCTGAGGAGGGAAGGAGAATAGAAGAAGGGTCACTTGCTTCATCCTTTCTGCTTGATAGGAGACGGTTGGAAAAAATAGTAAAAAAAACCACAGAATCAACAAATGGGTTGAAATTTATGTACAAGAGGGTCCTTTTTCTTTATATCAGTTTATGTGCTTAGGAAGAATCTAAGTTGTTTAATATCTGTTCTTTGGTGTTGAGTTCTCAGTAATTTCATAGATAACTTGTTTTGAGTTATCCTTTAGTGTGTATGTGAAGTAAGGTTGCTTGGTTAAAAAAGGATATGTTCTAAGTGTTATCTGTGCCTGGTTGTTGAGGCAAGTGTAGGAACATGGGGGTTGTAAAAATCAAGACTAGTCTTTTGTAGAATGCATAGAATTATTTATATACTTTTGATGGCATCAAGAAAGTGTCCCAGGCTTCAGTATGTGGTGCCTTCTGATTGGCCCAAAAAGGCTTAATTCCTTATTATATAATTGCATACCACTATGTCCGCCAGTCAGACGGTGACCTTGAATGGCCTACAGGCTGTTCTATTTTTTGACTGTGAAGAAGAGTTTGACTTTAATGAGATTTGACTTCGGGTGTAACACTATTGATTGTTTTGTATATGATAAAACATTAATAAATTTTACAGTTTTTAAAGTGTTTGATTAAGTGGTTTTCTTATTTGATTATTGAAGATATTAAAATTGTGTAAAATTGTTCTGTTTGTTTAAAATAAACTTTTCAATTAAAATGCAAAACATTATATCTGGCATCACAATATTTTTATTTAAAACAGTGTTTTAAAATTATTCTAGATTGTTGAGTTATTTTATTTTTTAAATCATCATGTTGAGATCCCTCAATGCTATGTAGGATTCTCCACACAGATATACACTATGGATTGAGAGTATGTTTTGTGTGTACAAAACTGGTTGGTCAGTTTAATGCTTGAACCATGCACACATGGTGACAGTAAGGGTAGGTATTGTCATGAGTATAAAATAATTGGTTGGTGAAAATCTGTCCTGTGCGTTCCTTGTGGTATGTTCTCCTCTTGTCCAGTCTTGCCGTTCTTTTGGCTTCTAGATGTCAAATTCCAGAAACAACTGCATCATCTTCCTTGGGTAATCTCAACCAACTTTATCCCAAGAGTAAGTATTGATTTTACAGTAAGCCAGGCAATGTTTAACAACATCTTTGTATCTTTTCCTCTGGCCTCCATGAAATCATTTGCCTTGGGTCAACTCTGTTTTGGGAGGTAATCATATGACATCCTGATAATATGGTCAGTCCAGTGAAGCATGCAATGAGTAATAATAGCATTGACACCTGCAGACCAAGCCTCTTTCAAGAGGCTGTTGGCTAGTGCTGTAGAATACTCTACAGAGGGAGTTAGACCTTCCAATGAAACCACCTGTTGGCCATGGGTGGTGGACCGTAATGCTTGAGGATGGGATTCTAGTGGCTGAGCAGTCTGTGACTCAGCACCTAAAATGGTCATGTAATCTACAACACCTTACTTGGGCCAGACAGGTGGTCAGAGAGACCCAATCTGGTCAGTCGGCTGGTCATTTCAACCCCTATATAATTGTACTGTCTGTATTCTTCAAAGATTCTCTTGTGGCAAACAAGTACCCAACTCTATTTCATCTTATAGGTGCTAAAAGAGTGGCTGAGAGTCAATTGTAGTAGGAGAAATAACACTTTTATCACAGTTAAACTTAAAGGCTCTAGGTTTTGGTTGCCGAAAGCTTGAAATTAGCACGGGTTTGAAATCTCACTCCAGATACAAGAATACTGACCGATGTATCTTTGTCTCTAACAAAGCAACTGAGTTTCCCCCTTTGTAAATTCTCATCAGAAGTTAGACTCCATGGTGAGTAGTGGAGCACTGACCAGTGAAAAAAATGAACAATACATATGGCAAATACAAATAAAAAAACAAAATAAAATCTATCTGAATCGGATTCAGAAAAGTAACAGAGTTCTCAAAATTTATTGTACGAGAATTATTTGAAGAAACTTCTTTAGCTAAATTATTCCTATTCTTCATAGAAAAAAATAATCTCCTGTCAAGCAAATGCTTAAATTGTAATCCCAAGGACCAAACACAAAACCAAACCTCTAAATAGATCCGAATATAGAAAGTGTGTATATTGAAAGTGACAACCTATTGCAAACCTCAATATAGATATATATTTTGAAAATATAAGATATGTCTTCAAAATAAGACCATCTACTAAGAATACATCTGAAGCAAAATTGTCAAACAATTCATTTAATAAAATATCTACAAAATATACACTTATAAATCACGATTTACATTAAAAGGGTTATTATGACCAAGCCAAACTATTCTGTGGTCTTCATCAGATATACTGTCTAGAAAGAGATAGTGTAAAGCAAAAAATAAAAAGGCAGTAAACAAAACCTTTTAGAATCTAAGATATTTCTATATGATACCATTTTTTTTATTTTACATTGCTGGAAAAAGAGACTCACTTTTTATATTAAGAGTACGCCTGAAGAAGGGCATAGAATGGATTAACTGAAATGTGTCAACAATATCATATATGCAAATTGAATGTTAATAATTCTTCTCAAATTTATATACAGTAGTATTTATATTTATTCAATTCAGCTTTAATTAAGAAAAAATACATAAAATCAATTTAAAAAATTTAATGATTAGTTAAATTTGTTTTATTTTTCTATCCATTTTTTTCTGTAGGTGTTTTATTTATCAAGTTTAAAATAATAGAAAATTTTATTTCTTGTGTCATCAGGACATTCCATGTTTACCATTAGGTAAGTATTCAGTTTTATCATGACAAATATCAGTTCCGATTAAGTCAGCAGAACCGTCTATTTTGGAGTAAATGAAGTGGAAAAATGGGATTATTTGAATTGTCACCCCCAAGTTTGGGTGACATTTATTTGGGTTATGCTGACATGACAATTATTCAGGTTATTGGTAGTTAATTATTTGTAGCAAACTATCTCTTGATTACAATCCTTAATTTAATTTTTTATCATATCTCATCTATGCATGTATTTTTTTAAAGACAAGACATACTTAAAGCACTGATTCTTGCTCGATTAAAGAAGTTAAGCAGTGATGAGCCTGTTCCCTTAGATGGGTAACTACTTAGAAACAACAGGTATCTTAAACAATCTGAAACCTGTGTGTCAGACTAAGCAAAGTTGAGTAGATTTAAAGGCTTATCATGGTGTAATGGTGAGTAAACTAGTCTTGCAGATCAGTAGTGAGTTTGATGAGTACTGGGTTTGATCCTCTCTAAGTGTCTCATACTTTGGCCAAATTTAAGATATACTTATTTTTTAAAGACTTGCATTCAATTTATACTTAATGCACTGGTTCACATGAGAAAACTGAAGTTAAATAGTAGTGAGCTTGCTCAGAACTTAAATGGTGACCATTTAGAAACAGTAGGTACTATAAGCACTGTGTACCAGGTTAAGCAAAACTTAGTAGATTTAGGAGCACCTCATAGTATAATGGTTAGCAAGCCAATCTTGCAGATTAATTATTGCTAAATAAGTAAATTTGATTCATATTTAGTCTTGTGCTGAACCTAAGTGCTGCTTAGTTTTGGCTTTGTGCTAAATAAGACTAAATTTAGTAAATGACTACAATTATGTTTGATATGACCTTATTATAGAAAGTCTTATGAATTTATGATTTATATTTTGCAGTACTGGTGTTCCAATCATAGATGTAACATTTGTCATTATGGAGAAAAAAGCTATTTGTTTGGTAACAAGAATTTTACGCAGTCATGGCATATCAAATTGCTCAGCTGAAACATTTCGTCTGGCCAAACATGATCAGACAGAAGCTGTTGTTCCAATGTGGTATCTTCTGAAGGACATGATTGAAAACTTTTGTGTCCAGCATCACAAGAAAAGGTGTCTTTTGCAGTTTACACAGCATTGTAATGATGATTCCAATCACCACCACCACCATGATGATATACCTTTACAGCATGTGGTCCTCTTTGTTCAAAGTGAATTTCACAGGTTAGGTTATATGAGCTGGGATTTTTACCAACTTTCCCAGGATGATGTATCATTTGGAAGCAGAGACTTACTGTTGGCCTTTGCTTGGCTCTTATGCCATGTAGATTTTGTAGGTCTACTCTTAAAGAGGATGACTTTTTCAGAACAAATAAAACTAAAATTTACTGGCAAAAAGAAGGGTGGAGTAGCTAGAAAAATTCCACCTACATGGAATATTATTGACTGTGTTAAGTATATGATATTGATTCATGGTAAAATGATATTGACTTGTAGGCAATTGCATGCATTGCAAAGGGAGCAAAACAGATTGACCCACAAGTTATATGCATCTACACAGGGAATATCATTGCAACCAGGTTTAAATCATCTGATGCCAGCAGAAGCCCAACTCTTGCATACAAGTGAAGAGAAACTGGCATTTCATCTGGAAGATATTAATTCCAGAATAGAAGATATTTTGAAGTGGAAAGAGTTTGAAAATGCATTCTGGAAATGGATGGAAAGTGTCATAATGTTGAAAGCAGCCAATTCAGAGAAAGTTCTTTGTGAGTATCAGAAAGGTTCTGAAGAAAATAAGATGACTAATTCTGCAAATCTTGACTTTAAAATTACTGCAGATGTAAAACTTGGTCTTCAAGTGGCAAATAAAAGGCTAAATGAAATATTTGTTCAATATGGTCCATATATTAATAATTTAGATAGCATTTGGCACAAAAAACAACAAACTCTTTCAAGAAAAGAACATAGCAAAATCATAATGGAGTTTCACAGAAAAGTAAAAAAACTTGATGCCCAAAACAATGAAAATTCTCCAAAAAAGTTAGCTTTTGTACATCAAGCAACAAATCAGCATAGATATTGCTTTGACTGTCCCAAATCACAGTTAAACAATATGGTAACTTGTGAGAGTAATTCTAAAATGATTATGAAGAAGAAAGACTCTGTAGAAGAAGATATTGTTTGTGTGAATAAAAATAATAATATCTTAGAAAGAAAATTTGAAATGGAGCTAGAGTCAATTTCTAATGAATTTCAACATTTGATATGTATTCCTGTTTCTAACTGAACAATAATTTCATTAAAGAAATCACTACCTATTATTGTTCTTTTTGCTTTAACAATAACAATTTTTTCCTACTTAAATGGATATATTGTACTTGCTGAAGTATTTGCTAGGTAAGTTTTCCATGAGTCAATTTAATAATGTTGAACTAAATATAAATAATTATTGATACAATTTGTCAATCTTATCTTCTGAAGTTTTAATTTTTAAATCTGTATGATGTTACATGTCGCAATTAATTGGCAAAAAGATTGTAAAACAGATATTGTTTAGAATAATAGAAGGCAACATTCATTTATTAGTTTTGCTGTATTTGTAATCCAAGTCTTAACCTCTTACTCAGTGCAGATGGCTACTACAACTAGTTTAGTATAAGATTTTTTTACTATGCAAAAAAAAAAATCTCAGATCCAATTTATTTAGCATATTATCAAAATACTAAATCAAATCACTTTTTGATAATTGCCTTGTAAAACTTAACTGCTGCTTGTTTTTAAGTTCTTGTCATATTGTCATTAGGTGAAAACAGATGACTGACTATAATGTCCGTCTTTTGCAATGGACTCTGCATTTTGGTTGTATCCATTAATTTTAGAAGCTGATGGATTTGGTAAATGGCCAGGGCAAGATTGTATGGAAGACTAGGAGTTGCCCATGCAGTGGGTCTTCCTTCCCTATGCCACCTATGTTATCATAAGGGCAAGGGCTAATCAATATTGACACCAGTGTTATCTCAAGGGTTGTCAGAATGATGTTGGAGACAATGTTGGGCTACTTTAGAGACTCTAGCTCCTGAATTTTTGCTCTTCTTAACTAGTTGTCTGCCAATGCTAGAGAGTCCAGTCTGCCTTCCAAAAGAGTATGCAAAATCAAAAAAATTTACAAACCAGTTATTTGACTGAAGAAATAGTAAGCTTTTGTAGTTGATTAAGAAGCCTGGATTCAAATGTTTATTACTCAGGTTGGCTGGCCATCACTTCAGAAGGATGGTTATACCTCTTTACAATGTATTTGGCATGAGTATAAGTTATCTGTGACATCTGTCAATCTTATGAGACATTTGATCTTTACCTGGAAAGTCTTGCTGGCCTGGTCAAAGTTACTCATATAGCAAGTCTCCTTCCTTCATGTCACTGATGTTGTTTGAGACAAGCCTTCTCAAACTTTGAACTGTGACTCCTTTTTTTTATTAAAAAGAAATTTGTCATGATACCTCCTTTTTTTTTGCTTTTTTTTTTAGAAAATTTTTTTATACAAAGTGTAATAAAAAAAATAATTTGTTTTTATATTAATAACTTTTAATGGTAACAATAATTAATTTCTGAATCTAATTTAAGTATTTTTGGATTTAATCTAATTTCAAAACAGTTTGTTCACTCCTATCCTGAAAATATATGATGATGAGTGTTTAATACTAATATGTCTTTCTATCTTGTTTCAACAAATTTTGCAGTCACTTCATATTTTTTTGTCAAATGAAGTCCCTCTAAGTGGCTTGGAGGGAGTTGCTGTGGTGTAATGGCTAAAATGCTGGACTGCTGCCTCAAAGTAAGCAAGTTCAAACTCCAGTTACACTATCTAGTTCATTTTTGGACTAATACCCTCTGAAAAGGTATTGAACCCTCTTATCCACTTAGCTATGGGTTAAATAGTATTACTGCTGTTTTTCTACAAGGGTGGCTTTGGCATTAGATAACCCATGAATGTTGATATGCCATTTAACTTAAGAAATCGAAACCAAATCTAAGTGACTTCATTTGTTATACTTTGTCTACTATTTTATGTCTGTAGTGCAAAAACTGGAATAATACCCTCATCAACCGTGTTCTTATTTCTGTGTTCTTGTCCTTGTTACTCAACTCTAGATACAAGGGCTAGTGTTTTGCTTCCAGAAACAACGATATCAGCAACACCACACTTGTTATTCCTTCTAGGTTGGCTACCAAATCAACCTTTTTCAACCATGCAATCACATTGCCTTCACTGCTGAAGGGCTGGATTATTTTGCTGAAACCAAATGACGTCATCTGTGGCTGAAATAGGTTGTGGTAATACAAAAAATCTATCGAGCGCAGTGTCTTCAAGAACAACGTAAAAAGGGTCTTATTGACGCAGCCCCTGAATCTGAGAATTCAACTCTACATCCCAACTCTCGTCACTTCTTGCATGCACCTCATTAACATACAAGAAGCTTAAAAATCAAAATACCTTAAGAGGGTTTTTATGTTTGTCTTTCTTTGTATCGTAGTTTTTTTTACTAATTAAAATAATAATTCAATTAAATTTGATAAATACAAATAAAAACAGATTTTAAAAATTTGACTTGGAAATAACTTGACTTTAAAATGTTCTTTATTTCTGTTGTAGTACCGATGTTAAAATTTAAACATTGTTTACGAAAGAATAAAAAAGAGATATAATAAAAAAAATTCTAAATCTTAAAACCATTTGAATCCTAAGAAAAAAATGTTTGTTTTACCTTAAGAAACATCTATCGTTTATTTGTTTCCGTGTTTCAGTGTAAATTAATGCAAGACAAAACAAAAACAAAAAACTTTGCTATTACTAGCATTATTTTTTTTGCTAATTCTTTTTGTGTTTTTTTTTTACCTCTATTTAAGAACAATTTTTCCTTGTTAAAGCATTTCTTCTTTTTTTTTTCTACAAGATTTAATCAAGTATGTATTTGGCCATCCGTAGAATCCTTGAAGGCGTACTGGCAAAAAACCTACAGGTGACATTACTATTTGTAGACTTTACCAAGGCTTTCGATTCCATACACAGAGGGAAGATGGAACAAATCCTACTAGCATACGTCCTACCAAAAGAAACCATAGCAGCAATTACGATTCTATACAGAAACACCAAAGTAAAAGTGCATTCACCAGATGGAGACACAGAATACTTCGACATTGTTGCAGGAGTACAACAAGGGGACACGCTAGCCCCATACCTCTTTATCATCTGTCTAGACTACGTGCTTAGAACATCAATCGACAAAATCAGAGAAAATGGCTTCGAGCTTACTAAGAAAAGAAGCAGAAGGTACCCCGCAAAAACAATTGCCGACGCTGACTACGCCGATAACATAGCGTTACTGGCGTATACACCTAACCAAGCCGAAACACTATTACATAGTTTGGAACGGACCGCCGCAGGCATTGGCCTCCATGTCAATGCACACAAAACTGAATATATGTGCTACAACCAAACAGGCGACATTTCCATACTAGACGGAACCTCTCTGAAACTAGTTGACAAATTCATCTACCTAGGAAGCAGCGTCTCATCAACCGAAAAAGACATCGACACGCGACTAACGAAAACATGGACAGCTATCGATCATATGGAAATCAGACCTGACCGATAAAATGAAGCGCAGTTTCTTCCAGGCAGCGGTCGTATCGATACTGCTATATGGATGCACTACTTGGACGCTAACTGAAGAAGAAGCTAGACGGCAATTACACAAGAATGTTGAGAGCAATATTGAACAAGTCCTGGCAGCAACACCCCACAAGACACCAGCTGTACGGCTACTTGCCTCCCATGACGAAAACATACATACAGCAGCTATACGGGATGTAGATCTGAAGACCTGCCAAAAGCGATGAATGATAGGGAGGGGTGGCGAGAGAGGATCAGGGATATCCGTGCTAGTGGCACGACATGATGATGATGATGATGTATTTGTAATCATTTTAAAATCATATTTCATTGATGTCATTATACGCTAGGTTGAATACGAAGACATTTTGAATTCAAAGTTTTCCACTGTTGTGCTTTTGTAAATTGGATCAATTGGTCAGTTTTAGGATAAAAAAAGAAAGAAATTGATCATGATCCACTCTTGACTCAGTATTAGAGTTAATATTTCCGATTTGAAGAAGAAACAAAATTACGCTCATATTTACACTTAAATCCAATTACTCAAGATTATTTTCTTTTAAAAGTTTTTTACCATTGTTTTTCTTTTTTTTTTTTTTCTTTCTAAAAGAATGATTTTTTAAAGATCTGAAACCATTTTATTTTCATAAAATGATAAAAGTAACTAATTAATAATAGACTAATTTTAGGCTTTTTTTTAAAAGTAGTAAGTATTAAAACTGATTTGTGAAATTGTTTAAAATAAAATATTCTGGTTTCAAGTAACACGAACAGTCTATTTGTAAGTTTTACTTGAAATCTATTTTTCCTATCACTTCAAAAATAAAATATTAGAAAAAAAAAAATTATCTACCTCATTCTCTGTTATTTTATCAAAATTAATAGTTTATCTTTGTCTCCGTGGCGTAATGGCTAAAAGGGCAAGACTTGCGACATCGAAATCGACGAGTTCGAATTCAAGTCACTCTATCACGTTCACTTTCGGACTTATGTCCTTGGGAAAGGTATGACACAACCCCACTATTTATTCTCCCAGCTATGGGTTAATGTAGTGAAATTGAAAGGCAGAACCTGCAGACTGCTGCTTCCGATGAACCAATCGTGGTTCGTTGTTCAAAGAGACAACGAGTGGCGTGCAGAACAGCCGGCGTTTACGTGAATCCAGCAACCGTCCCCGGCTGAATAAAAAAAATCAGATGGTGAGCCGGACGAACGAGAGAAATGAAATGTGGCAATGAATCTGTGTAAATTGAATTCCTTTCATTGCAATACCAAAAGGAAGAAAGAAAGAAGCAAGAAGTGAAGAGCAAAATGGCCCACCCCAAAGTTCAAAACGAGCACGAATGTGTCTTGCGTGTGAAGTGTCGCAAGTATAGAAAAAATTGACGCGTCTTTGGGAATGCTATTTGTAGGTCACCCCTCTCGTCTCTGGTCGGAGAGGGTTTGTGACATATGCAAATTTCGGCCAGCCAGTATAAAAGGAGTAATCCCAGCATTGTTGTTGTGGTTGCATTGTTGCTTTACAGTAGGATTATGCGAACCAGTGTATTGACGCGGCAAGTAAGAGAGAAAGAAAGAGAGAGATAGGACCGGTAGCAAGCAGTTAAAAGGTTTCAGGTAAGAGAGAAAGAAAGAGAAAGGACCGGTAGCAAGCAGTTAAAATGTTGAAACAGTATAGCTTTGACATTAAATAACACACGAGGGTTGATATACCATAAAACAAAGATACCGTACTTTTAACTCTGCTACATGGGCTACAAAACCTTTCGTAATGGCAGAGACATGATATCACGTGGCTTTTTGAGCCGTACAAACACGTTTTTAAGAAATGGTTAATTGAACTATACCCAAATGAAATGAGCTAACAAGACAAGTATTCCTTAACAAGGATTTATTAAATGAAACATTCTCTGACTAAGCAATTCATCAACTGAAGAATGCTAGTAAAGGAGGTAATCACAATAACAATACCCAACTCTTCCGCCAAGAGCAGGGTGTAACACAAGGTCAACAATGAACCTTTTTGATTGCCATTAGATTTATTGAATGAATATCTAAAAAATTATTACAAAAATTTTTTTTTTCATTTTTTGTACAATAAAGCCTAAATTTTCAATTAAAAGATTTGTTTTCATTTTACTTATTAAATTTGGCGTGTACTAAGTATAGTTTACAACCAATAGAACATGACAGAAGGTAATTACAGGATTATTAAGTATACATACACTTGTGGTGAATTCACCTCCCGATAATTTTTTTTCTTTGGTCATGACGAATAATATAGTGAGATAAAATCTTCAAGCTTTTTTTGATTATTGAAAATTTAATGTAGATATTATTTTTGGAACACAATATAATATATTATTTCTAATAAAATCAAATATTTTCATTTAAAAACGGTTCTTTGTTTTGAATGAAATTTTAAGTTGTTAAAAGTTGAATAAAATAGATTATTAAAGAATTTTTAAATAATGACCATTTTTGAAAAAAGAAAAAATCGAAAATTGTAAATGATTTGAAAAATGGAAAATTTTAAAAATTTTCATTTTGTTTTATTTTTTTATAATTACTAGAATTTTACCTATAAAATTTTAACCTTGATATCGCGAATTTTATTTAGACAACAAAATTGGACACTAGTAATAATAATGATATTACAAAAAATATGAAAGCAAAAATAAAATAAGGGGAGAGAGGTCTTTGTTTAAAATTCAAATTAGTTTATTATGACAAAAGGAAGGTCATTCCAGTTAATTGCTTATATGTTACCATGCAAATATGACAAGTAACTCATAAATACTAAAAGGAAGTTAAAAAAAATTATAAGAAATCTTTCACCTACTGCTACACCCACAAAACAGGGAAAGAAGTCTCTACTTCTTCCCTCCAGTTAAACAAGGGTATCAAAATTTTATTTAGACCACAAAATTGGACACTAGTAACAATAATAATATTACAAAGAATATGAAGGCAAAAATAAAATAAAATAGAACAAAATAAGGAGGCGGGAGATCCATGTTTAAATTTCAAAGTAGTTTATTATGACAAAAAGAAGGTTACTCATGTTAGTTGCAAATATGACAATTAGCTCATAAATACAAAAAAGAAGTTTAAAGTTATAAAAAAAATCTTTCACCTACTGATACACTTACAAAACAGGGAAAAAAGCCTCTACTTTATAGGATTTACACTCCTATATTTTAAAATGGCCGTGATACCACTTGTTCCCGAAACAAAGATGGTGGACGTCGGAAAACTAATCAGTCTCGAGAACCTATTGGTCAGGAAAGTCACGTGATTTGTGCTCACAACTACGTCCGCAACTTTGATTTTGTCCAGCGCATTTGGAGCCGACCACACGACAAGGATTGCCTATATATACTCTCGTCTTCCAAAAACTCATTCTCTTACATTTTGACTTACAGAGACAGCACACTCTCTGTCTCTCCATTTTGACGTACTCTCATTCTCTCTTACATTTCGACTTACAGAGACAACACTCTCTCACTCTCTTACATTTTGACTTCCAGGGATAGCTCTCTCTCTCTCTCTCTCTCTCTCTCTCTCTCTCTCTCTCTCTCTCCACTTAGTAACACAAAGCGTAACATGGGTACGTGTACATTCTGCAACCTTTTTCTTTCTTGTTCTGGCTTTTCGGTCAGATTTTTTCCAGCCTCGAACACAACCTCAGAAATTTCGTCAAACCCCGAAAGAGACAAACAACCAACATGGGAGAAGACACGTTCCTTCTAGAATACATAGCTGTATTTTCTATATACACACACACGCACATTAAATGAACATCGTATTTTTTTAATTTTTATCCCGTTTATTATGGTTATTAAATTGCTTGTTTTTTAATGTTCGTCGTTGTCACATTTCATTTGTTTACGTGCTTGTAAAATTTGTGTTGTATTTGTGGAAACTAAACCTGAAAGTCACTCTCGTGAATTACGGAAGATACTCTCAGTACCCCACAACTTCTTCACTCCAGCTAAACAAGGGTTCAAACACGTGTATCTTTTCTTTTTTATCTTTCCCTAAAAATATCCTTTTTTTAATTTTTTGAATAAAAAAACACCCTCTGTCTTTTTTCTTCTGCAAGACAAAGTCTCTAATAATTTTCTTTTTTCTTCTTTTTCTTTTAACTGTCGGTCATCTTCTTGCTCGATAGAGCAGGTAATAGTGTCCAAGACTTGTGAAATTGCTGGAGTCGACTAAAGTCGTTAGTTCTTTTTTCTTAGAGAAACAATTCCTCTAAAATATAAATTGTGTTGAAGAAACCTACTTTTTTTTTTTGTTTCTTTCTTTCTTTTTTCTTCTTTTCAGCTTGTGTGGAAAAAAATTATTTTCTTCGGTTTCTTTCTTTTTTATCTTCTTTTTAGCTTGTGCTGACTTTGATTTCTCTTCTGGAATTCTGAATGTAACACTAAATCCTTCAATCTTTTTACTCAGCTCCATTTGAGTTGAGGAATAAAAAAATGCAGCCTAATTCTAAGGCCTTCTGTTTTCAACTGACTACAGTTAATTTCGGCGGTAAAAGCCAGGGGTAACCCCCTTCCAGAGACTCATCTGCCACACACACATAGATTTTCACCGAACACAAAAGCTAACCTGCAGTAAAAAAAAAAAAAAAAATCCAAAATAGGCCCCAAATGACCCAAAAATGTTGGCGCTCCATTCAATAAACCTATTTACCGGTAAAATTTTCTCAAGGGTTCATACGTATCTTTTCTTTTTTTTTTTTCTTTCTTAGAGACCAAGTCCCTAAAAATGTCCTTTTTTTTTTTAAATAAAAAGCCATAGTCTTTATTTCTTCTGCGAGACAAAGTCTCCAAAAATGTTCTTTTTTCTTCTTTTTCTTTTATACATTAAAGTGAAATTGAAAGGCAGAACCCGCAGACGGCTGCCTCTGATGAGCCCACCGGGGTTCGTCGTTCAAAGAGACGAATGGCGTGCTGTATCTGCAAGCAAAACAGCCGACGTTTACGTGAATCCAGCAACCGTCCCCGGCTGGATAAAAAACAGGTGGTTTGCTGGACGAACGAGAGAAATGATTGCTGAGTGACAGCAAACACTCAACCCGAAGTGCAAGGATGATAACCATCAACAAAGCACGCGGTGATCCCCCTAAGGTAAACAACGCGAATGCAACAGATGACACTTCTGCAGACGAGTCGTCCGAGGAGAAAATACCATTACCACGAAGGAGAGCTAGATGCAAGAGACCCGCCCGGGTTGTAAATCTATGCGATCATCAGATCACGAGGGGTTTTTAGTGAAATTGAAAGGCAGAAACCTGCAGACTGCTGCCTCTGATAAGCCAACCGGGATTCGTCTTTTAAAGAGACAACGAGTGGCGTGCTGTATATGCAAGGCAGAACAGCCGGCGTTTACGTGAATCCAGCAACCGTCCCCAGCTGGATAAAAAACAGGTGGTGAGCCGGACGAACGAGAGAAATGAAATGTGGCAACGAAACTGTGTAAATTGAATTCCTTTCATAGCAACACCGAAAGGAAGAAAGAAAGAAGCAAGAAATGACGAGCGAAATGGCCTCCCTCAAAGTTCAAAACGAGCGCGAATGTGTCTTGCGTGTGAAGTGCCGAAAGTATAGAAAAAAAAAACCCCAAAAAACGGAAGCATGAGCGTCCTAGGGAGTTCAATTTATAGGTCACCCGTCTCGTCTCTGGTCGGACGGAGTTTGTGACATATGCAAATTTCGGCCAGCCAGAACTGGTATAAAAGGAGTAGTCTCAGCATTGTTGTGGTTGCATTGTTGCTTCACAGTAGGACTGAGTGAACCCGTGTATTGACGCGGCAAGAGAGAAAGACAGGACCTTTTGTAAGCAGTTAAAAGGTTTCACTTGTCGGGCATTTTCTCCCTCGATAGAGCAGGTAATGGGGTCCGAGACTTGTGAAGTTGTTGGAGTCGACTGAAGTCTTTACTCCTTTTTTCTTAGAAAAACAACTCCTTTAGAATATAAATTTGTGTCGTAGAAACCTATTTTCTTCGGTTTCTTGCTTTCTTTTATCTTCTTTTTTAGCTTATGCTAACTTTGAATTCCCTACTGGAATTCTGAATGTAATATAAAATCTTTCAGGTGGATTTAAATTCTTCTTATTTCTTTTCTTTTCTTTTTGGCTTTCAAGCCTTCTTTGAATTCCCTTCTGGAATTCTGAATGAAACACTAAACCCTTCTAGTGGACTTAATCCCTTTTACTCAGCTCCATTTGAGTTGAGGAATAATAAACGCAGCTTAATTTAAAGGCCTTCTATTTTCAACTGAGTACGGTTGATTTTGGCGGTAAAAGCCAGGAGCAACAGCACCCCACCTCCATAGACTCCAGCCAATCATATCAAAGCTCCTCTGCCACACACAGATTTTCACTGAACACGAAAGCTAACCAGCAAAAGAAAAAAAAAAATACAAAATAGGCTCAGAATGACCCAAAAATTTTAGTACTGCATTCAATAAACGCATTTACCGATAAAATTTTCACATTGATGGTTGGTTGTATTTTATGGCATATCAACCCTTGTAGGTTATTTAATACCAAATCCTTTTTATACACGTATATAAACATGTTTTGTAAGTGAATAGTTTGTAAGTAACGTTGTTTTTAAATGAGCCAGAACTCATTTGTTTGCACACAATTAAACGTTTTAATGTATTGCTATTTATTGTATGCACATAGTTAAATGATTTTAAGTATTGCTATCAACACCACAATTAGATGGTTTCAAGTATTGCTATTTAACACTAATAATTCTATTTAACCTCGGTCATTTGTTTAATTTTAAATAGTTTCAAGTATATTAAATGATTGATAGCTCTATTTGACATATTGATGGGACCCTAACAGGTACTAACACTCTGTGTCAGTATGGACCTGGGAGTAATGGCAATGAAGGGGTACTCCATATTCCCCACAGTTTTTGGACTGGAGCCTAACTATCAGATGATTTAGTGCCATACCTAGGACACTCATTGGCAGGAACGGGATCTTACTCTTCTGCAGATATGTAGTCAGTGTATTCTATAGCCCCAGCTGACTGGGCTTTGAACCTTGAAATTGAAAGAAAAAGAGGGAAAATTGTAAACTTTCATATTAGGTTTATTTTTCTATAAAATAAATGCAATATAAAATAACAATATCAATTTAAAATAAAAGTCAAGATTGTTTCTCTTTATCATCTGACATCAGCTATTTTTGGAGGGATTTGGTTTTTGACATAACCAATGTTTTATGACAAATACATTTTGTTTCAAAGTGTTTTTATAAAAAAAAAATCATTTAATATCACTATATTTGGCCTAATAATATTATGAAAATTTAGGATGATTATATCTATATTGAAATTTAGTGAGTAATATATATATATATTTTTTTTGAATTTTAAAAACAAGGTTAATCATTAATAGTTAACCCCCTTGTAACAGTGTAAGTTTAATTTGATTTTCATATAAATTCTATATTAATGCTATTTGATTCAGTAAGCGAAACATTTAAAATTCAAATTAATTGAAAAAAATATTTTTATAAAAACATAACATAAGTTCATATATAATTTTTAGTTAAATATATCACATTAAGAATAATATGATATTATAATTATTATAATAATTAATAATCATAAATTGATCCTTATATACAAAGAGTAGGTAATATAATTATTATATATTTATTTGATTGACTGGGCTAAAATGTAAATTCAATATTTCTTCCCATATTTTTGATTTTATTTTCATGTTTCCATATTAAAAAATTGTACAGGCGTAAAATTAATTTGATTTTAAATGAAATATTTTCTGCTAATTTAATTCCCTAAGGGGAAAATTAAATTTAAAAGAAAACCTCTTAATGTTGTATGAATTTATATCAGGTTTAGATAAAATATCTTATTTAAAAGATTAATATAATATTATTGATATATTTAATAATCATAAATTGATCCTTATATATAAAATAGTCGATATTATGACAATTATTTATCTATTTATTTAACAGTAAATTTGATATTTATTACCATAATTTGAATTCATTTCTATGTTTACATTTCAATATAGATTCATTTCTTCAATTTAATAAACTCTATCTTTATATTTCAAAATGAAGATTTTTTCTGCATTTACCATACAATTAACAAAGAGGATTTTAAAAATAGTTTTTAATTTATTAACGGAGGTAATCCTTGGTCTTTTAGCTTCCAATAATATCAAAATAAGGCAGTTTGATTCCTAAGTAAGTTATTAAGAGATTGTCTACGGTTATGATACCTGAACTTTCATTTTAGCAAGCACACACTAATGTTTGCTTTTTCATTAAAATTACCTTCCTTTGGTTGAAATCATTTCAATTATTTACTTCTAATATATATATATATATATATATATATATATATATATATATATATATATATATTGTTCCTAATATATATATATATATATATATATATATATTGTTATGCTGCGGACTTGCAGGGTGCTGTTCGTTGGCGCCAAGTCCACCAGTTAATGCAGGGCACAGACGTTGGCTGTGGTCTGCCGAATGCTATTTAGTATCACAGATATCACCAACTCCCAAGCGGAACCACATTTTAAAGCCAATGGGAGAGTTATAGGTGAATTATTAAGAGTCAACACAGCTAACTGATTAGCTTTCCCCCTCAAATACAAGGTCTTAGACAAATACAACTCTTCACAATAAAAAAAGGACTCTGAACTGCCGTGTTTGGGCTAACAAGATTAATAACAATATTCGTTTATTGAATAAAAGAAAGAAACAAAGAAAAAACAATTCAGTTAAAAGTCAGGAGCGAGAAAGTCTTTCTGTATCTCGGAAGAGCCTCCACTAATATATCCGTATCCCGGACTAAGCCCACATAAAATATCTTTCTCCGGACGAGCCAGCATAAAATATCTGTTAATGGCAGAAGGGGAGAATGTTGTTCGACAACGGTAGACACGGCCCGCTTTCCTGCAGACTATGGGATTTAATGGCAGAGCTCGTGCTCCGAATCTCAAGTTTATCATTTCAGTATGAATGCAGCAGGATAAAGTTGAATATACTTAAATTGTATGTTCACTTACTTGGAGTTTTGTGGAGTTTATTCTCTTCTCTTTTTCTTTCGTTATTGGGTTTCCATAACACGTTGGTAGAAGGATACACGTCTTATTTCAGATAAGACCAGGATTAATTATTGTTACTTTTCTCGTGGATAAGTCTTTTCTTTGGGTATTCGTTTAACGAGGCTTATCATACCTTGGAGTTGGAATTCATTCAAAGGAGTTTTTTTTCTTTTCTCTCATGGTTCTCTGCGCGGCATTGTTTTGGAATTTGGGTTTCTTTCATATCCCAAATTATGTTCTTGGTTTTTCAACGAACAAAGGCAACTCCTTATGCGTCTTCATCCTTTGAGGAATAAACGGAAACACGTTATGTGTTCGCACCCTCTGACGACTACATGGCAACTCTTTATCACCCTGTGATGAATGAACGGCAACTAAGTTTCTGCAGTTTGAAAATTCATCAAAATTTTTTTAGTGGTGTCTTCCTCAGGTCATGGTCGTAGGTCTGCCTCTCCGCTGACTCATATAGCTAATTGGGAGTGAGGTTCTCCCATGATCACATCACTTTGTAATAATAGAGAATGTGAAGGAGAGGCGGCCTCTCCCACCTCCACCATTCTGTTGTTCTTGTTTACTACTATCGTCCGCTGACAGCCAGAGAGTCGCACTTCCCTCACCCATAACTCGGAAAATGTATTAGGGTGTCAAATTTCCTCGTCATAATATATATATATATATGTGTGTGTGTGTGTGTGTGTGTGTGTGTGTGTATATAAATATATGTGTATATATGTATATATATACATATGTATGTGTGTGTATATATATATATACGTACGTGTGTGTATATATATACGTATGCATGTGTGCGTATATATATCCGTATATATGTGTATATATACATATTTACGTATATATATATATATATAGGCTTATGTATGTGTACATATATATGAACGTATATATATATATATATATATATATATATATATAGTAGCGGCCATAAGTTAAGGAACGGAACAACAACAAATATTTAAATGATTTTACTAGAAAAAAATTGCATGTACGTTTATGAAATTTTCACAAAAATACACTTGGAACATATATGCATTTATTACATATAAAGTTTTCTAAATTTTCTTTTACAGTAAATTAATAGTCAGCTGAAAAAACAAAAATATACATTTTGCTCTGGTCTAAAGTTAAGGAACGCATCATAAACCTTTTTAAATTAATATATAAACTAAAGAAAAATTCAATATTTAGTGAATTTTCTTTGCATTGGATTACCTCATTACATCTTCGACCACATGAGCCAATTAATTTCTTACAAAAAGTGGTAGTGATACTTTCCCATTCTTCTTTCGGAAAACCTCATAAATCATCAATATTTCGAGGATTTCTATTCTGAGCTTTCTCTCCTATGATTTTCCATACATTCTCTTGAGGATTCATATCTGGGTTTTGTGGTGGCCACTTAGTAACAGCTATTCCTTCCTCTTCAAGAAAATTTAACACAGTTTTAGCTTTGTGGCAAGGTGCGTTGTCTTGCATAAATGTCCCTTTGCGTAGATGAGAAAGTGCATGCAGGCAAAGAAGTTCTTTATAAACACTGGCATTAATATTACCGTGAAAATGAACAATGGGTCCTACTTCCGCTGAAGAAATAATCCCCTACACCATTACGCTCCCCCTCCAAATTTCACAGTTTTCTTAATGCATTGAGGAAATAAGCGTTCCTCATTTTTATGTCTTACAAACCTCTTACCATCAGATCCAAACAAGTTGGATTTAGATTCATCACTAAAGTGAACCATATTCTATTGCTCCTCTGTCCATAGGATATGCTCTGTGGCGAAGTTAAGACGAACCTTTTGATTTTTTTAAAATCAAAGGTTTGCAACATGGAATCCGAGCCACTAATTTTTACTTATTTAACCTACGAGAAACAGTCTTTCTAGAGATTGACTTTCCTGTTTGCTCAAGAAATGTACGAGAAATAGACTGTATCGAAACGGTCTTTTAAAGACGTTTCAACAATCATTCGATCTTCCCGTTTTGTAGTTATAGGAGGCTTGCCAGTTCTCGGTTTTAGTTCAAGTATCTTGTCAGCCTTAAATCTACTGATTACACGATAAACAACGCTTTTTGGTCTTCGTAGAATACCAGCAGTTTCAGAATACGATTTGCATTCTTCATGAATTGCTAAAATGAGCTTTTTTTCTTCTCGAGTTGAACAATTACGTGCTTTCGCCTCTATCTTGTTTAAAGATAGTTCCAACATTGTATGACAGTTGACTATAAATCAAATTTAGCAATCATGTTGTTTAGAAATTATCTAAATTACTATAATACAACAACGTTCCTTAACTTTTGACCATGGCAAAATGTATATTTTTGTTCTTTTTATTTCAATATTAATTTACTGTAAGAAATGATTGAGAAAACTTTATATGTAATGAATACATGTATATGTTCCAAGTATATTTTGGGATAATTTTTTAAACGTACATGCACATTTTTTCAAGTAAAAATCATTTAAATATTGGTTGATGTTCCGTTCCATAACATATCGCCGCTACTCTACATATACACATAAATGAGTGTGTATATAAGTTTGTATGTGGGTATATATATATATATATATATATATATACGTATGTATGTATATGTATATATACGTATGTATGTGGTTATATATATAAACGTATGTGTGTGTATATATGTATATATAAACGTATGTATGAGTATGCACATATATATACATGTATATGTGTGTATATATATATATCTATATATATTTATATATATACACGTATATATATATATATATATATATATATATACGTGAACAATATCAACGGAAATAGAATATCATCAAGAAATATGGAATATTTAAATTAAAAAAAAACTCCAAAAAACAAAAAATTAAAAGCATTTCAAAACATTGTCGCTATTTTCAAAATGAATTCTATTGATTTTAGTTTGTTTTTTTTTTTTTATATGTAGGGCTTTGTAATATTCGAGTCAAAGGGAAGTAACCCCAAACCACGTCACAAGCATATATCTCCTTTGACCTATCCGGGAAAGGAAGTAACTGTTGGGTCATTAGCAAAACAGCGGCACTTGTAAATAATGTAAATAAAGTATATTGCCGGGGAATAAGTCAGTCTTATCTCCGGCAGCGAGCTATAAACACCTCTTTGTGTTCCGTTCTTTTCTTTGTTACCCGCGAGCCAAGCTTTAGACATTACATTTTGGCGACGAAGATTTTCATGACGAGCTCACGTTTATAAACCAATTTTAGGAAAGAAGTCAACACAAAAGAAAAATAATGGCCAGTGGAGGTTTACCTGTTTTCCTGACTTTTAGTGTCCCCGCTGACCCGAACACAACCTGTATACGCTGGAAGAAATTTATTCGTTGCCCTGGACATTGACAGCAACAAAAAACGGAAAGTGACACTTCTCCATTACGCAAGAGACGAAGTTTTCTATATTTATCACAGTTTCACTGACCAACAGAAAGGAACTGGCGCCACCACTACAACAGAGGATGGTTCTACAATACCTAATGAGCATGAAACAACGGAAAAGTCGCTAACAGACCACTTCATGCCCCAAAAGAATACGTCATACGAAATTTTCAAATTTCGACGGGCCCTGCAAAACCCGGATGAAAATTTAGTCGCCTATCATACAGGGCTACGAACTCTGGCTTCCACGTGTGATTTTGAAAACACCGACCGAGAAATTCTGGCCCAAATTCTACAAGGATGCTTGTCTTCTAAACTTAGAAGAAAGGCGCTGAGGGAAAATTCCTCCTTAAAACAGATTCTAGACCAAGCCAGAGCCATAGAATTAGCTCATGTGTGTGCTACAGAGATGGAACAAAAAGAAATTCACGCGTTGTCGTCTTACAACAGAAATGAAAATCACAAGCGTCGTACACACAGGAACAACAGTTGTAGTAGTTGTAAAAGTTCCACCAACTCCTGTAACAGCCATTCCAGATACCAGCAACATGACAGCCGCGCGTTATCTCGGAGCCCCAAGCACGTGGGGGATACAAAAAAGATGGCGAACAGACTTGTCACTATTGTGGATACTCTTCAACACACCCTACTTGTCCAACCCGCGGTCAGGAGTGTAGAAACTGCCATAAGACGAACCATTTTGTTAGAGTGTGTTACTCCAAGCCTGTAAAACAGATTTGCTTCACCAATTTTTAGCATTCCCTTCTATGTCGAGTGACGAGTCTGTATTCATGATTATACCTCCCACGTCGACAAAGACACCTAAAGTCACTGCTCTCGTAAATGATTCCCCTGTAACATTCGCTCTAGACACTGGTGCTAGTGTCAACTGTTGTCAAGAGCGGACGTAAAAGACAACGTGAAATTTATTCTTGGAGTTCCTTTCGCAAACTCCCGTCTCTTCAATGTACACCTCACACTAGAGACAAGGACCGAATCCCAATTCTGTGTGTCGGTAGGCTGTGATGGATTTCGCAAGTCAGTTTCAGGGCGTATTGATTCGAGCGTTTTCTCACTCTTTCTCCTTCGCTGTTCCTTCTCTCTCGCTCTTTCCCCTTCCTTTGGTCTTTCTCTCTCTCTCCCCTTCCGCTTCCTCCCCTCTCTCTCTCCTTCCGGTTCCCTCTCTCTCTCGCCTTCCTTCCTTCCTTCCTTAAGTTGTAACAAGTTCGTCGGGCGACGCACTCAGAACAAATCGTTATTTCCAGCCGTTACCGTGCGTATTTTATATTCGTGAGATCTCGCAAGAATTTGCATACGTGCAAATTACCTCTCGCTGGTTCGAGATCTCCCATCATCAAATATGCTCGAGGCAGCCATATCAGTTTCGCTTTTCCGCTCTACAAGCCAGACACGTTCGTGCGCGCTTCGAATGCCCAGGTACGTTGCGTCCATTACCTTCACATCAACATAATTACTGGACGCGTGTATAATGGTTTAAAACAGACCAGTTATACTCCGCACAACAACTCGATTATTTGCCTACAGATCCCAACAGACGATACCTGTCCGAGGATTTATTGATACCACGATGAAACTCCGGGGAAAATGCTACAGAGCCAAGATATTCGTCGTTGACGATGAAAGCCTCCTACTTGGACTGCAGAATTTGCTTAGCGCCCACTCCATTGAAGCACTAGGCATGATAATATTTAATTTCACATTCCACGTTTCGGTCCTCATTCCGGACGAATTTCCTTTTCTGTTTGACGGTAAAATGGGGAAAATTTCTGGAGTCATTATCAACCTTCACATCGAATCTTCTGTTCCCCCAGTAACGTAGAATGCCTTTCCACGTGAGGAAGGACGTTGAAGCAGAATTAAAACGCCTCAGAGAAATGGACGTCATTGAGGAGGTCACTGACCCTACCCCATGGGTAAGCCCTGTGGTGGTAGTCCCCAAGAAAAACAAGGGTGTACGTATTTGCATCTACATGAGGAAAGCAAATGAAACTATCGAAAGGATAAAGCACCCAATGCCGACCATGGACGACTTAATTTCAGATCTAAACGGCTCGACAGTTTTCAGCAAATTATTATCACCAACTGGAACTTGGAGAATCTAGTAAGCATATCATAACATTCGCCACGCATGCTATTTCGCTACAAGCGCTTACTTTTTGGAGTAAACGCAACTTCTGAGCTATTCCAAAAGGTAATTTCTGGCCTTCTCGGTGGCATCCCAGGTGTCAAAAATCTTTCGGGCGACATAATAATTTATGGATGTGACCAAATCTCCCATTATAGCAGCCTGAGGTCCATACTAGAACGTCTACAGAATGTTGGAGCCAGGCTGAACAGAGAAAAACGCCTTTTCTCTGTGCGAGAACTAACCTTCTTTGGACACATTTTCAGTGAAAATGGAGTGTCACCTGATCCAGAGAAGGTCTCTGCAGTAGTTAAATGCACACACTCCCACTACCGTTGGTGAAGTCCGACCGTTTTTAGACACGACACAGTATGTGGCGAGATTCATCCCACACTACTCCACTATCAGTGAGCCACATAGACAACTCACAAGGAAGGATGCAGAATGGAGATGGTCGGAGAGGGAAGAACTAGCATTAAACACGCTGAAGGGTCTTACTCCAGTCAGAGCTGGAGTTATGGCCTATTTTAACCCTAACAAAGATACAAATATCCTTGTCGACGCGAGCCCTGTCGGATTAGGCGCAGCTCTCACACAAAATGGGAAAATACTGTTCTATGCTAGTCGTGCTCTAACAGATGTAGAACAGCGATACTCCCACACTGAAAGATTGATGTTGGCTGTTGTGTATGCAGCCGAACACTTCCACCTCTAATTGTAGGGAGAAAAATTCACAATTACCACTGATCCCCGACCACTTCTTGGGATTGTGAAGAGTCTCAAAACAGCAACGGCCAGGGTTGAGCGCTGGCGTCTGCGCCTCAAGCCGTATCGATACTGCTTGATATACTAGCCTGGAAAAACGATTTAAACTCCGCAGATTATCTCAGACGTCACCCACACCATAAATCGGAGAAAGACAATGCAGCAGAAGCATACATAAGCTATGTGGTTCAGAATACCATACCCCTGAGGGGGTGAAGAAAGCTATAGAAGCGGACTCCTTGTTACAGAAAGTGAAGGCTGCAGTTACAAATGGACGCTGGAACGACCCACAGCTGTCAAACTTTTCTCCATTCACGAAGGAACTATCCGTAATTAACGGTCTTATCCTTCGAGAACACCGTCTTGTGATCCCTTCCAAATTGAGGAAAAGAACGATCACTCACACCAGGGCATTGTCAAAACAAAACAACTAATAAGGGAAAAGGTGTGGTTCCCAGGAATAGACAAGCTAGTGGAAGAGACAGTACACAGCTGCATCCCATGTCAACCCTCGAACCCAAATCACACACATCGTGAACCCATACGCACCGCGCCACTCCCAGCTGCCCCATGGACTGAAATCTCTGTGGACTTTGCAGGTTCCTTCCCATCTGGGGAGTATCTGCTTGTCGTCATCGATGACTACAGACAATTTCCTGAGGTTGAAATACTCCCCTCGTTGTCATCAAATGTAGTCATCCCTCGCCTCAACATGATCTTCGCCAGGCAGGGTTATCCCACCATTGTCAAAACCGACAATAGTCCTCTGTTTTAAGGGCAAGATTTCAAAGACTTTGCTACCCAATCAGGTTTTAGGCACAGAAGGATTACACCTTTGTGACCTGAAGCAAATGGAAAAGACGAACGCTTTGTATGTACACTAAAAAGGTATATTCTTGCCACCACTGTGGAAGGGTTTAGCTGGAAAACCCAGTTACCTCATTTTCTAAGGCATTACAGGGCCACTTCTCATAACACCACAAAATATCTCATTTTGAAGCCTGCACCGGCAAAAAAATGAACATTGGCCTACCCGATACTCTTAAGAACCCAGCACCAAGACCGATACATGACCGTATAGCTGGGAACGCGTCAAAAGGAAAGGAGATAATGAAATGGTATGCAGACAGAAACAAACAAAAAAAACAAAAACAAACAAAGCTCCCATCTCTCTGCCTAGGTGATGAAGTCCTGATTAAGCAGAAGAGACAGAGCAAACTGTCTCCATCATACAACCCTAAACAATACACAGTCACAAAAAAGAAGGTTAGTATGGTAACAGTGCAACGAGGAGACCACCAAGTCACCAGAAACTCCTCTCTATTCAAGCGAGTTGGTTTGAATGCTTCTCATAAGGAAGAAGAGGACTAAGAGTCTGAGTCTAAGTCTGAATACAACCCATACCCACAACAAGAATCTCCTGAAACACCCACAAACCCAGCCCACAACCCTCAACCACCACGACCAAGACGTAATCCACTACGGAAAAGGCTGCCCCCAACTCAAGTACTTGTAGTATAGTAAAAATATATATATATATATATATATATATAAATAAATAAAATAAACACACATACACTTGTAAATAATGCAAGTAAAGTATATTGCCGGGGAATAAGTTAGTCCTACCTCCGGCAGCGAGTTGTTAACATCTCTTTGTGTTCCGTTCTTTTCTTTGTTACCCGTGAGCCGGGCTTTCGACATTACAGGCTTCTAGGATTTGTAGTCGTATCTTATTAATTTCGTGTGCTATTATAGTGGTGTTTTCAGCTAGAATTTTTCGAAATTAATACGTATATATGTGTGCATGTATATATATATATTTACATATGTATGTTTGTGTACATATATATATATATACGTATATATATACATATATATATACGTATGTGTATATATATATATATATATACGTATATATATATATATACGTATGTGTGTGTATATATATATATATATATACGTATGTACGTGTGCGTACAGATATACGTATGTATGTGTGCGTATAAATATATGTATGTATGTATGTATGTATGTATGTATGTGTGTATATATATATTAAAGAAATTAATAGGATATAATTTGTAGGAATGTGAGAGACAATAAAGCCAAGTTTAACTGGATAATTTTTTTAGGGGGCTTTAGTGTGCCGTTAAACGGTAAGTTTAAACAGTAATGTCGCGACCCGTTCACAAACATAAACAGATCGGATTACTCACTCCCCTACAAACTCGACATCCGGCTACGACCGGAAATGATGAAGCCCAATTCGACCCTGACCAGCCGTTACAGCTAAGGAAAGGGAATAAATTACATCTAACAAACATTTACAGAAAACGTCTGTCAAAAGTAATACTATCAACATGGAGTAAATTATCTTCTGTAGCCTATCTCAGGCTAAGGAAGGACTTTATCTATACGGCCATTTTTAATAGACGAACTTCATGTTTACGTAGCCCAGCAGGGTGACATGCCGTTCCCTTTATGTAAACAAGCACCGAGGTCAAATTTTAGAGTTCGTTTTACGAAGCTCTCTTTATCCTTTTGACCGCTTTGTTGCTTATTTGCATGCTTTTGTTGTTTGTTGAATGTTTCTTTGAGTACTTTTGAATTAATCTTGTGTCTTTGATATTTTGCCTTGTTTTTATTGTCTTGATATTTTGTCTTGTTTCTTTGATATTTTGTCTTGATTGTCTTGATATTTTGTCTTGATTGTCTTGATATTTTGTCGTCACTGTTTGCATGTCTTGCATGTTGTGAATTGGTATTGAGTTGCTGCCACCTTATTTTTGTCTGGCAACTGGACGCTAGTTGCTCCCCACTTCCCTACCTAAGCTCCAGTTGCTGGGCGGCATTACTGTCCCTAGCTTCCTAGTCGTGAAGGTCTACTCTATATCCCACAGAAAGATATAAGTAACCTCGCGGCCAGTAGCCAGTAGACCCACCCCCTCTTTTCTTTTCATAGTTAGTTTTTCTGTTTTTTTTGCATTTAGTTAGGTCCCTTATCTAGAAGCAAAGTTTACCCTCTTGGTTGCTATCTTACAATCATGGAAGGTTCTTCCACTTCTTCCCCTTATGACCCTTCTTCTCCCACTGAAGAAGTTTCCAAGGGTGTACCTCTTGTCAGCACGAATGAGGTCCTCCCAAAGAAGTCGGAAGAACGAGGGGAACCGGAGACCCAAAATACGCCAGTAAACAGTTTGATTGGATCCAATTGGCCGTCACTATCGGTCCCCCCCCCCTACGAGTCAGCAAGCCCAATTCATCCGGGACAAAAGTCAAATAACTCAAGTCCGACCAAATCACCATGGAAAATCCAGCAGAGAGATCCATAAGATGATGAGAAGGACAGGGTGGGCAAGTATGCCGAATATTTGAAAGGCAACGAAATCTTTCGTCCAGAAACTTGAGCCAATGATCCTCTCGCTGGTCGTGACCGACATCAAAACAAGACGGCTGGTTGGCCTCAAGAAAGAGGGATTTGAGGACCGACTACGAAAAGCAGGCGTCTCCAGCCAGTACTTCTGTCGCAGGAGTTTTGCGATGTGGGACGTCCTGCTACCCTCTGAAGAGCAGGCTGCCAAAGCTGCATCAAGTAACATCACGACCAAGCTCTTCCGGTTGCAGCCGGAATATATGGGAACCTGTAGGATTCGAGTGAAGGTATGTAACGTCCCGGCATTCATCATTGGGAGGTTCTGGCCTCTTTCCTCAGCGCTTATGGCCGCGTTGAGGAAATAAACCTTCTCTGGTCCGCTGCCGGGACGGCCTACGGGGACTACACATTCCGACTATGTTTGACAAGGGAAGGCTTCCAGGCCATCCCTGAGGCTATCGTCAGCAGAGATAGGCAAATGATTGTGGTGGTGGAAGGCAGACGTCCGCGCTGTTTGGGCTGTAAGCAGCTTGGGCACATTGCCAAATTCTGCCCCCCAAAAGATCAACAGAACGCTGCAGTCACCACAGTCACCACAGTCACCACAGCCACTGTCAGCAGTGAGCAGCCGACCAAGGCGACGAAGGAAAAGGATCCATTAATCATCCCAAAACTGATGAAGGCTGGATCGAAGTGACCCGGAATAAAAGAAACCCCCCAAAAGCAGGGGAAACCAGGTCAGCCAATGCCTCTCTTGCAAAGAACCCAGAACCAGAACGAGTTTCAACACCAGAACCTACTTCAGAATCAGCTCCAGCAACACTTACACCGGAACCAGCTTCAGGGCTAAAATCAGCAGAAGCAACACCTGCGACACCAGTATCACCAGCAACCAAGGCCTCTGCCCAAAAGAAAACTAAGCCTAAAATTGCCCCAGGATCATCATCACAGGAGACTCCAATGGACACCACAGTCAACTTGAAGAGAAGAAGGGACAGCGGTTAAGGGGCCTCCAAAAAGATGTGCTCTAGTGCACCTCACCGTAAGGGTCCTTCGGAATGCCCCTCCGATACATCTCTTCAATAACTTATCCAACATCAAACTCTCCCACAGCAACTTCCCCTAAAGCCACCTCCTCCTCAACAACCCACCCAACAACAATCTCCTCAATACCATCCTCCACATGCACCTCCCCAACAACCTCCACAACAACTTCCCCAACAACCTGGCCAACAACAACTTCCTCAGTCTCATATTTCCCAACATGAACTTCTTCAACAACCTCCCCAATATAATCATCCTCAACATGAGCCTCTCCAACGCCCTCCCCAGCAACCTATCCAACAACAACCTACCCAATGTCATCCTCTCCAACAGGATCTTCCCCAATATCAACTTTCTCAACAACCTCCCCAACAACCTCGTCAACATCAATTTTCCCACCAACCTTGAGAACAATCCCGTGAGTGTGACCCACAAATGGGTTCCCCTCACACTCCATCACTCCCCTCACTCAATCGCTCCTCCTTCTCCTCTCCAGAACTGTTCCAAGATCACCCTCCTGTTGAGTCCCAGGCGAGACCTCCTTCCCAGAGTACCACGCGCAAATCAAGCCGGTGGAGGGCGAAGTCCAGCTCACCAGATATCGGCAATGACCAAATCAAGAGAGCAAGCGGCTCCGTGCTCAGTAAAGCCGGGGGCAATTGGAGACTTCAAGCTTCGAAAAGTACTGAAGCCGTTGCTGGATCTGGAACGAGTACAGAAAAAGAAGACATGCAATCCAGTCAACTTTAGGGGTGCACCCATGGTGACCACCTTCGTCTGGTCAGTTGGCGACCGTATCCGGGGCGTGTGGAAGTTCCTGGGGACGGTCTGCCAAACTGATACGGGCGTAAGGTTGGCGGAGTTGCAGCACCCCCTCACTAAATCAAATGCTGAATAACTGCGCAGGGAGGGTCCCTAATTTGTTCATCCCTCTCTTTACAGATCAATAAAGGTGCCGTTCCCGCTTGATGTAGGTGGATTGTCCAGTGATGACCGAATAACCATTGAACTCGGCACTGGCTCCTTGAGACAGGCCATTGGCATCCTCACCCCGAGGATTTCCGGCCCATTGTCGACACTGAGTTGGTAAGTGGGTCAGTATGTCTCTAAACTTTGCCAGTTTGAACGTGAGGGGACTGAGGGATGCAAAAAAGTGTGCGCACTTGTTTGCTGAACTCTCGAATATCTGTGTGCATGTCGCTGCAGTGCAGGAGACACACTTCACTTGCGACGCAGACTGTCGGGTACTAGAGGACGACTTTGTCATTTTTTCAGCATTCGGCAGCCACCTCAGCGCTGGGGTCTCTCTGCTAGTAGGACGCAGCCTTGATGCGATTGTCAATCTTGTCTTTGAAGGTGACGAAGCCGGCTGGTGGTAGCTGATGTTGCCGTGAAAACCTTCGAATTTCGGATAGCTGCGGTTCATGCGTCCAGTACTGCTGCTGAGAGACGCTCCTTCTTGTAGCGGTTTGGGTCGTTCCTGGATGCTTCGAAGCGGACAGTTCTAGTGGGTGATTGGGATGCGATCCTTGATCCGAAAATAGATTGGGCGCTAGCAGGTCGGGAAGGTGTGACAGCAGCCTGGTCGATTTTTTGGCTGAGTTTGATTTGATCGACAGGTATCGTCTGGATCACCCAGGGATGGAAATGTGGACGTGGCTAGGAAGTTCGCCCTCTGGCCAGGTTCGGTCTTACCTGAACAGAGTGTTAGTTAGAAGAACTGACAGTGACTTAGTTATTTGTCCCACGTTTCACTGGTTAGGGCGGACTGACCATAAACTTGTTAGGGCCAGTCTGCCATTAGCCAGTAGGCCTAGTCTGGCTTGCTACTGGAAGTTCAATGCCTCATTATTGGAGATATGGGACTTCCGGTGGTGAGTGGAAAACCTAATTCAGCGGGCGTTTGTGGGGGCGGTTATTGGGAATAAGTGGTGGGGATCCCTTAAGTATAGGATTAGGGATTTCGCCATCAAATACAGCCAACAGCTCCAATTACATAGGGCTAAGAAGGCGAAGTCTTTAGAAGATAGACTTTCTTGGGCGGTGGTAGCTGTAGCCGTAGATCTAGCAAGGGGGAACCTTGAGTGCGAGGCTAGCGAGCGTTACTAGGATTTATTAGTTAGAAATAGGTTAAAAAGAGTTTCCAACGAAGCCGTGAAATGTAACGCAATTCTGCGTAAGGGAGAGTTGCGGAGGTTCCCTTGTCAGTACATCGAGTGCGTTAAGTTCCCGGATGGGCACGAGCTGGGATTGAACCATGAGGTGCGTTAGGCTTTTCGGATGCACTTTCGTGGTCGCTTCGCCCGCTGTCCTAACCTCCAAGTTCAGGAGTTTCGTAACTATTTAACCGACTTGCCCAGCCTTTGGGAGGCGGAAGCGGCTAGTTGTGAGGGTGTGGTTACTGAATGTGAAGTCCGTAATGCATTGAAGCAGGTCAGCCTTGACAAGTTACCAGGACTGGTTGGTTTGCCCTACGAAGTGTACTTGAGGATGTCGCACATGTTTGTCCCTATTCTGACGGATATGTTCAACCATTGGTTTACCCAGAGAGCCATTCCTGGTAGCATTACCAAGGGTATGATCACATTGCTGAAGAAGGGCGGTGGGCATGTTTAGGAGACTGCCAGATTCGAACCGGAGTTCCGCAAATGGATCAGCATGCTGTACCACAACTGGCAAGCCGTGGTGCAGGTGAATGGAAGGCGTTCGAAGGCTTTTGCGATCGAGCGATCGGTCCGGCAAGTTTGCCACTTGTCCCCTCTTCTCTATCTCCTCACTTTGGAGCCCCTGCTCCGTAGGCTTTGGGATGAGAGGGCTCGTCCGGCCCTGCACGGAATCTTCCTGACCGGTAGCGTCCGAGCAAAGATTTCCGCGTTCGCTGATGACATCATTGTCTTCGTGTCCTGCCGACTGGACATAGTAGCGGTAAAGATGACGGTCGAGAGGTACGAGAAGGTGGCAGGTGCCAAGGTCAACTTTGACAAGAGCGAAGGTTTGCAGTTGGGTGCCTGGAGGGGTGGTGTCCCCCTGCCAGGGCCCTTCCGCTGGAGTGACGGATCCATCGGCATCTTCGAGGTGTGGTTCGGGCCCGGCCTCCAGCTGGAGTGAAATTGGTTGGACGTACGGGCCAAGGTAGAAGCGCAGGTGGCTACCTGGCTTCGAAGGCGGTTGTCCTTGAAGGGCAGGGTGGAGGTGTGCGCCAGGTACATCTTCCTCTTGATTCTTTTCGTGTGTCCGTACTCCCTCTGCCCAAGAATCATCGGGTGGCGCGAATACAATCCTTTTTCAAACTCTTTTGGAAAGGTTGAAGCCCGTTGGTCCGTAGACAGGTCTGTAGCCAATGTCCTCACGATGGGGGTCTGGGGATGCCGGATCTCGAGAGCCATTGGCTCGCCGAGAAACTGGCTTACGTAGGCCGATCGTTAACGACGGCCTGTTCGCCCGATGTGTCCGCACAGCTTTGGCACGGCAAAGCCTTAGTTACCGTCTCCGATACGTCCGCACAGCTTTGGCACGGCAAAGCCTTAGCTACCGTTTCTGATACGTCTGCACAGCTAGGAGCACGACAAAGCCCTAGCCTCACCGATTCGCTCGCTCGACTTCCCATGTGCTAAGGCCTGGCAAACCTTAACCACGGATACCCTGTCCGTTCACTTGGTCCGCTGTCCTAAGACGCGGTTAAAACTCTGTCACTACGTTCGCTCGACTCTACGCGACCAAGCTGCCAACACCCGCTTCGACCACGACACGCTCCAGCAATGCAGCATCCAGTCCACGTGCGACTCGCTGTACGGGCTGCCGACCTCAACGACAACATACTCTAGTATTGCAGGATCTAGCCCGCGTACGATTCGCTGTTCGGGATAGCAACCACATCGACACTCCCGGTTAATCCAATATACTTCAAAAACCGGGACACCGATCTTCCAATCTCGACCAACATCTGCTACCCGCATCAAACGTCTAACTGCACTTCTACGACTCGACCAACATCAGCTACTCGCATCGAACATCTAGCTGCACCTTCTCTACAACTTCAACCATACCAGCTACCGATATCAACCATCTACCTGAAGACACAACAACTACCAGGAACTTTACATACGGCCTTGTAAATACGACAAATAAATTGTCATCTTTGTTATAATGTTATCTCGCCTTTGTTTCCTTCATTGTCTTCTGGTTGTCATTACTCGCACGCTTAACCTTATAAATAATTTGCGAGGTCGACGTGCTTATCGGCTCCGCAACAGTAACTTTAAACAGTAAGTTTCGCAGAAATTAAGTTTTTAAAAGAGAATTTTATACAAAAGAAACCAGAAAGAAAGGGATAGAAAAGAAAAAGTGCTGCAATTTTTTAGTACAATTTGCTGGAACTTATCTGTGAGAAAGTCTGGGAAACAAAGTTCTTTGAATTTGAGTATTTTTTCTTTTTTCTTTTTGTTTTGTAGAAATGTTTCAGAATTCATTAAATTGCGAATTTTCTTTAAAGTTCTTTTCAGCTGAATTCTCGGATGAATTTTCTTTCAGTCGTTTAACTTGGTTGAATTTCAGTTGTCGACTTTCGTTTAATTTTATTTTATTTCTTGGGAAGCTCCATTCAAGAGGCGAGTGACGAAACCCATCTGCTAACTTAAATTTTTCGTGCCTTAACAGTTCGGTCCACGAATTCGTACTGAGGATCAAATAGTAGTTTGACAAAAAGGAGGAAGTCCCTTTTTGGTGCCGTACTGTCTGGAATTACGTCTCCCTTTTCCACTCTGGCTAAATCAGGTGCCGCACGTGTTCGACTTGATTTTATTTTTAGAAATAAATTTTCATAATATATACGTACATGTTTGTGTACGTAAAGAAAACGCCGATGACATAGCGCTTCTGGCAAATGCACCCGAAACCCTGCTGCATAGTCTGGAACGAGCCGCTGCAGGCATATACCTCCATTTCAATGCACACAAGACAGAATGTACGTGCTTTAATCAAACAGGCGACATCTCCACACTAAACGGTATCTCTCTGAAACTAGTAGACAAGTTCATCTACCTAGGAAGCAGTGTCTCATCAACCGAGGCATACATCAGCATGCGACTAGCAAAGGCATGGACAGGTATTGATAGGCTATCGGTCATATGGAAGTCAGAACTGACCGATAAAATAAAACGCAGTTTCTTCAAAGCAGTGGTCGTGTCGATACTGCTATATGGATGCACTACATGGACACTAACTGAACGAATGGAAAAAAGGCTTGACGGCAACTACACAAGAATGCTGCAAGTAATTTTGAACAAGTCCCTCAAAGTAGCAGCTGTATGGCCACTCAACACCCACCTCGAAAACTATCAAAATTAGACAAACCAGACATGCAGGACACTGCTGGAGAAGTAGGGACAAATTCATAAGTGATGTATTCCTCTGGACCCCTTCACATGGACGAGCAAAAGCAGGGGACTAGTTCAAACCTACATATAGCAACTCTGTGCTGATACAGAATGTATCCCTGAAGAGCAATGGACGATAGGGAGAGGTGGCGGGAGAGGGTCAGGTAGATCCGTGCTGATAGCGTGACATAATGATGATGATATAGGTGTGTATACATATATACACGAATGCATGAATGTGTGTATATATATATATACGTTCGTATATGTGCATGTATATATACATATGTGTGCGAGGAGCAACGAGAGACGACGGGAGGTGTAGGAAGAGGCAACAGCGGCAACAGCGGCGGTGGAGACAGCAACACCTACCACTTCCCCTTCCCCTTATAGCAGCAGCAGCCTCCGCAAAATAGCAGCATCGGCGGTGGCGACAGAACCGTCATCTACTGCACAGTTTGGAACAAGCAGCAGCAAGCATAGGCCTCTATGTTAATGCACACAAAACGGAATACATGTGCTATAATCAAACGGGGGACATCTCCACTCTAGAAGGAACCCCTCTTAAACTAGTAGACAAATTCACTTACCTAGGAAGCAGCGTATAATCAACCGAAAAGGACATCGAAACGAGGTTAGCGAAAGCATGGACAGCTATCAATAGGCTATCGATTATATGGAAATCAGACCTAACCGATAAAATGAAACGCAGTTTCTTCCAGGCAGCGGTCACATCGATACTGCTATATGGCTGCACTACATGGACGCTAACAAAACGGCTGGAGAAGAAGCTAGACGGCAATTACACAAGAATGCTACGTGCAATCTTAAACAGGTCCTGGCGGCAACACCCCACAAGACACCAACTGTACGGCCACCTGCCCCCTATCACGAAAACTATTCAAGTTAGACGAATCAGACATGCAGGACACTGCTGGAGAAGCAGGGACGAACTCATAAGAGATGTACTCTTATGGACCCCCACACATGGCCGTGCAAAAGCAGGACGACCAGCACGAACATACATTCAGCAGCTATGTGAGGATACGGGATGTTGTCCTGAAGACCTACCTAGGGCGATGAACGATAGGGAGGAGTGGCTAGAGAGGATCAGGGATATCCGTGCTACCAGCGCGATATGATGATGATGATGATATATACATATATATATGCACATATACGAACGTATGTGTTTTTATATAGATGGCATACGTATGTGTGTATATATAGCAGTATCGACACAACCACTGCTATGAGTATATATATATATATACGTATCTCTCTCTCTCTCTCTCTATATATATATATATATACGTACGGGTTTCTATTTACTTATGTGTGTATATATATATATATATGCCGATACGTATGTGAGTGTACATATATGTGTGTGTGCGTGTATATATATATATATATATGCGTATGGAGGTGTTTTGTTGCACGTGTATATATATATATATATATACGTGAATATATATATGTACGTATGTATGTCTTTATATCGATAAATATATATATATATATATACGCGTATGTATGAGTGTATATATATATATATATATAAATATGTGTGTATATATATTCATGTGTGTATATACATATATATATACGTTGTTACGCCACCATGTGCCCAGCGGGCTGCCGGGTGCCAAGTCCACCAGTTAATGCCAGGCACCAACGTTGGCTGTGGTTTGCCGACGCTATTTAATTTCACCGATGCCAACTCCCAAGCAGAACAACACTTTAAAGCTACTAGGCGAGTTCTAGGTGAATTATTAAAAGTCAACACAACTAACTGGCTAACTTTACCCCTCAAATGCAAGGTTTTCGACAAACACAATTCTTCCACAAGAAAATAAGGACTCTTAGCTGCCGTGTTTAAGAAAACAGGATTAATAACAATATTCTTTTATTGCATAAAAGAAAGAAACAAAGAAGACAAAACAATTCAGTCAAAAGTCAGGAGCGAGAAAGTCTTTCTGTATCCCGGAGGAGCCTCCACTAAAATATCCGTATGCTGGACTAAGCCCCTCATAAACTATCAGTTAATGGCGGAAGGTGAGAATGTAGTTCGACAACGGTAGACATGGTCCGCTTTCCTGCAGACTATGGGATTTAATGGTAGAGCTCGTGCTCCAAATCTCAAGTTTATCATTTCAGTAAGAATGCAGCAAGATAAAGTTGTATATACTTAAATTGTATGGTCACTTACTTGGAGTTTTGTGGAGTTTATTCTTTTCTCTTCTTTTTTTCGTTGTTGAGTTTCCATAATAATGTTGGTGGGAGGATACAGGTCTTATTTCTGATGAGACCAGAATTAATTATTGTTCCTTTCTTCGTGGACAAGACTTTCCTTTGGGTATTCGTTTAACGAGACTTACCATGTTTCGGAGTGCTGGTTCGTTTAAAAGATAAGTTCTTTCTTTTCTCTCAGGGTTCTCTGCGCGGCATTATTTTCGAATTTGGGTTTCTTCATATCCCAAATTATGTTCTTGGTTTTTCGACGAACAAAGGCATTTCCTTATGTATCTTCATCCCTCGAGGAATAAACGGCAACTAACTTATTTTCCGTAGTTTGAAAATTCCCTACATATTAATTTTTTGACGGCTTCTTCCTTAGTACCAAATATGGTCGAGAACTTGCCTCCCCGCCAACACACACATGGCTAATAGAGAGTGAGGTTCTCCCTGGCCCACATCCCCCAGCAATGATTGAGAGAGAGAGAGAGAGAGAGAGAGAGAGAGAGAGAGAGAGAGAGAGAGAGAGAGTCTTTTTTCCATTATTCTGCTTACTACTATCGTCCGCTGATTCTTACCTGTTACCATCGTCCGCTGACGACCAAATGTATTAGGGTGTCATATTTCCTCATCACAACGTATATATATATATATATATATATATATATATATATATATATAGAATAGGTTTATGTATACGTATATTTGTGTGTATATATATGTATGTTTTTTTGCTTGTGCATATATGTATGTGTGTGTGTTATGCGTGTGTCTATACATATAGAGACATGTGTGTATATATGCATAAGTATACATATATATATATGTGTGTGTATACATACATAAGTATATATATATATATACGTATTTGTATGTACGAATCTCTCTCTATATATATACATACATATATTCGTATGTGTATGTGCGTGTGCGTATATATATACGTATATGTGTGTATATGAATTTATATGCATGAGTACGTGTGTGTGTACATATATATATAAATATATATATACGTATGTGTGTATATATATACGTATGTATTTGTGTGTATATGTGTGTACACATATTCGTATGTATGTATATATATATATATATACGTATGTACATGCATATATATATATATAGATAGATAGATAGATATACTTACGTATGTGTCCGCATATATTTATATGTATATATATATGAATATACATATATATACGTACGAATGTATATATATATATATATAAGTTTATGCGCATAATATACTTAAGTATGTATGTGTGTGTACATATGTGTGTGTTTTTTTATATATTCATGTATCTATCTATATCTATATATATATATGTATGAATGTGTGTATATATATATATATATATATTTATCTATGTGTGTGTATATATATATCCCTATATATGTGTTTGTGTGTATATATATATTTACGTATGTGTGGGAATATATATATACGTATGTGTATGTATATATAAACGTAAGTATAGATTTGTGTATATATATATATATATATATATACGTATGTATTTTTGTGTGTGTATACATATATTTATATATATATACTGTAATTAATGTTGTCAAGAGCGGACGTAAATAACAACGTGAAATCAATTCTTGGAGGTCCTTTCGCAAACTCCTGTCTCTTCAACGTACACTAGAGACAATGACCGAATCCCAATTCTGTGTCGGTAGGCTGCGATGGATTTCGCAAGTCAGTTTCAGGGCGTATTGACTCGAGCGCTTCTGTCCCTCTTTCTCCTGCGCTTTTCCTTCTCTCTCTCTCTCTCCCTCTTTCTCTTTCCTTCCGTCTTTCTCTCTCCTTCCGTTTCTCTCCTTCCTTCCTTCCTTCTCCAAGTTGTGACAACACGTTCGTCGGGCGACGCACTCAGAAAGAATCGTCCCTTCCAGCCGTCACCGTGCGTATTTTATGTTCGCGAGATCTCGCAAGAATTTGCATACGTGCAAATGACCTCTCGCTGGTTCGAGATCTCCCATCGTCAAATATGCTTGAGGCAGCCATATCTGTTTCGCCCTTCCGCTCTTCAACCTAGACACGTTCGTGCGCGCTTCGAATGCCCAGGTACGTTGCGTCCATTACCTTCACATATACGTGTGTATGTGTGTGTATGTATGTGTATATATAGGGCCGGGAAGTCCACCACAGTGCCCAGTCCCTCCAAGCTGAAGCTCAGGTTCCACCGAAGACTTCGAATACGGCGGGAAATAAAATCAAATGGCCCGCAGCCGCGAATAAGAAGGCTTGGAACGACTTCGACTCAGACATCTGTGAAATCCTTACAGTGTCAGCAAAAGGTGCAGTAGACAAGCGGCTATTAACAACATCCAAGATAATAGTCAGCTACGCGGAGGAACGTTATGGATATGAGAAGAGAAAAGAGAAGGTATGTGGCAAAGAAAACCGAAGGGAGGAAAAAATAAAACAATGTAGGAGAGAACTAAAAGATCTAACAAAAAGACACAAAACTGCTGGACCAGAGGAAAAAATCACTGCAGCAACTCCGTGACTCCATAAGAGCAAAGATGAAATCTTTGCGGAGAGCAGAATAGCATTGATGCCGGAGGAAGGAAAGAGCGCGAAAAAGGATGGCTTTTATTTCAAATACGTTCGGCTTCACGAAGAAATTACTTGGGGAGAAACGAAGTGGACATAAGCAGAGTTCCACTGAAGAAATTGATGCTTTTCTCAAAGAAACACTGAAGGACCCTAACAGACTCCGAGATTTAGAAGTGAACACATCCCTGATTACACCTACTCCTTCATCAATGAACTTTGACTTAAAGGAACCAACCTGGATTGAAATACAAGCAGTTATGAAGAAAGCCAGGTCGGGCTCAGCCCCGGGCCCAAACGGGGTCCCTTATATAGTGTACAAACGATGTCCGCAAATTCTACGATTTCTGTTGAAATTATTAAGGATAATATGGAGAAGAGGGAAAGTAGTAGGACAATGGAGGTACTCCCAAGGCATCTGGATCCTAAAAGAGGAGGGGGCAAAGAAGATAAACCAATTCAGATGCATATCACTACTGAACGTAGAAGGGAAAATCTTCTTTAGCCTGTTGAATCGACGGTTGGTGGACTTCCTCTTAAAAAACACTTATATAGTACAAAAGGGAGGTGTTCCAGGTATGCCAGGAGTTATTGAACTCACTGGAGTCATCACACAGCTGCTAAAAGAGGCGAAAGCAAATAAGGGTGATATGGCTGTCCTCTGGCTAGACCTAAAAAATGCATATGGGTATATCCCACATAGTCTGGTGCAAGAGACTCCCAAACAAAATCATAGAAATCATTGGGGATTATTATCACAACTTCCAGATGAAAACGGTTTCAGGGAATACAACATCGGCATGGCATTATTTTGAAAGAGGTATCATAACAGGTTGTGCCATCTCAACTACGCTCTTTGCCTTAGCAATAAACATGCTAATAAAAGCAGCAGAGGTTGAATGCAGAGGCCCTACTACTAGATCTGGACAAAGGCAGCCCCCGATACGAGCCTATATGGATGATATGCCTTTAACAACCACATCTGTAATAGGGGCGAGATGGCTGCTAAGGGGAATAGAAAATCTCATCTCATGGGCCAGAATGAGTTTTAACGCTAGAAAATCGCGTTCCCACGTGTTAAAAAAAGGGAAACTAATTGAGGAGCGTTTTAAACTTTCTAAAAAATTCATCCCCATAATAAAACAAAATCCTGTAAAGAGCCTAGGAAAGCGATTAGATGATTCCCTGAAGGATACGGTGGCAATCCAGGAAACCAAGGAAAATCTGGAAATGTTGTTAAATAAGATTGACAGATCAGGTTTGCCTGGTCGGTTTAAAGCCTGGATCTACCAGAATGCTGTTCTACCAAAAGTATTGTGGCAATTAACCACCTACCAATTTACGTCTTCCAGCGTAGAACAACTTGAAAAAAGGATTGACTCAAGATTGCGTAGGTGGCTGGGTTTGCCGAAATGTTTGAGTAGCGCAGCTCTGTACGGAGGTTCAAATGCCTTGCAGCTCCCATTTAAGAGCCTTGTCGAAGAATATAAGGTCGCGAAAGTGAGAAAATCGATACAGTTTATGTTCTCCAAAGACCCCAAAGTGACCGGAGCAGGAGTAGAAGTATACACAAGAAGGAAATGGAAAGCGGCAAAAGAAGTAAAAGTTGCGGAGGAACGGCTGCGGGAAAAAGAAATTTTAGGGGCCGTGGCTACTGGCCGCACAGGCTTAGGCTTCTTCCCCACTATCAGGGTAGACAAGGCATTAGGAAAAGAGAGGCATCAATTACTACAAAGCGAGATACGTAGAAGCAAGGAAGAGAAGAGGGTGGAAAAAATGGTCGGGATGAGACAACAGGGTGCGTGGACTAAATGGGAGTCGATGGTTAAACGGAAAATAATATGGTCCGACTTATGGCGTAATGAAATCAACATCAGATTCCTCATTCGTTCTGTTTATGACATCCTCCCCAGCCCTACAAACCTCTTAATATGGAAAAAAACCGGAAACCTCCTTGTGTCAATTATGTGGAAAGACCGGATCCTTAAAACACATCTTTAGCAGCTGCCAAACAGTATAGATGGCGCCACGACCAAATCCTTAAAGATATGGCCGAGGCTGTCGCAGCAGCAATCCACACTAATATCTCAAGTAATGACAGAAGCACAATAGAGTTTGTCAAGGCTGGTGTAAAAGCCAAGCCAAAGAAAAAGCTAACTCCAAATGCGTTATCATCAACAGCAGACTGGGAAGTAAGGGTCAACTTAGGGAAAAGGTTAAAATTCCCGGTCCATATCGTTCAAACAGCATTACGGCCAGATATAGTTATATTCTCAAACAGAACAAGGAAAATAATAATATGGGAATTAACTGTACTTTCGGAGGAAAATGCAGAGGAAGCCCATGAACGAAAGAAATTGAAAAACGACGAGTTAGTGGAGTTGTGCAAAAACAATCGATGGAAGGCAAAATGCACGCCAATAGAAGTTGGATCTAGGGGTTTCGTTGCAAGATCGTTATGCAAAGCCTTATCGGATATTGGATTGACTGGATCAAAAAAGAAGAAAGTGATCAATAAAATAATAAAGACGGCAGAAAGGTCGGCCAATTGGCTCTGGTTAAAAAGAAATAGTTCTTGGATGACCAAAGAACAGCCAATATAAGAATTGTTTAATTAGTTTCATTATTTTCAATTTTAGGTATTTTTTTTCTTGTTTTAGTTTGTACATACACTAATCGATGTGCTCACACCTTTAAACAAATTTATTTTCTTCTTGCCAAAGTTTATTTTCCAAAAGGCCATTTACACATCATGTATTTTATTTGTTTTCATATTTTGTTTTATGCATATTAAATTGTTTGTTGTTTAATGTTCGTTGTGTTCTATTCCATTTTTTTACGCGATTGTAAAGTTTTGTGTTGTATTTGTGGAGGAAATAATATAGGGAGCAATATCCGTAAAGTACGGACGCACATCTATTGAAATAACAAAAATACATACAACCCCAACAAATTGGTGACCTTCCGACTGGTGAGAGCACACAACCACAGATAAAAACACAAAAACAAAAACAGCTCTCATTTTAAAAAAACAGCACAAAAAATTATTACAACGCGTAAAGATGGAAAATAGCGACATTGAATCAACTACAGAAACAATCATGCCAGACATGTTAACTGAGCTGCTGCAGGGAATGGAAAATTTATCCCTGCAAGTTCAAAATTTGATGAAGCTCAAAGCATCTCAACATTCCCGTCCTGACAGAACCTCCTTACAAAGCAGAAGACAAAGTAGGTCGAACTCATCTCCCAGAAAGCGACGCACCTATGATACCTGTTGGAATCATTTCAAATTTGGATGTGAGACAAGGAAGTGCATAAAACTATGTAACTTCAATTCAACCTCACACACATCAACAAAGAATCAGGGAAACGGTTACACCGGCAGCAAGTAAAGACGACATTAGCTGCTGGTTTAAAACAAGGAAGTCGTCTACTTTACATCCGGGACAAGAATACCGGATATTTATTTTTAGTCGACACCGGCGCACAAATCAACGTTATTCTACCGGATCCCAGGAAAAACCACCAACTATCTTCATTCACACTGCAAGCGGCAAATGGATCAAGAATTGAAACCTACGGAGAGATAGCCCTAACGCTCAATTTGGGTTTACGACGATCTTTTCCGTGGATCTTCACAATAGCCCAAGTAAAAACACCGATTCTTGGAGCTGATTTTTTGTCCCATATTAACGTTTCTGTGAACTTGGCTACTCGATCTCTCGTCGATTGCAGCACAGAACTAACGGTAAAAGGGAATCACCTCAATCTACAAGTCAACTGGAATTTGTGCGGTAATACCAGATGCGAATGGATTACAAGAGTTGATTACAAAATTTCCAACTCTCACTACGCCCTTTAAACATTCTGATGAAGTTCGTCATACAGCCAAACATTATATCACAACCTCTGGACCACCCACACATGCATCACCACGCAGACTACATCCAGAGAAATATAAAGCAGCAAAAGACGAATTTTAGCACATATTACAATTAGGTATCATACGTCCTTCTAGTAGTCCATACTCCTCGCCCCTACGTATGGTTCAGAAGCCAGAAACAGGTGCATGGTGACCTTATGGGGATTTCAGGAACCTCAACGCAAAAACAGTTCCTGATAGATATCCAATCCCACATCTACACGATTTCGCTATGGGCTTGCAAGGAACCAGAATCTTCACAAAACTGGATTTGGTAAAAGCTTATTACCAAATTCCAGTAGCAGAGGAAGATATAAAAAAACAGCAATAACAACTCCTTTTGGACTTTTCGAATTCACCAGAATGCCATTTGGATTACGTAATGCCGTCCAAACCTTCCAGAGACTCATTGACGAGGTATTGAGAGGGTTACCGTTTGCTTTGGCCTATATCGATGATGTCCTAATTGTTTGCCGTGACATCAATGAACATCAAAACCACTTGTTACAAGTTTTCGAGAGACAAGCACATTTCGGCTTGAAAATGAACATAAGCAAATGTGATTTTGCTGTCTCGAAATTAAACTTCTAAGGCCATATGATAGACGAACAGGGAATCACACATGTCCCAGAAAAAGTGACAGCCATACAACCAACATCACTGCGACAACTTCGGAGATTTCTCGGTTTGGTAAATTACTACCGTAGATTTATTCCAGGTTGTTCCAGAATATTAACCCCACTCACAAACATGTTGCAACAACAAAAAAATAAAAATGCAAAAATTCAAATTGAAGGAGAAGCTTTAACTGCTTTTCACAATGCTAAAAAAGCATTAGCAGATTTTACCAAGCTCTCCTATATCTCTAATGACAACACTAGTACACTTTCACTAACAACAGACGCTTCAGGAGACTCAATTGGAGCAGTCCTACAACAAAAACAAAATGGCTCGGAAAAACCAATATCCTTTTTCTCAGTGTAATTGAACACCGCACAGCGAAAATACAGCACCTTCTCAAGTGAGTTACTGGCAATTTACTTGTCAATAAGGCACTTTCGTCACTTACTCGAAGGACGACATTTCACCGTTTTCACTGATCACAAACAACTCACTAACGCCTTACATGTAAATACTGAGAAATATACGCCCATAGATACTCGACAACTGGACTATATATCGCAATTTACCTCGGATATCCAATACATAAAAGGCTCAGACAATATTGTGGCAGATACACTCTCACGCTCCACAATACAGTCTATTGATTCGGTAGATCTCACCTTCGAGCTCATTGCAGATGAGCAACGAAAAGATGCCACATTAGACAAACTAAATGACACTTCCCTACAGCTGAAGGAACATCCTGTTCCATTTGGAACAAAAACAATACTTTGCGATGTCAAAACATACACACACACACCTTTAAACAAATTTATTTTCTTCTTGCCAAAGTTTATTTTCCAAAGGGCTATTTACACATCATGTATTTTATTTGTTTTCATATTTTGTTTTATGCATATTAAATTGTTTGTTGTTTAATGTTCGTTGTGTTCGATTACATTTTTTTACGCGATTTTCTACTGAAATAACCAAAATACATACAATCCCCACATACTCCTCTCTTCCAGTTTAATCATTAGGAAGGAAGGGGAAGGGGTGAAGGAGGGAAGGTCTATTGTTTTTTATTTATTTAAAAAAAAGTTTTATTTTATTTTTTATTTTTTATTTTTATTTTTTTTATTTTTTTCATTTTTATTTTTTATTTTTTTTTTTAAAACGTTATTCTAAGGAATTTGATAGTTCGCCACGCCAATGGCCCGGGAGACCTGGGTTCAATCCCAGGTCGAGTCATACCAAAGACTTTAAAAATGGAACTTGATACCACCTTGCTTAACACTCAGCATTATAAGGTACGGTTCAAGGGTAAAGTGGAGCAATCCTGGGAATGGAGTAGCGCCCTCCCCTACACCTTGGTGTAGTAGCTATCGAAAAGGGAGCCTTCGGGTCACCCTCGACTATGGTCGCTAACTTTATATAGCATATATAGCACACGCTATATAGATACAATTTCGTAATTTTGTCCATTTCGCGTATGACTAATATTTCTAGTAAGGTACAACGTAATTTTTATAGATAATCAGTCATTTCATGTGCCGTTAATATTCATTAAGATAAACAGTTTTTTTAAACATAATTCGTAAGCTTGACCATCATTTGTGGAATTATTGATGTTACCTTAATGCAAACAGTCCCTGTTAATGTTTTTCGATGTTGTGTATATGTGATTTTAAACGTAATGCCAATGAATTTAACGGAACACGATTCATTCAACATGCTGTTAATTGTTTTTTTTTGTTGTTTTTTTCTTTCGCGTATTAACTTTTCTGTTAATGTAGACAGTCTATGTTGTTTTTCGATGTTGTGCATATATTATTTTAAACGGTTTTTAAACATATTTATAAGGAAGTCTACAGAATACCATTCACTCGTCGTACTGTTAATACGTAGTTTGATAGGCGGTTTTTATTTTAAAGGTGCACATGCGGAATTTTAAACGTTAGTCGTAATACTGCTTATCATTTCACGTGTCGACATTCTTTTAATGTTTTTTTCTTTGATGTGTTACGTTGTGCATATGCTATTTTAAACGTTATGTTATTTATTTATTTATTTTTTTACACAATATAACTGTGATATTAGAATATGTTTGTAGAAACGAGGGACGCACGAGATAGGTTCTTACTTGTCTATTTATTAAGCAACGAATGATATGATACAGGATTAATGCAAGGGATGCAACTCTTATACGTTAGAGAGCTCTACCTTGTCACATCTCTCTTGTCAAATAAAGCTTGTTCTTTTTAATTTAATTTTTATTTATTTATATATTGTATTGGTGTTATCTATTTCTGTGGGGTCATTGCTCTGTTGGGATGGTGATGTTGGCTCATCCCGACTAGTCCTCTGGGCTGGTAGATTGAAGGTTACTCTTCTTAGGGGACTACATATCTCTTGTAAGTGTCTTCTGTTGCGTCTGAAGAGTTTTCCATCGCTGTGCATTTTGACGATGTAGCTACGCGGTTCAGTACATTTGTCTACCCACGTCGCTGTCTGCCACGTGTCGTTTTCCTGAAGGACAGACACTTTGCTACCTATCATCAATTCGGGAAGGTCTTTTGCATTTCTGTTGAAATATTGTTGTTACTTCCTACTTTTGGTGCTCATCCGTTCACGGATTTGGTTGTCTCTTACTGTGTTTTTATCCAACAAGGTTGGGATCATTGTTCTTATTTTCCTGTTGTACAGGATCTCGGCTGGTGATGGCAAGTGATTATCAAGCGGAGTTATTCTTAGGCATTGGAGAGCCATTTGGTAATCCATTTTTGACTGTTTCGCCTTTTTTAATGTATTTTTTATTGTTTGGACCATTCGTTCAATGAATCCATTTGACTGTGGGTACCTCGGGATTGATGTGATATGCGTGAAGTACTTGGCATTATCTGTATATAGACGCTCTGATATACCATGTACAGCGAAGATTGCTTTCAAGTATTCGATACAGCTTGCACTCGTCACACTCTTCATTTGTTTTTACGAACGGCATTTTGCTGTATTGATCAGCAACGAGTAAAATTTGTTGGCCATTATATTCAAAGATGTCGGCTGCAATATTCTGAAATGGCCTGGTTGAGTGTTCTTTAATGATCATAGTCTCTTTAGTATTCTTTCTTTGGTGTTCCCTGCATATTTCACATGACTTTACCATCATTTCTATGTCTTTGTTTATTCCTCTCCAATAAACGCTATTTCTTGCTTTTAGCTGACATTTTTCTATCCCTTGGTGTGCATCATGAATTCTTTTAAGGACTGTGTTTTGCATACTTTTTGGTATGACTATACATTCACCTTTAGTCACTAATCCATTTTGTACAGATAAACAATCTTTCATTGACCAGTAATTTCTTATAAGTTTAGGTGTATCCTTTACATCCTCTGGCCATCCATTTACTATTACTTGTTTTAGTATTTTCAATTCTTCATCTTCTTCTGTAGCTTCTTGTAGTTCTATTTGTTTCTGTACTGTTATGTCAACAGTATGTATTGTTAGGTCAAGTTCAATTTCTTCACCTTGTGTTGGCTGTGTTCTCAACAAATAATCTGGTATTCTCATCTCTTTACCTGGTTTGTATAAGATCTGAGCATCATATGGTTGTAGTCTTAATAGCATTCTTTGCAGTCTTGGGGTGCTTGTGCAATGTTTTTATTTTGTATGTTTTCTAGTGGTTTGTGATCTGATTCTATTTGGAATTCTTTTCCGTATACATATGTATGAAATCTTTCACAACCAAATACCACTGCTAGTAGCTCTCTTTCAATATTTGCACATCGTGATTCAGTGTCAGTCAATCTTTTACTGGTGAACGCGACAATTTTGTTATCATTGATTAACGTTGCACCTAGTCCTGACATGCTTGCATCTACCTGAATCGTTGTTTTTGCATTTGGCTTGAAGTAGGCTAGACATATATTTTCATGGATATGGTCTTTCAAATTTTGGAAAGCTATATTTAAAGTTTCGTTCCATTGGTATTCAGTGTCCTTTTTGAGTAATGGGGCTGTTTTGGAACTGAGTTTTGGTATGAAAGGGCTTAGGTATTGGATCATACCTAAGAACTGTTGTAGTTCTTCTCGGTTGGTGGGTATCGGCTTTGATTTAATTTTGTCACATTTTTCTGGGTCTGGGTGTGAACCATTTTCATCCCAAATAAGACCATAGAATTTTATCTGTTTTTGTCTTATTTTGCATTTTTCTTTATTAAAAACAAGTCCATTCTTTCGGGCTGTATCCATTGTCTTTCTCAATCTTCTATCATGTGTGGGTTTTAAAAGGGTTTTTGAAGGCCAGGGGCTAAGGGCAAGGCTGTGTTACCGTAAGATATCTGACTCCATATTTTGGTTATATTATTTTACCCCACGTTGACTGGCCGGCGCAATGCCTTGTCCAAAGAAAGTCCAAAAGAAATATACAAAAAGAAAAGATAGAAACAGATAAGAGACGAAAACATTTCTTCCATACTTTCCTTTATTTACTTGGTGAATGGACTAACCAACGCTAAGTCCCAAGACGTAGCGTGGTGCCCAAAACACCAGACAGCAAAATGATGTTGTTGGTTCGACGGACACTTCCTGACAAGACTCAGTTCACAGAAAACCTGAGTATTTATCTCTCTCCACCGGCTCCAAATTCGCCACTCCAAAATCCTTCTAATTTTGGCGCGACCGTTTCCCATTTGGTACTTTACTTTTTATTATTTTTCTTTTTTTCTGATTTTTAACCGGATGGATGCGTGGAGCCTTATGCGTGGCGACGTGTTTATACATTTTGTATGTGGCAGCTGATGAGTCAACATCCGGTTGGGAGTTTTATTGTTAATTCCTAAATCCCCACACATGCTCTTCAATTGTTTTGCCGTATATGCAGACATCATCAGATATTCCGATGGCCCCGTCACAATCTTCCAGGATTTGATCCATTTCTTGTTGGTATATGTCCTGTGATATCTTTAGACCAAACGGACATCTTAAATATCTGTATCTACCAAACGGAGTATTAAAACATGTGAGCAGACTCGATTCTTCATCTAGATGTATAGCCCAGTATCCATGTTTTGCATCTAGTTTTGTGAAGTGTTTAGCACCTGCCAGTTTATGGGAAATTTCTTCCAGGGTTGGGGTTTTGTGGTGTGTTCTTTTGATACATTTGTTCAGTGGTTTTGGGTCTAGGCATATTCGTAATGCACCATTTTTCTTCCTGCTACATGCAATTGCATTCACCCAGTCTGTTGGCTCATTTACCTTTTTTATCACACCTATGTCTTTCATTTTTTCAAGTTCTCTCTTTAATTCTTCTCTTATATGAACAGGGTATTTTCTTGGAGGTTGGATGACTGGTGTTGCATTATCAATAATGTGTATTTTTTGTTTCCCTGGGAAGCTCCCAATACCTTGAAATCTGTCCGGGTATTCATTTGCCAGGTCTTCTATATTTTTTATTTCTCTTTTTGTATCAACTGTTGTTATACTACAATTTATCTGCACCAATCCCAGCTGTATGGATGGTCTTAAACCCAATATTTCTGTGTCATTTTCGCATATAAAGAATTTTGCCTTTATAGTAGGTGAATTTTTGTGTTTAATTTTCAGTATTATGGAACCATATTGTTCTATTTTGGTACCGTTTACTGCCCATAGAGTGGTTATCTCCCTTTTTACGTTGGTCGGTATTTCTATGCTGCCATAGTTGTTTTGGGGGTACATTTTTTTTATAAATCCTGTACGGTATTATATTTCCGTTTGCCCCATTGTCAACTTTCATTTTTATTTTATATTCTCTTTTTTCTACATCTTCGCAGTCTATATTGGCGAATATCTCTTCTCTGTTGTCACCATTCTCTTTATTTATGGTGTATAGGCATAAAGCATCCTCTTTGTATTCATTTTCTACTTTATAAGTGGCGTCCACATTTCTCCTAGCAATATTCTGCTTTCTGTGTCTGTTGTGTGGGCTTTGACTTCTGTTTCTATGTCTCATTTTATTTGGACTGTATTTGCTATTTTGTCGCGTATACATTTTTGTGAGGCAGTAGTTTTCAAAATGATGTAGTCCACGGCATCTTTTACATTATTTGTTGAAGGCATAGCAGTCTTCTTTTCTTTTTCCGTGATTTCTTCCACATCTTGTGCACGGTTTGGTCCTTTTCATTTCTATCTCGTGGTATACTCCCGCTTTCATTTCGCTTGCGTCCTTATAGCGCGTATTATTTTGGGTTGTAGCTTCGTATGCTCTTATGTTTTCGATAGCTATCTCTAGTGTGAGGTTAGGTTTGCTTATTAAATTTCTCCTTTCGTCTGAACATTTTAGTCCTTTTATAATTTGTTCTAGGAGTCTTTCGTCCTTGTTAGTACCGAACTCACATCTATCTGCTTTCGTTTGCAGTCTGTCAATTGTTTCGTCATTCTGTTCGAATGAAGTGAACTCCAAACGTTCAACCCATTTATTTGGTTTTTGAATCATTTGTGTTTCAAAAACTTTGAATACATTTTTTGAGTTTTCTTTTTGCTCGGTCGTGAGTTGAGCATTTTTAATAACTTCGCGACCCTTTGGTCCCGTGCTTATTAATATGTAGTTATGTTTCAATTTTTCCTCCACGTTATGAATTACGAAGTAGGATGACATAAAGTAAACCTATTCGCTGAAGGCTTCATGTTTGTTTTCATTCGTCCAGTCTAACATTGGTAATGAAATATTTGAAGTCGCCATTTTTTTTTTTAATAAAAATTTATCGTGGTGCACGCACTTTTTAAATAGATTTATATCCAATATTCCTTCTTCTTGAGGTTGTTGTCTTGTGTTTTTTTTCTATTTTTTTTTTACCGCTGCCACCATGTGATATTAGTATATGTTTGTAGAAACGAAGGACGCACGAGATAGGTTCTTACTTGTCTATTTATTAAGCAACGAATGTTATGATACAGGATTAATTCAAGGGAGGCAACTCTTATACGTTAGAGAGCTCTGCCTTGTAACAATAACCATGTAAATATGTACAGAAAAAGAAAGTGGGAGAGAAAGGAGAAATAGATGGAAAATAAAAAAGGAGGAGGGGAATATGTATGAGAGAGATAAAATGGAAATTCAAACGTCAAATGTGGTAGAAAAAAAATTAACGCACCTTCCACACCAAACCTCATAATCCTCTGGTAAAATTTTTTTTTTAAAGTATACTCACCTTTAAATAGACTAGGCCGAGCGTACGATTGGCTGATTTCAGCAGCCAATCGAATGCTCGGCCGGGTCTGAAGGATTATTTATTTCGAGCCGTCCAAGCCATAAGTTTGTTTCAGCGTCTTATAGGGTAGGTGACTCAGAATTTGATCATCTCTGAGGGGGTCGTTCTGGTGAGGGGAGTATGATGTTGCAAGACCCGAAACTCCCCAATGACCCAGAAGATTAAACATCACTGACGACACCTACTGGCGCCGATTTAAGCGCGTATATTCAAGGTATGAATGCTTGTGTTTGTATATATATAAATATGTATGTATTTGTGAGTATAAATATAAGTATGTACGGGTGTATAATACATATATATACGTATGTATACAAAAAAAAAAGATTCCATCTAGCGTCTACGAGAACATTAACCGGATGTTATCGGTGCTGAGACTTTCTTTAAGATGGAAAATGGGGGTTCTGCGCATAGGATCAGTACATAGCGAAATGTCGATGAAATTCGTCAAAAGATAAAAATAATTAAAATAATTAAAAGTAATTTTTCAGCTAATCCGTGACCTTCGCGGTAAAAAACAAAGAAAACCCAATCGGAATACAAAAACGCTATAAAAGGCAAATTTCTCGACAGCGGATCCAGATCAAAAGAAGGAAAATGACACCTGCAAACTAGAACTCCAGCTCAGAGAGAGAGAGAGAGAGAGAGAGAGGGGGGGAACTTGAAACCACTCATCACCCATATTGACTTTCCTCTTCTCCGGTTTGAAGGAATCAACTTAGTCGTAAATCACTAAACACCCCTCTCCTCTCCGCACTCGTAACATCTGATGGACCACGTGTGCGTAAGTCAAACAATCCTACTACTATTAAGCATAGGACATTTTCTACTTTCTTTAATTCCATATCAACACGTTTATACAAACCCACTTATTTGAACTTTTTACTTCTTTGTTTTCTATATAATTGTTGAAATTTTACGTGCCTTCGTGTTCTTTGTTTTTGCAATTGTGTTTTTCGTTCTTTCCTTGCAACGGTACTCTGATATATATATATATATATATATATATATATATATATATATATATATATATATATATAATTATCGATGTATATATGTATATTTAGGCAACAAGTAATTATTCAAGCAAGTTCTTTTAAAGATAATTATTATTGTTAATTATTTTTAATTTTATTTTTTCAAGTCTCCTGGCTATTTTGTCGGGATCAAGATATTAAAGGAATTTTCCTATATTTTCTGCCCAAGCGCTTTTGACCATACTTTTGGTTGTCATCAGGAGTAGTGTAGTTTTGAGTTGACAGTTTGTGTTTTCTATTTTTCAATTATTTGTAGCGTTTTGTTTTGAAGTTCGTAGGAACCTTTTCTGCGTTTTATTTTAGAACGTTCAATTGGAAAAAGTTTTATGAATAAAGTTAGGTATTTGTAGTTATTAAAATATTTGATATGATGGTGCCTGTTTTAAATGCTATTTTATTTATTTTTGCTTTTTTTAAAATTCTTTATGCATCTTGCTTCTAGGATTTGTAATCGTTTTTATTATTGTTTTTACATATAATTATTGTATTATTTGTGAGAATCTTCCTTACATCGGAAGATGTAAGCTGGTAACTGCTCTTGTATTTTATGATAAAATGTTGTTTTTAAAAGATGATAAACGAGACAACGAGATAATGTGGCTGTATACCCAATATAAGAATTATTTTTATTTTTCGGGAGGCACTTATAGTAAGTGAGTGTGAGTGAGTTCTCGTCCGTATTTTACGGGTATTACTTTCACGTTTAGTTCGACCACAAATACAACACAAATTTTACAGCACGTAAACAAATGGAACATGAAACTAGAATTTTAATCCGAGACCTGGGATTTCGAGAGCATCAATGGAGTTGTCCGAAGATTGTACATATCTGTAGTTAAGGCTTCTGGGACAGGTTTCGATATTTGTGAAGTCGTGGATATTGGAAGTGTTATGGAATCGTTATTTTGGGCGCTGGCGGAATCAGGCCGGGTTTTTGTGGAGGTTTGTTGATACTGACTATTCGGGGGCACATGATGCCTCGGGCCCCTTCTGGCCTGTATCGACCGAAATTGTCTCGAATAATCTCGCTATTGGGGCAGAGCAACTAAGAAACAAATATTTTTTTGTGTCTGACAAGGTAGACAGATATTTTGTAAGTTCCCCTCTGGAGTGGGGCTTTGAGGTTTTTGTTGAGGAAGATATTTGGAAACAAGGGGTTGGGAGATTAGATAATTAAGTAAATGTGCGAAATTTATGTGCGGAAAATTCATGGACTCGGTTTTGATTTGTTTTTGAGGAGGAAATGTTGTTAGCTGAATTAATCGAAGTTTGGGTGGTTTAGGAAAGAACACCCGAGATATTTTAAAGCAAAAAAGAAAGAAGAAAAGAAAGAAGGGTACTCGTAAGTTATTGAAAAGATGAGAGATAGCCCGTTTGACGGTGGTCAAAAGTTGAAGAAAAAGGGGAAACATTTATCTTGGTTTGATTATGAGCTATGCTTAGTTATAAAGAACGGAGAATGACAGCGTGCGTTATTAAAATATGTATATTAATAAATGACAAAGATTACGAGAGAAGGAGATATAAAGTTAGAAGTAATGAGTACGGATGTAGGAGGAAAGCAAAAGAGTAAAAGACAGATAATGAGCAATTGACCTGGTAGAAGAAAGAAAAAAAACAAATTGAAGACTGACAAAAATATACATGCCGAACCAGTGACAGTTGGAAAAAAAATTGAAAAAAAAAAAAGAGTAAAGAAGAACCAGAAAATGTGTTTGAAAAAAAAATGAAAAAAAGAAAATGAAGGATGATACGAACACTTTTTTGTTTTCACTGACTGAGTTCTAGGACTGTTACAGGTTTTATTGGCTTGTTTTACATTCTATTGTGGCCATGGGGTTACTGTTATTCTGTTAATCAATTCGACATGAGGAAGAGCGGTACATTAGTTTAAGAAAATAATTTGTTATCTTCTATAACAAATGATTTTATTTTGTGGGGTGGAAAGGTATGTTATATAATTGCGGGAGGACTTTTTTTTACATTATCATTTTTCGTTTTATATATCTTGCCTTTCGGTTTAGTTAGGCTGAGAACCTTTCGGCTTAGTGCATGGGTTAGTTAGGTGCACACATTGAGTGCAGGTGTTCACGCACGTGCGGGGAGGATGTGACAATCACAGATGTCACAATAAAAACCCCAGATGGGCTGAGGATTTTGAGATTTGAAAAAAAAAACAACAGTGAGTTGAGATTCGACGTTCAATTTCACTGAGAAAAAGGATATTGGTTTTTCCAAGCCATGTAGTGTTTGTTGTAGGACTACTCCAATTGAGTCTCCTGAAGCGTCTGTTGTTAGTGAAAGTGTTGCAATGTCGTCGTTATAGATGTAGGAGAGCTTGGTAAAATCTGCTAATGCTTTTTAGCGTTGTGAAGAGCAGTTAAAGCTTCTCCTTCTATCAGTATTTTTGCATTTTTATTTTTTTGTTGTTACAGCATGTTTGTGAGCGGGGTTGATATTCTGGAACAACCTGGAATAAATTTACGGTAGTAATTTACCAAACCGAGAAATCTCCGAAGTTGTCGCAGTGATGTTGGTTGTGGGAAAATTTGTATAGCTGTTACTTTTTCTGGGACAGGTGTGATTCCCTGTTCGTTAGTTGACGATCTTAACATATCTTGTACATATTGCCTTATTTCAGTAGACATGCCTGGCCAGAATATCAGGTCTCCCGCTCTTCTGAGACAGGAATTTATGCCTAGGTGGCCAACGTGAGATTTTTGTTTCATTTCTGATCTCATGGCGAGGGGGATGACAATTTTCAGTCCATCTTGTGCAGTCAACTCGTCCCTGTAGTCAAAGAACGGTTTTAATGAATCTGGCAATAATCTTTAGTCACTGGGCCAACCTCGACTAGTATTTTCATAATGGGGTCCTCCAGTGTCTTGGATTTGATCTCTGAGAGCCTGCGGTCTTTGATATGGAGCATCGTCAAGTTTTTCACTATCATGAGTTTTTCTGCTTCTGGTTTATCTGTGGGTGCTCGGGAGAGTGCATCTACTAGTGGAATTTCTTTTCCTGGCTTGTATTTTATTGAGAAATCGTATTACTGAGCACATAGTAGCAAATTTTGAAGCCGTTTAGATGCTAGTAGCTTGTGGTCAGGAAAACATTCACTTTCCTTCCATGTGTGTAATGGTGAAATCTTTCCAGACCATACACCACTGCTAGCAACTCTTTCTCAATTTGGGCATATCTCTTTTCAGTGTCAGATAGGGAACGGCTTGCGTAGGCAACTGGTTGCTCTTCTTGGATCAGGGCTGCTCCCAAGCCATACTCACACCCATCATTTTCAAGTGTGAGTTCTTTAAGCGGGTCGTAGTAGGAGAGCACCGGCGCTCTACTTATCAAATTTATGGCCATATTGAAAGCTGATTGCTGTGATTCCGACCATTTCCACGTGACATCTTTTTTTTTGTTAAGTCCTGGAGGGGCTTTAGGACTGTTGTGACGTTTGGAATAAATTTCCCAACATAATTGATCATGCCGAGAAATCTGCGCAGGTCTCCAATAGTCTTTGGGGCTGACATGTCAGTGATAGCCCGGAATTTCTCTGGGTCGACCACTATACCCTCCTTGGTGATGCGATGTCCCATAAAAGTGATGGCATCTAAGCCTATCTTCAACTTCTCAGTAACTTCTTTACCCCTATTGTCTGGCTTTTCTGGAGTAGGTTATGAAGCCGCCTGTGATGTTCCTCCCGGTTTGTTCCATAAACCATCAGGTCATCGGCAATGATGATGATGCCTTTCATGTCCTGGAATTGTTCCACCAGCTTCCTTTGGAATATTTTGGCTGCAGAATTTAGACCAACGGTATCGACCAAAACATGTTTGGAATGTGGTCAGGTTGCTAGATGCTTCATCAAGTTCGACATGCCAATATCCTGATGATAGGTCTGCCTTGGTGAATATCTTTGCCCCACTCATGTCATGGAGGACATCCTCGAGAATAGACATGATGTAGTGCTCTCGCATGAGTGCTTTGTTGATTTCATGGGGGTCCGGGCATATTCTGAACGCTCCATTTTTCTTTCTTGTGAGGACGAGTTGGCTAACCCATGGAGTGGGTTTTTGACTGGCTCAATGACTCCCAATCTAGTCAGTCTGTTTAATTCCTCTTTGAGCTCTAGTCGTACCGCCACAGGTATCCACCTATTGAGCATTACAGCTGGAACAGCATCTGGCTTAAGTTGCAAGCTGGTAACACTGTGAAACGTTACCCCCTCACCCCCACCACATTATCTCTCTCTTCTAACCATGTCTTCTTCTTAGCCGGCCGGTGATCAACTAGTGGCTGAGGGGGTAACGCACATTTCTTTACCTACACAAGAATACGATCGAGGGAGACAGGAGAAAATAGAAAGACAAACGAACAAACAAAGCTTGGGGTTACCAAGGGCAGAGGAAGGTGTTGCAACACTATATGCATGTGCAGACTATCGCTAGCGTGGGTTACTAGCGAAAATTCCACAATGCTACTGGGATCAGACATCTTGAGACTCTTCTTCACTGGACCCTATCTTGTCTCCTCGCCTCTCTGCTCGGTGTCTGGTGTTGACTGCCCCTCCGTGGATCCACGCCAACTGCCTCTGCTCCTGTCCAACTCCCAACTCTCTCTTGGGTCGCGTCGTCAACTCTCGTTCGCCTCCCTGTACCACTTCCGGGTACGGCGAGATTTCATGTCCAAGAATCCTTTGTCTGGTTTCGCGCCAAAACAGACAATTGAATCGTCTGCTTTGGCAGCCTACCCCCATAGTGCTACATACCCCCCTCTCTTACCCTTGTCATTTATTCTCAATAAATTACATCACGATTTAACAACAAGCAAAAAAAAAACAAGAACATTTACAGGAAATAAAAACCGAAATTACAAAATTTTAAAGGGGTTCGGTCGTCCCCTAAAAAAAATAATAAATAATATAACAACACCACATCATCATACACTTAAAAAAAATTTTTTTCAAATAAAAAAATTTATTGCTGGATTAAACTCTTCCACCTTGCTCTCCTGTGAACAATTCTGGGGTCTCCTGACTCATCCCTATTCTTTATTCCAATAGGACTTTTTGATTCACCTCCAACATTATTCAATTTTCTTTCAATTCGCCCCGCCCCCACCCAACAAAACACAGGGGAATTTTAACCACCCCTACCCAACAATTTCAGGAGGATTTTTCCATTCACCTCCAACATTATTCAATTTTCGAACATTTCACCACATTCTCCAACCCATCAGAACACAGGGGAATTTTAACCACCCCTACCCAACAATTCAGGAGTATTTTTGGACTTGTCTCCCCCTTTCCTTACGACGTGGGAGCATCAGTAATCTCCGCAGTTCGATCGGTGTCGTAACAGGAATAATGTTCCAGAAAGCACAGTGGAATTCACTTCCCAACCTGGGGGCCTTCACTGCCCCCTGCAACAAACAAAACAAGTCTCTCAGCCATCAATCACCATGGATTTTCAAAAGATAAGAAAAAAAACAAAGCAATTGACACCATCTCCCAGATCGTCCAGCCATGACCAGCCAGGGGGGAGGAGCAACCGGACACCGCCCCGCGCCCAGGTATCGTCTTCCCAACCCATCGTCAACCGTTTCCTCGGTACCATTTCATCAATTCCATGTCAACCAGGCCACTCGCCCTCCCAAATCATCACTTGTATAACTTACTACCCCTCGATACCAGTCCGCGAAACGGGGCCCCCGTGCACCCCCCAGGGGAACACGATCAGACGAAGTGAAGAAGTGCCAAGAGCAGTTAAACTTACGAAAAATAAACCCAGAAAATCCATGAAGGTAAAACAAAAATAAAAAATAAAAATAAATTAAATAAAAAAAAAATAAAATAAAATAAACAAATAACAATAAACAACAAAGCAAATGACACGGTAAGCCCAGTCCCCCAAAACCAAAAAAAAACAAGGCAAAGTATAACAAAAAAAAACAAACAAAAAAACAAAAAAACAAAGGATAGCAAAAAAAAAAAATCCACACAAGTTAAACAAAAAAAAATTAATAATAAACAATTCACAGACAACAAAAAAAATAAAATAACTACAATTGACAAATATATAAAAATAAAATTGTTCTGAAGGAATCTGTCACGCATCCACCTTCTAACCCTTGTCTCTCTTCCCTTGAGATCTTTGCCCACTTCCACCATTTCTCTTTGCGACTTACTTTCCTTCTCTCCTGTCCACTTGAATTCTTCCCTCTACCGGGGGTGGTGTGGGAGGGGATAGCGTTTGCTTCCAACCGTTTTTTTTTTTTAAATCCACAAAAAAAAAAAAAAACTTTCTTTTCTTCCTAATTTTTAAAGTTTACTTATTCTTTTTCTTTCTTTCTATTTTCTTTTTAACAGAGACAGGCATGGATGCAGTGACAAAAATTCCCTAGCAATCTTTCTTTCTACTTTTTGTTCTCTCTTTTTCTTTCTTTTTTTTTTTTCTTTCTTTTTCATGACTTTATCTGTTCTTCCTTCTTTTTCTTTGTTCAAATTTTTCCGCCATTTTTATTTTTTTTTTAAATTTTTTTTTATATTTTCCATTCTTTTTTGTTTTTGTGGTAGAAGCTTTCCTCCACCTTCTACCCTCTGCACTCGGATGATCCGACTTTGACCAGTCGATTTTAACCTAGAAATCTCACTTTCTCTCTAATTTTTCGTTTCATCTTCCCTTTCTCTGGGGTTTTGAAATACCACAATTTTTTTTTCTTTTAGTGAACCTTGCAGCAAAAAAAAATTTTTTTTTTTTTTAATCGGTGACTTATCACCTTTCCAGCATAAAAAAAAATTACTATAAAACTTCCCAGAACGGACTAACTTTCTTAAGCCACTGGTCCTAACACTTAAGTATAAAAATTTCTATGTGAAACTGCTACGAAGAAGGAGAAAAAAAACATTTGAATTCTAGCGGTCAAGATAAGTGTGAAAAGAGGGTAAGGGAAGAAAACCTTCCTTTCCCTTCTAACAAAAATACAACAACAAAAAAATCAGCAGTTATCAAGGGTTTAAATATATACACACACACACAAAAACGAAATAGATTACTTGTTTTTTTTTTTCTACATCTTAAAATTTCCTTAATCTAACAAATCTTTCTTTTTTTTAATCGGTGACTTATCACCTTTCCAGCATAAAAAAAAATTACTATAAAACTTCCCAGAAGGGACAATATTTTTTTAAGCCACTGGTCCTATCACTTAAGGATGATTATACTATGGAAACTGCTACGCAAAAAAAAATCATTTGAATTCTACTGGTCAAGATAAGTGTGCGAGGAGGGTAGGGGAATAAATTCTTTCTTTCCCTTCTAACAAAAATACAACAAAAAAATCAGCAGTTATGAGGGGCTTAAACATACATACACACACACACAAACGAAATAGATTACTTGGGTTCTTTTTTTTTTTTCTCTACATTTTAGATATCCTTAATCTAAAAAAATTTTTTTTGTTCTTATATTCGAGTGCAGGTGGGTGGGGAATGTGTATTCCTACCTTTGTAGATTTCTTCCTTTTCAATTTTTTTTTTTCTTTTTCTTTGTTTCTTTCGTTTTCTTTTTCCTTCTTTTCTTTTCTCGTTGCTCGCAGGGTCCTTATTGCATTTTTTTTTTTCTTTCTTCTTCGTCCGCTCGCTTCCCGACTCCTTCAACCCTCGATTCATTCCTATTTTTTTTTCATCAGGTTTTTTTTCATCCTGGTCAACGGCGCCATTGTGAAACCGTTACCCCCTCACCCCCCACATTATCTCTCTCAGTCTTCTAACCATGTCTCTTCTTAGCCGGCCGGTGATCAACTAGTGGTTCGAGGGGGTAACGCACATTTCTTGCCACCACACAAGAATACGATCGAGGGAGACAGGAGAAAATAGAAAGACAAACGAACAAACAAAGCTTGGGGTTACCAAGGGCAGCGGAAGGTGTTGCAACACTACATGCATGTTCGGACTATCGCTAGCGTGGGTTACTAGCGAAAATTCCACAATGCTACTGGGATCAGACATCTTGAGACTCTTCTTCACTGGACCCTATCTTGTCTCCTCGCCTCTCTGCTCGGTGTCTGGTGTTGACTGCCCCTCCGTGGATCCACGCCAACTGCCTCTGCTCCTGTCCAACTACCAACTCCCAACTCTGGGTCGCGTCGTCAACTCTCGTTCGCCTCCCTGTACCACTTCCGGGTACGGCGAGATTTCATGTCCAAGAATCCTTTGTCTGGTTTCGCGCCAAAACAGACTCGTCTGCTTTGGCGGCCTGCCCCCATAGTGCTACAACACTTAGCAGCTTTCCGAGTTGCCCGTCAAACACTTCTCTGTAGTTCTTCTCTATGCTAACAGCTGCGACGCAGTGGAAATTTTGCTGTTTAATCTCCACTAGGCCCATTTGTGTACTTGTTCGTGGGCCCAGTAGGGATTGCCAGTCGTCTTCGTCTTTGAATACGACAAACTCCACCGAGTATGTTTTGCGCATCTTAGGGTTTTTAACGTTTTTACGGCATATTCCTAATGGTTTCATTAGGGATTTGTTCCACATCGTCAGAACTCCCATGTATGGTTTTATTTCATTAGCGAACTTTGCAGGTAGTGTGTTGATGGTTGCTCCCGTGTCGATCTGGAAGATAATTTCCTGCTTGTCGAGGAGCATGAGACACTTGGGGTCCTTTCTCTGCTTCTTCCTGGACTTCACTGCATTCACCTAGTGGGAGTATTCATCTTCATCATCCTTTGATGATGTGTCAAGGTGATGTGTAGTCGGTGCATGTAATTGTTTAGTGGATACGTACTCTCCAATTTTTAGTGAGTGGGAATTAGTTCTCGTCCGTATTTTACGGGTATTACTTTCACGTTTAATTCCACTAAAAATACAACACAAATTTTACAAGTACGTAAAACAAATGGAATATGACAACAACGAACATTAAGAAACAAACAATTTAATATTCATAACAAAACAGAAATAAAAAATTAATGAGAAACATAATGTATGAGTGGCCTTTGTTGAAATACAATTATGGCCAGTTAAATGAAAATAGGATTGTTCGTCCGTGTGTGTGTGTGTTTACATGTTAATAAAGTCTATCAAATAAATGGATCCATGGTTGGCCGAAGTAAGAAGGGTAAAAATAATTGGCTTTACCTACATATATGGGTATGTGTGTGTATATGAATGATGGACCGTAAGTATGGGTCTTTGTTTTCATTAAGTCCACACGTGTGTTTTCTTAAGATTTTGGCGACAACGTGTCTCATTGATAAAAGAAGGTTGCATGCCTTTTCCTTTTGAGTCTTATGGCGTGGTACTCTGCAATCTGTTCATGACCTCGTAGTGTAAACTCTTTTTGGTAGTAGACGGAATGAACTTTTGGCTGTGGAAGAAATCAATTGAATGACTGAATGACCTGGTTGATTAAATTCTTCGTTATTTATACTTTTGGGGTAACTTAAGTGGATCAAAAATAGTTTCATTGCTTGTCCTAAAATTCAAGAGCGTAGACATTTCTTGACCAATCAGATTCCTATATTTACTAATTTGTTTTAGAGCCTAAATATTTTCTGTTAATTAGTTTCTGAGACGAATTTTCTAGAATGTTCTTATTCTATGTTTTTAGCTAATTGGTTGAAAAATATAAAAATGTAACTGCAATGCTAATGCGATTTTGATCCAAAATTTCTAGAATGTTCTTATTCTGTGTTTTAGTTGGTTATTTCAAGGCTAAGAAATGTGTATTCTATAGATGCACGCGTTGTCGTGGAGCATTGCACTTGCTTCTCTTTGAGATGTTGCTCCTCTTTTTAGGAGCTCTTCTTTCCTTGTTGGAGCACTTCGACTCAAAAGGGTCCTGTGCGTTGCGCAGTTTACCATAGGCTGGACATTTTGACCGAGAATAGAAGCCTTTTTCGCTGCCCTAAAAATGTCTACACTCTTCTGCCGGGTGAGGTTCTGGAGTTTCAGGAGGTCTTGTTTTGTACCTTGATTGCGGATGCCTTCCACAAGTTGGTCCCTCAGCATTGAGTCATTGCATTTAGAACAAAAATTGCAAGCCTTTGATAAGACTCTTAAATCATTATAGAAGGTATCGAAAGCTTCACCTTCCTCCTGTTTCTTCTGACGGAAAGCAAATCTCTCGTACGTTTCATTGATGGTTCTGACAGCGTATTCACTTAGGGTCTGCAGTATATCTTGTACAGTACAGTCTAAATCTGGGGTGTCAAACTGTATACCTTGGTATATCCTCATGGCGGCGTCGCCTAAACAATTCTCAAGTATGGCAACTTGAATCTCCTGTTATATAGAAGGATTCAGATCTCTACCGATTTATGATTTCATTCAAAAAACATACCCGTGACTAGAGAAGGGTGGCATTCGACCGGATGTTAGCCTGACGGCTGCTGCCGAAACAATGAATAAAATGTGTCTTTGCGCAAGAGGCTCCGCACAGAGCTTCCGGGCGAGAACGCAAGAAATTAATTCACATTAACAAAATACTCTTTTTCAGCCAATCATAAATCTTCCCCCTAAAAAAATTCCCAGAACCGACTTGATCCAAAGGGTAACTACTTAAGCAGTGAAAATCTTCAAAGGCATCAGACTGGCCTACCGAGGGATGAAGGGAAGAACACGCTACGGCCATAAGAACTCATCTGAACTCTGACAGATTTTTGACACGCCACCTGCTGTGAACAACTGCTGACTTAGCTACAACGTCACCCCGTCCAAGACTGCTACTACCACCGAGATCATCTGATACCCTTACCACCTTTATACCACCAAACCCACCAAGTGAGTTTCTTAACTTATAACATACGTGACCGTCCATGAACTCTGGCTTCACACACACACCACGTTCACTCTTTCACTTGATATTGTATGCTACAAATTTGTACAGTTGATTCTTCGCTTTATCGCCTTGCTTTTCCTTTTTGTTAATGTAATTGTTTAAAACTTTCAACCTGTGTTTGTCTTTTCCTTGCTACCATACGCTAAATATAACACTCCCTAGGTTTGCGGTCCAGTCGGTTCAGTAGTGCGTAATTGGACCATCTTTTAAAAACAAGTTCCAGGAATCTGTCTTGTTCTCACTAAACACGAGTCGTTCGGGAGCCCCAAAGTGTAAGCTGGCTTTGTCAGTCGACAGAGTAGTAGCTGTTGCTTCCTCACTAGATATGTTCATGATACAAAAGGAGTCTAAACATAGTTAATTAGTCACAGAAACAATTCACTTCCAGAAACAGTAAAAAACAAAAAAACAAAAAATCCGAGATGACGGCGAGTAGTCAGTTACAGAAACCAACAATGTAACAGTACTAAATAGGGTCCCCATTATGGGAGGAAATGGATTATGCAGTTCGCACGTGGGTTCCCGAAAGATGTAGAAAATGGACAGAAATAAAAACAAGGAAAAAACCAGCTTACTCAGTTTTTGATGACCTGTAGTTCTTTGTTGTAGAGACATGTTTCATTTCCAAACTGCCACCATGTTACGTGTGTAGAGGTTAATATGAAATGAAGATAACACAGAGCTAGAGAGAACAGCCGACTATCTTTACTGGGTCGTCATACAGGAAGTGGGGTTCCTTGTATGAGGAGAGTTACCCAGACCAGGGGTCGTGATATGGAAGGGGACGGATGCGTGTGTATTGCTTATACACTTAATAGTTGATAGAGTTATCATTTTTGTGATTGTTATAAAGATATAGTTTTGCCGTGACCTGCCTACAAACGTAAATAGATCGGATTACTCGTTCGCCCTAGAAAAATGACACCCAGGTACGGCCGGAAATGACTAAGCCCTTTTTCGACTCTAACCGGCTGTTACAGCTAAGAAAGGGATAAATGAACATTTATCAACATTTGCAAAACACTTCTGCCTGAAATAATTCTATAAAAATGGAAGTAATAGCCTATACCAGGTTAAAGAATTACTTATTTTCTACATCCATTTTTTATAGAAGACCTTTCTATTCACGTGGCGCGACAGAAGTGGTGTTGCCTTTCTTCCATATGAAAAAGGCTTCGGCGGCGAAAAATTAGAGGTCTACGCGGACGCTCTCAGGAGCCACTCGGCTCCACGAGGCTGGATGCTACGTTATCGTGGTTGCAGATTCAACACCTTTTTTTTTCTCTACAAATCGCCTTGCTAAATCCCACTTCTTATGGTCGATTCATTCTCCATTTTTTTGCATCGATATGTACTAAAGACTCCGCTCTTCCGTTCGGCTGTGCAGCGCTAAAGGCACCTGTTAGCCTTTAGCTACCTGCGCAGCGCTAAGATAACGCCAATCTCAGCCGCGGCCCCCTGGCTCGATAGTGCAGAGCTTTGGCACCCAAAACCTTAGCTACTATCCGATACACCCACACAGCTTTGGCGCGAAAAGCCTTAGCTAACGCACAGCTTTGGCGCGAAAAGCCTTAGCTATCGTCTCGATACGCCCACACAGCTTTGGCGCGCAAGCCTTAGCTACCGTCCGAAACGTTCGCACAGCTTTGGCGCGCCAGCCTTAGCTACCGTCCGACTCGTCCGCACAGCTTTTGCGCGACAAAGCCATAGCTACCGTCAACAATACGCTCGCACAGCTATTTGGCGCGACAAAGTTATAGCTACCGTCAACGATACGCCCACACAGCTATGGGGCACGACAAAGCCATAGCTACCGTCAACGATACGCTCGCAGAGCTATTTGGCACGACAAAACCATAGCTACCGTAAACTACACGCCTGCACAGCTATGGGGCACGACAAAGCCATAGCTACCGTAAACGATACGCGTGCACATCTAGGGGTACGACAAAGCCCTAACTTCACCGATCCGCTCGCTCGACTTTGTATGTGTTAAGGCCTGGCAAACCTTAGCCACGGTTCTCCCGTCCGTTTACTAAGACACGGCTCAGTCTTAGTCACCAACTCGCTCGACTCTACACGACCAAGATGCCAACACTGATTTCGACCTCGACGCTCCCGCAATGCAGTCCACGTAACGACTCGCTGTTACGGACTACCCTAGCATTGCAACATCTGGCTCACGTACGACTCGCCGTACGAGCTAGCAACCAAATCGACACCACCCCCGGTTAACCCAACGTACTGTCAAAACCGGGATATCGATCTACCGACCACGACGCTCCAGCAATGCACCATCCAGTCCACGTAACGATTCGCTGTTACGGACTGCCCAAGCATTGCAACAACTAGCCTACGTACGACTCGCTGTACAGGCTAGCAACCAAATCGGCACGCCCTCGGTTAATTCAACGAACTGTCAAAACTGGAACATCGATTTACCAAACTCGACCGACTTCAGCTTCCCGCTACGATCGTCCAGCTGCATCCAACGACTCGACCTACGCCAGCTACCCTCGTCGAACGTCCAGGTGCGCACATCTACACCTCGACCATGCCAGCTATCGACATCACCCATCTAGCTGAAGACCACATACAACCGCCACGGGCTTTACATACACGTCTGTAAATCTGCCAATAAATCGTCACTTTTGTTGTATCTGTTACCTGGCCTTTGTTCCTTTCATTGTCTTTGGCTGTCACTACTCGCACGCATTAAACTTAAATTCATTTGCAGGGTCGACACGCTTATCGGCTCCGCAACAGTTTTATTTGTTGATCGACTTGTTTATTTGGGAAATTTTTATTAACAAAAGTTTTTTTTTATGTTGGTAAGTTCTTTGTAAAATATTGTCTTAGATGAAGAGATGTAAAATGTTCTACGAAATAAGTTTTTTATAATTGCTATTTTATATTTTTGGTGACATTCACTGCGGTAGTTAAGTAGGGTGGAATTGTCGCTGGTAGCCTTTTTATATGGAGATGTAGTAAATTTGTTATTACTGGTGGAGTCGGTAAGTACATCAAGGAAAGGGATTTTTTTTATTAATGTTGAGTTTTGTAGTAAAGTTTACTACGGAGTTTTTTTTTTCTAGGGTTTGTTTAAGTTTGTTAATTTCGTTATAGGAGTGTGTTGCTATGAAAATGTCTACATAGAGGATGTATATCTTGGGTTTCGTTATTATTGTTTTAAATATTTTGTTTTCGATGTGGAATATGTAGAATTCGGAGATGGTAAGACAAAGGGGAGACCCCATTGAAATACCGTCAATTTGTATATATATTTAGCCAGAAAGATCATAGAAAAGGACTTTTATGGTATAGGTGAGGAATTTTTCGAGAATTTTTGGTTGTATAGCTGGAGGAGGTGTTAAGGGGAGATTATAGATGTTTTCTATTATTATTTTTATAGTTTCGTGAACTGGAACGTTAGTAAAAAGGTTTTGACATCGAGTGATGCTGTTATACATTTGTTGGGGAGGTTAGAGTATAGAATTTGTATGTTTTCATGTGTTGATTTGATACTATATTTATTTGGGATATATGGTACTATTATATTGTTGAGGATTTTTGATATGAGGTATACGGGAGTAAATAATGGAAGTAAATCCGACAATATAGAGAAAATTGATAAACAAGAAGTAGAAGAATTTAATGTGAAAGAAAGTCAGTCAACACTATAGAGTTTCAGTTATAATGTATGGGGATTTTATTAAGCCCCGAAAAGCCCGGTTTATTCCAACATTTTGTAAAAGAATAAACCGTACTCAAACCAGCAGTAGAGAGATGGTGACCGCTTTTGAAGAAAGGAAGACGAACGACTTGTACGTAAAACAAAATTTATATACAACAACAACAACAATAAAGAGGATATTACACCAAATGGAGTAAACAATGAATTGTAAGAGTTCACAAAAGAGAGTTCAAGGAAGAGTTCAAGATGTAAAATATGGTTAGGTTTGTCGTGAATGTTGTAAGGTTGAAGGTAAAGGTAGATAAAGTGGGTTTGATAAGGTTGTGTAGATAAAGTGGGTGAAGTAGGTTGAGTAGTTGGTAAAGTGAGTAAAGTAGCTAGTTTGCAGATAAAATGCCTGCTGGAACTTAACTGTGCGTGTCCCGTTCCTTTTAACTTAGCACGTGCGTTCATCGCTCTTGGGTCCCGGGTGGTGGAAGGTACCAAAATACGTATACCGTCAAGGGGCTGCTACGAAAAGTACCTGATGCTAACAGTTGTGGGACTGGAACCAAAAGAGAGAGAATCTCCTGTGGGGCTCTTTTTTAAAATGGTCGCTACGTGACCCCAAGGGGCTGCTGCTGATCGGTGAAACAGGATCACCAGTTCCTTACCAAAATTTCTACAAATGAACCATCATCAGAAGGATGATATCAAGTGATGTTGAATCACCGATGGATGTTTAATAAAATGTAAGAATAAGGAGGAAATATTATTATATTCAGAGAAAGGGGTAACTGTTTAAACAATGAATCAGCATCATGTTTAATATATGTTACATGACTGTTTAGGAATATTTTGTAGAATTATTTGTTTGATTTGTACGTCAAGAAAGATTTTGAATCTGAAGGGGAAAGATTTGAAGGCATTACTTCATGAATACTCATGACAGGCGCAAGCTGAACTAGCTGAATCATTAGGAGTTAATCACACAACAGATTCGAAACTTTTGCAAGTATTAAGAATGATTCAAAAGCAAGGACATTGGGAGTCGTAGGAATCGAAGCTCAAAGATATCAAACGGCAGTTGTTTATGTGTGAACAACTACTTCAACGTCAGAAAAGGAAAGTTTTTTTTTTGCATCATATCGTGACCGGTGATAAAAAGTGGATACACTACGATAACTCTCAGCGTAGAAGTTCGTGGCGAAAGCTCGGCCATGCATCAACATCGGCGGCAAAACCGAATATCCATGGTTCGAAGCTTCTGCTATGTATTTGGTGGGATCTGTTATATACCCACACAACTCCTACCATAACCTTAGATTTCCGGTTGCTCTGCAACCTCCCACGACTTTATATTTGTACACATAGTAGTAGTCGCCAATAATATGCTAAACTGACAACACGTGCATCTGTCTCTGTCTACATTATCGTCTTGTTTGTAGCACTTGACGTACTGAAGAGTGAAATATAATATGACGTCAGAAGTACCAATGAACCTTTAACACCCAAAGAATATATATATATATATACAAAAAGAAGAAAAGTGTAATCCTTGCCACACCCGAAAGAACTAAACTTCCAGACGTTTGAAAATTTGACACAAACTTGGGTAAAATTCACACTATTTTTGATAGCCACCGGAGCAGCCGAAAAACGCACAAAGTGAAAGCCTCCATCTTACTTTGATGCATAGGAAAGAAGGACAGAGAGATATATTCAACTTTTGAGTTCGAAAACGAACAATTGAAATATAACCTGGAAACGGTAAGTGAGAAATTTGACAACTACTGCCGACCCAGGAAAAATCTCACCTTTCTAACATATCTTTTACTTGCAAACAAAAGACCACCAAAGAGTTGACGATTATTTCACGGAGCTACGCAGCTAAGCAAACCAGTGTAAATTCGGAGAAATTTCTAACAGGCTCAAAAAAGACAAGCTAGTTTGTGGACTACGAGACAACGCCCGGAGAGAGAGAATGCTCCGAGAACCAGACTTAATTCTGGAAAAAGCAATACAGGCGGGACAAAGTGTAGAAGAAACGAGAAGACAAACAGAAATAATGGCCCAAACACCCGAAACAGAAAATATTGATAGCGTCCAAATGCGTCGTAGAAATAGCGGGAAATTTAAACATACAAGAAATGAGGAAGATAAGATGGCTGACACAAAGAAGACAGAAAACCTAACTAGATAAATAACTGCACATCACATAACAAAAGTAACTGCCCAGCATATAAGAAAAACTGCAGAAAATTCGGTAAGCGTGGTCATTTCGCCAAAATGTACAGAAACAAAAAAAAAATAATACTCGTAACGTGAACACACATGAAAGACGCCATCATGTGTATGAGCACCACAACATGGACGCCATATTGAAAAAATATAAACACTGTACAACAAAATAAATGGTCGACAGAACTATACATAAATGACACAAAGACAAATTTCAAAATTGATACAGGGGCAGAACTAAACGTGATACCCAAGAAAGTATATAAAAACATAAAACCAGCACCAGCACCAGAAAAAACAAAAACACAAATTAAATTAAGTGCATACAACAACACAAACATTTCGATAATAGGAAAATGTACAGTAACACTGAGAAATAAAAAGGCAAATATCACTGCACAACTCGTAATAGCAAAGACCAATTCAAACGCAGTTATCAATGCGGATACAGCTGAAAGACTACAGCTAACAAAAAGATTATCAACTGTAGAAACAACGACCGTAAAAGACCTATTAAAACAGTACGATGACTGCTTTGGAGAAATAGGGAAATATAACGTGGCGTCAGAAGCCCAATGAACCTTTACACCCGAAGAATATATATATATATATACATACAAAAAGAAGGAATACACTTATTACATAACTGTCGACCCAACGGTAAAAGCAATAATAAATCCTCCACGAAACGTTCCATTCGGAATGAAGCATGAATTTAAAAAAAAAGAACTGGACTAAACGAATGAGATGGGAGTAATAAAACCTATACAGGAACCGACATATTGGGTAAACTCGCTGGACCCTAAAAACTTAAATAAAGCAATTAAAAGTGAATACTAAAAACTGCCAACAGCCGAACAAATATTTGCGGAGATGAAAAATCCAAAATTCTTTACTAAACTGGATGCATCTAATGGATAAAGAAAGTTCCAAGCTATTGACATTTAATTCAGCATTTGGACAGTATTCCTTTTGCAGATTACTGTATGGGATACACAGTGCCTCTGAAATTTTTCAAGCTCAAATTGCAAAGATAATAGAAGGAACAAAAAGCTCCCAAGACAATATATTAATTTCGTCGGAAACGCTGGAAGTCCAAAAGAAAGTCTCCAGCAGATTACGTGAAAATGGTCTAAAACTGAATTGAACAAAATGTGAGTGTGCAAAAACACAAATCACATACCTAGGACATCTAATATCACATAATGGAATTGAATCTGATCCAAATAAAATAAAGACAATAATACAAATGCCAAATCCTAAAAATAAAAAAGATATACAAAGATTTCTAGGAATGACCAATATTCATGTAACTTTATACCTAACTATTCCGAAATAACTACGCCATTTAGAACGTTACTACACAACAATATACTCTGGTCATTTGACAAACCACAAATACAAGCCGTGGAAAACATTAAAAATATAATAAGTACAACAATATTACAATTTTACAACACTGAACAACAAATAAAAATAAATAACGATGCTAATAAAAAAGGAATACGCGCTGTTCTATTACCAAAACACCAAGGACCTTTGAGACGGCCCCAGCAACTACCAGTCCTGCACCGGCGACCACTTTCCTGCACAAGCAACTGCCTTCCTGCACTAGCGACACCTTCCTGCAATAACAACCACCTTCCTGCATCGGCGACTCTTCCCTGCAGCAGCAACTACCAGTCCTGTACCTGCGACCACTTCTTTGCACCAGCAACAACCACTCCTGCACCAGCAACCACCTTCCTGCACTAGCAGATACCAGTCCTGAACCAGCGACCACCTTCCTGCACCAGCAGCTACCAGTACGGAACTAACAGCTACCAGTCCAGAACCAACAGCTACCAGTCCGGAACCAGTGACCACCAATCCTGACGACCAGACTTGCACCTGCAAGTCCTGCACCAGCGACCACCTTCCTGTTGCAGTAACTACTAGTCCTACAACAGCAGCTACCAGTCCTGCACCAGTAACCTCCAGTCCTGATTACCAGACTTGCACCAGCAACTGCAAGTACTGCACCAGAAGGACTTGCAGTTGCACCTTCTTGCAGCAGCAACTACCAGTCCAACACTAGCTATCCAGTCAAGCACCAGGGACTAGATCCTGTACCAGCGATCATCTTTCTGCAACGGTGACTGTCCGCCGTACGCTGTTCCGATTTTTATGATTCACCATAATATTTGGCCTTCGACGTAATCACCTTGTTTTAGTCATTCTTGCCAAGTTCTTTGTCAATCACTTATATTTCAAAGGTTAGCGGGATCGGTACATTTATCGGATCCGCAACAAGTAGTGGCCCCGACGTGATGTTGACACAACTTGGCAGAATGGCAATGACCGAGAACGACACAAATATGACTGCATCATTCGCACCATACCCAGCTTTTAACGAACACAACATAAAAATGTTGTTCGTACAATTCGAAGCCATATTCGTCATACGAAAAATCACCGAGCAAGCCACCAAATTCGCCGCCTTAGTTCTAACACTGCCCCCCATCTATAGTGGTAGAAATAGCGGATATCCTGGAATCCGTACCAGAGCACGAGCCGTACACACTCCTCAAAGAAGCCATACTGAAACGCGCCGGCCGCTCTGACGAAGAGGACCTTCGAGGACTATTCCAAAGCGTCACCATAGGCGACAGAACACCATTCCAGCTGTTACGCCATATGAAGACGATCCTGGGACAACACAAAATGGCAGAACCTATCCTTCGAGGACTTTGGATTGAGAAATCGCCATCCATTATAACACAGATCCTCGCCCCAATGGTTGGACATCTATCATTGGACCAGATAGTTGATTCGGCTGATAAAATTTTCGCAAACGGGGAGAATAACATAAACCAGATCCATACACCAACGGACAGAGAAGAACCCTGGATGAAGGTGATAGCCGCCTTTCAAAAATAAATTGAAGAACTGCAAGCTTGCCATGCGTAGTCGACCCAGGAGTCCATCTCCTTTCCATCGGAACAACAATAGTCGACCTCGCAGCTCCAGCCGAAGAAGACACGGAGACCGAGACATATGTTATTTCCATAAATTCGGATCCAGAGCCAGTAAATGTCAGCCACCCAGCAAAATATCGACAGAACCAAGGAAACGACACAACCAGCAGGTAATGGCGACAAACCCTGCTGGTCAGAACCATCGTTGTTGCCTATTTTAAGTGTGAGGTTGCAAAAATAATTTGAAGTTCCTTGTATACACGGGAGCAGCAATCAGCATCATCCCATACAAGAATGAACCCTCAGCCAAACCCTCCCTGTTCAGACTCCCAGCCGCAAACGTTTCGCCTATCGAAACCTACGGAAACAAGTCTCTCACGTTGAACATTGACATGCGTCGCGACTAAACCTAGTCATTCATCATAGCGAACGTCCAAATGCCCATCCTTGGCGCAGATTTCCTGGTACACTATGACCTGGCAGTCCACATGAACTCCATTGAACAATATAACATCAACACGACAGGAACTCGGACACATCACAACACCACCGGGATCAGTGTAGCAACCTGTCATAGTCGAGAATACCTGGACATATTGAATCAGTATTTGGATCTAATACGACCAATGAAAAATACTTGTTGAAACACACACTAGACAAAACACTATATAAGAACGTCTGGACAACCAGCATACTTCCGCTCTTGACGACCACCGTCCCACAAATTACAATTCGCTAAGAAGGAATTTGACCAGATGCTACGAGATGGCACTATCCGACCGTCAGACAGTCCATCTGCTTCTCCGTTACACTTGGTTCCTAAACCTGGGAGCACTGACTTCCGGATCTGTGTGGACTGCAGACGCCTAAATGCGTCAACCATCCCGGACCGATACCCCGTACCTCACATCCATGATTTCGCGTCCGGATTACAAGGCGCAACCATCTTCTAAAAAATTGACCTAAGGCCACCACCAGATTTCAGTAGCACCGGGGGACATTCCAAAAACTGCAATTACAACACCATTTGGTTTGTACGAGTTTATAAAAATGCCATTTGGTTTGTGTAACGCAGCACAAACATTTCAGTGGCTAATGGACGAAGTATTGCGTGGACTACCATTTATGTACGTATACATCGATGACATCCTAATAGCCAGCAAGGATGCTACCTCACATAAACAGCACTTGCATAAAGTCCTGTGATGTAATGTGAAGTCCGTAATGCACTGAAGCAGGTCGGCCTTAACAAGTCACCAGGACTAGATGGTTTACCCTACGAAGTGTACTTGAGGATGTCGCACAAGTTTGTCCCTATTCTGACGGATATATTCAACCATTGATTTGCCCAGGGAGCCATTCCTGGTAGTATTACCAAGGGTATGATCACATTGCTCTAAGCGAACCGTTTGCAGCTTGTCATCTGCGATCTGATTGGACCTGAGCAGAACTACGCTGTGAAGGGAAGATCAATCCAAGACAACTTGCATTTGGTTTGCCAGATCCTAGAGGGGAGAGAAGACGACACTAAAGCCGCACAGATAAATTTAGATCAGTCCAAGTCCTTCGATAGGGTGGACCATCGGTTATTGGAGACGGTTTTGAAGATCACTGGATTCGAACCGGAGTTCAGCAAATTGATCAGTATGATGTACCACAACCCACAGGCGGTGGTGCAGGTGAACGGAAGGCGTTCGAGGGCTTTCGCGATCGAGCGATCGGTCCGGCAGGGTTGCCCCCTTATCTATGTCCTCGCTCTGACATCACAGTCTTCGTGTCCTGCCGACTGGACATATTAGCGGTGAAGATGGCGGTTGCAACGTAGGAGAAGGTGGCAGGTGCCAAGGTCAATTTTGACAAGAGCGAAGTTTGCGGTTGGGTGCTTTGAGGGGTGGCGTCCCCCTGCTAGGACACTTCCGCTGGAGTGACGGACCCATCCGCATCCTCGAGGTGTAGTTTGGACCTGACCTCCAGCTGGAGCGAAATTGGTTGGAAGTACGGGCTATGGTAGAAGCGCAGGTGGCTACCTGACTTCGAAGGCAGTTGTCCTTAAAGGGCAGGGCGGAGGTGTGCGCAGTGTACATCTTCCCCTTGATCCTTTACCGTTTGTCCGTACTCCCTCTGCCTAAGGATCATCGGGTGGTGCTGGAACAATCCCTTTTCAAACTCCTTTGGAAGTGTCGAAGCCCGTTGGTCCGTAGACAGGTCGGCTGTCAACGTCCTCACGATGAGGGTCTGGGGTTGTCGGATCGCTACCTAGGCCGATTGCTAACGAAGGACACGACATTGGGTCTTAAGGTATAAAACGCCTTACCTCGCCTGAGGTCCAATCCCGAGGCTGAAGGCCGTCGTAGGCTGAACAACGAAGCACCGTTTGTTCGCAGGGCTATATGCAACCTACCTCGGTCCAGTGATCTCCCTCGGTCTCGAAAGGAGCTATATCGAGGGTTAGTGGCGGGTTCCGTTTCGGATCCTCTGGTAAAGCGGTTCGGCTGATCGTTGGAGGAGATTCGCTCTCAGTGGAATTAGGCACCAGGCTCGAGCTTTTTGAACAACTCTGAGTTCCCGCTCACCTGGCGGCTTGCTCGAAATGCGTTGATTTTCAACGACTGAACTTACAGAACGTGCATGATAGACATGCCCGATTGTCCCCGCTGCGGCAGTGGTTTAGAAGAAACGGCTTTGCACGCCTTCTACTACTGCAAGCGGGTTCCCCCATTCTGGAGTCACGTCGAGTAGTAAAACGACTCGCATCATCCCCAAGCAGCTCTTACTGCCTGACGTTGGTTGCGTCATGGACAATGTTGACTCTCCGTTTTTGGGTGAGAAGCGTGTGGTGTTTCTCGCAATCCTAGTTGTGACTAGAATGGTGATTTGGTAGACGCGAAATAAGGGATTGTATGAGGGTGAAAACTTCTCTCATCGCGATCTGATCTTGTTCTTTAGGCATCAGCTTAGGGTCAAGATTAGATGCGATAGAAAACGCTTGGACCACATAACATTCAGCAAAAGTTGGGTGTATGCAGTGAGCCTGGTCGTACGCAAAAGGGCAATGTTGGAGTCATCCTTCCCTCCTCTTCCTGTGCATGGCGACGATAGCCTGGGTCCCTCGGGACCCCACTCCGGGTAAGTAGGAATTTTCGTATTTTTTAGACTTCTTGATACCCTAGTTAGTTGTGTGAAGTGTGTCATTGTCCCTCTTAGTCAGATGTTAGTTTTTCAAGATCCTCCTCATCCCCCATTCTTTTTACTCCCCTAACTACTTGCCAACCCCAGCTTTTTAGAAGATCTTGAACCAACATTACTGCATTTCATGCTGTCCCTTTTCCCGGCCGCGCCCTTCCCCGCTTGTTCTTTCATCCTGATTTGTTTAGGCTCCCTCCCCGTAGAGATAGCTCGGCTTGTTTTCGGTCTACTCTGGATACCGGAAAACAATCGACTCTCCACATCATAGATGGGGGGATAGGAGGGAAACCAAATGGGTTTTTTTTCTTATTTTAAAAAATATATATTATCGGGGCTTTTATCTCCAATTCCCCATCATGTTTTTTCCAATTGTATATATGTCATTTCACGTCATCAGGGTTTTAAGTAGGTTTTGTCATTGAGTGAATGATGTATTTTGGTGATTGTTGCTGGCGATGCATGAGTGAATTTATTGTACAGAGTAGCTGGACGATGATTGTAGCTAGCTAGAGCTCCCTAGAATAATACAGTCTTCTTCCCTCCCCGTAAAACCTTTTTGGGTTTTGTGCCCACCTTAAATTTATGAAATCTTTATTTTTGTATTTTTTAAGGAAATAAAAGCTTTGGCTGGACGCCAGCCGAGGATGTGGGAGAAATCCGATTCTCCCCTGGTCACTCTACAACAGAAGCCTTATCAGCAGCAAATGCACATGAGGCACTGCTCAATGCTTCTCGTCCTAATTCCAGCTAGTAGACGACGCAGGAATACTACCAGCTGCAGACGACGCAAGAACATTGCCAGCCTCTCAACTTAAAAGCCCTTTTCAAGGCTACTCAGAAAGTCTACTGAAACACCTCCAGAGACAGCACAATGCAGCGGTCCCGACTACCAGCCACTCAATCTGACAGTCCTATTCAGGGCTAGTTCTGAAAGTCTAACCTAACACCCTCTGAGACGGCCCCAGCAATTACCAATCCTGCACCGGCGACCACTTTCCTGCACAAGCAACTGCCTTCCTGCGCCAGCAACGCCTTCATGCAGCAACAATCACCTTCCTGCACCGGCGACTCTTCCCCGCAGCCACAATTACCAGTCCTGCATCGGCGACCTCTTCTCTGCACCAGTCCTGCACCGGCAACCAGATCCCTGCACCAGCAACTACCAGTCCTGTACCGGTGACCACTTCCCTGCACCAGCAGCTACCAGTCCTGAACCAGCGACCACCTTCCTGCACCAGCAGCTACCAGTCCGGCATCAAAAGCTACCAGTCCGGAACCAGTGACTACAAGTCCTGACTACTAGACTTACACCAACAGCCGCCAGTCCTGCACCAGCAGTCACCTTCCTGTAGGAGCAACTACTAGTCCTACAACAGCAGCTACCAGTCCTGCACCAGTGACCTCCAGTCCTCTCAACTAGTCCTGCACCAGCGACCATCTTTTTTCAGCAGCAACTACCAGTCCTACAACAGCAGCAACCAGTCCTGCACCAGTGACCACCAATCCAACGACTGCTAGTCTTGCACCAGCTATCCAGTCCAGCACCAGCGACTAGATCCAGCACCAACGATCACCTTCCAGCGACGGTGACTCTCCGCCGTACGCTATTCCGATTTTTACGATTCGCCATAATGAAATTTGGCCTTCGAAGCAATAACCTTGTTTTGTCAATCTTGCCTAGTTCATTGTCAATCACTATTATTTCAAAGGTGTGCGGGATCGGTATATTTATCGGCTCCGCAACAAGAGAAAATAAACAATCCAGTAACAAACAAACACAATTATGAAAATATATTAAATAACGCATAAAAAAATGAACATTCCCACTCCAACAATACAACGAAAAATACTATCAGAAGTGTTAGGTTAATTAAAACACTCTTTAGGTACAAAAAATAAAATAAAATGTGCACACACATAACTATAAAAAAGAAAAAAAAATTTAATAAAAAACCGAAGATATTATATACTCACACAACTCTTATGCCATCCTCAGACTTCCGGTTGTTCTGCTACATCCAACCGCCTTATATTTGTACACATGTAGTAGTTGCTAATGAAATGTTAAACTATGCCTCTGTCCTCCTTCCACATTATCGTCTTATTTCTAGCACTTGACACATTGAATAGTGAAATATAACAGGATCAGTTGGGTGAAGTTTACAGACGGAAACCAGCATGGGAGATTGCTATCGACTATAATTGATGCGTTTGACGGTCATTGAAGCAAAAACAGCCGCTATACAAGCAGAGGCACGACAAAGTGCTTCTGCGACATCACAATGCTAGGCCACATGTTGCAAAACAAGTAAAAACCTACTTCGAAACGCTTAAATGGGAAGTGTTACCCCTACCCACCATATTCACTAGATATTGCTTCGTCTGAATATCACTTGTTTCGATTGATGTCACATGGCCTGGCCGAGGAGCATTTTCTTTCTTATTAGGATGTCAAAAAAAAAAAAGACCGACTTGTGGTTAGCCTCAAAAGACGTGTTGTTTTTCCGATGTGGAATTTAAATGCAGTCAGAAAGATGGGAAAAATGGGAAAATACTTTCAGTGACATGTTTCTTACTAATTTTTGAAAATAAAACATTACTTTTCATGAAAAATCAGCAAGAACTTATTGAAAGTCCTAATATATGTGTGTGTGTTTTGTGTGTATATATATGTACGTGTTTGCATTTATATATGTGTGTGTATATATATATATATATATATGCCTGTACGTATATATATATATATATATATATGTGTGTAGCTGTCACAGATCTATTTTCTCTCGCGAATCAATGCCCCCGCCAAGCGATTCGGCCACACACTGACCAATCAGCGGGCGGAGCGAATTGATTCCATCTTCATCTACAGAACTATTTTTTCTAGACCTTTTAGGAAGTTGTCCCAGAACAGAGAGTACCCGGCCAGCAGAGAAGAAAGACCTCTCTTCCGTCCTTTTCTACTGGACGCTCCAGCATTGATAATCTTTGCCGAAGATAACTGCTGCTACCTGCAACACTCTGTGGCTACCTGTGACACTGCTGTGACCTGTGACACACAAAGAACTTTTCTCATTCTAACACAAGTTTACTTTCTGTCATAAAAATAAACCTTTCATTGTTGTTTTTCAAAAATGATTTATTTTAATCAGCGCTACATAAACAACTACAAATTAACTTATAGTGTATGTGAACTAACCATACACTAAAATGGTGACCCGACGACGAGATATGAACATGCAAAATTTCCTGAACATTCGGAACAATTATGAATGAATACTCACTCATTTCAAAGGCAACATAGAAGTATTATTGTTACGACGCGTAAACTTGATAAATGAAAGCAACAAAACATACAAATTATCCGACTAATTAACTCGTTCGAACATATTCAAGGTCTTCCATACTATAGTAATTACACGCAAATTTCTGACAAAAAACAAAATTTCAAGAAGAAATTTTATATACTGAAACAAAACAACAGAATTTATTGCAACGCACGCGGAGAGGCAAACATTGATATACTACTACTACAATTAACACGAGGCATTTTTTACTTCACCCCAACAAGAGGAAAATAACCTCTTAATACTGTTTGTTATTTTACAAAACCCCTACCTAACCTTACAGGCTACCGCAACATTCGTCCTTTACCCAAATACTAACTACTACGATAATTTACACCTGTCAGTGGACAGAACACTGACGTATTTCAACAACGAAGACTACGACCACATGATATTTTCCACCAGCTATAAACATATACCGACAAATTCTGAACACGCACCTATACAACGAAAAAGACCCCAAAACTTTTCTATGAGGAATTATTTACTTTTCAGCCCGTCCACGAATTCACACCAACTTAAACACGCTAACTGCTTAAATTTAGACACGCGTTTCGGACATGAAAAGAAGACATTGACCAACAAACATAACATCTTGTTCGACCAAAACGAAGCTTTTTTTATGATTTTCAGCGAGACCTGCTAGGCAGAGAAAAGAAGGAAGAAGAAAATCACTGCTCGGCTCCTTTCAACTTACCACGTGTGACAACACAAAAAAATTCAATAACCAAGAAAAAAGTGAGTAATACATTTTTACTACATTTTTTTCTCGTTTAAAAAGCTGTACGATCGGAGCCAAAAGGGTGCCTTCCTCCAGCTCAACATTTCATTTTCCCGCCTAAATGGTGATTGGGCGACGCCATCTTGAAATTCATAGTTTGCTTTTGGAGCGGCTTAGTCAACTGACAAGCATCTTTATTTTTCTGACTAAGGAACTTTAAAGTACCACCTTTATATATATATATATATATATATATATATATATATATATAATCCATGGAAAATAGTCTTCAACCCTGGGTTTCATAACATTTTTTGCAAAACAACGATCACCAGGCAGTTAAGAAGATGGAATGAATTGAAAATCGAAAATACGAAAAAATACAGACAAAAAACCGTTGGGATTTCGTTTGTGTGTGGGCGTATGTGGGTGTGTGTGTATGCGTGTATGTGTTATAAACAAACTATATATACGTATATATATATATATATATATATATATATATATATATAGTTTATTTATAACACATACACGCATATATATATATATATATATATATATATATATCCTCTTTCCCCTTTCAGCTCGGAGATTTTTTTCCCTTTCTTTTTATCCCTTCGGTTTCATGGTTTGCTGACGAATGAAATAACAAATTAGTAGCACTTATTTACCTACGTTCGTCGCGGACGTTCGCGTTTGGTTTGCACAATTAGAATCGTATTTTGCTACGAAGAATATATCAGCGTGATGGATTTCACGAAGGGGTCTATTATCGCGTCTATTCTTCAGTCACAGGCTGAAGTCTCTTCGTTCTCTGCTGCGGCTGGGAACACAAGCCAACAGGCCACGTATGTGGCTATACTTGACACTACAGAGAGGCTTACCAAAGTAAGAAAATTAGGCATGGGGAGGTCACAACTACCCAGACGTTGGTACAAAAGTCGTTCACCATCCCCACACCACCGCCGCCACTCAAACAAGCCAAGACTGTGCTTTTATCACAGTCGCTTTGGCGCGGTGGCACAGAGACGCAAAATGCCCTGTTCGTTTTAAAACCAGGGAAACTTAAATCGGGAGAGCTGAGCACGGCACACTCTCCACAAGATTTACGGAACAACCGTGCCTATTTTATTACAGATCGGGATCCCAAGCACGTTGTTTGGTTGACACAGGAACAGCTTGCAGTATTTGGCCACTGAACCTCCTGAGAAGCCGCCAGTGTCGCCCATCACACTGCAAGCGGTAAATCACTCCCCTATTCCTACATATGGTCAAATTTCTCGTTCTCTGAACTTGGAAATACGGAGAGACTTTACATGGGTCTTTACAGTCACAGATTTATCATACCCCATTCTAGGCTTGGACTTTCTACACCACTTCAATCTCTAAGTGGATATGCGCAATCGACGGCTTATAGATGCTAATACGGAACTTTCCGTCAGAGGTTTTAAAGCAAACCAGCCCAGTATTTTTCATTGCCGCCACAGACGACCCATAGCAGACCTTATTACGCTCTTACCCGGAGTTAACAAACTTGAATTTTGTTGTGAGTAAACAAACACACTCAACAACTCACCACATTGAGACCACTGGTGCTCCGGTGTTCTCACGCCCTCGCCGCCTCCCCGCAGATAAACTAAAGGCGGCGAAGGCAGAATTTAACCATATGCTGCAGCTGGGAATTATACGCCCCTCGTCCAGTCCATGAGCATCCCCTTTGCATATGGTTCCGAAGCGCTCTGGAGATTGATGTCTGACTGGGGACTATCGACGACTAAATGCCATCACGGTACCTGATCGTTACCCAATCCCACATATACAAGACTTCGCTTCCTCTCAGTATGGTTGTAAGACCTTCTCCAAACTAGATTTGGTTAAGGCTTACCATCAGATACCTGTGAATCCGGCTGACATACCCAAAACTGTGGTAACAACTCCATTTGGAGCATTTTAATTTTTAACTATGGCTTTCAGTTTGTGAAACGCGTCTAGTACCTTCCCACGCTTAATGGATAAAATAGTGTGTGATTTTGACTTCGTCTAAAACTATATAGATGACATCCTCGCGGCAAGTGCCTCACCCGAGGAACATGTTACTCACCTCCGCCTACTATTCGAACGGTTTCAGAAATACCAGGTGAGGATTAACCTTGGCAAATGTGTTTTCGGTGCTTCGTCATTAACTTTCATGGGCCACATTATTAGCCCTGAAAGTATATCTCCTTTACCTGAAAAGGTGAAGGCTCTACAAGACCTTAAATCATCTACTTCACTTCGCCAACTAAGGCCCTTCCTCGGTCTGCTTAACTACTACGGACGTTTTATCCCACACTGCGCGGATCTCCTGTCTCCTCTTTCTGACCTGTTACGTAACAGGAAAAAGAAAACTGAGCAGTTTTTGCTGAATGATATCCAGCTGAAAGCCTTTAACCAAGTGAAGCAGAAACTAGCAACAACATCGTTACTTGCACATCCAGTACCCGATGCCCAGTTTTCACTGGTCGTTGATGCATCGGGCACAGCTATAGGTGCAGTTTTGCAATAGCAACACCAACAACAACTACAACCTCTCGGTTATTTTTCGAGACAGCTGAAACTGATAGAACAACGTCACAGCACGTTTGGCCGTTAACTCCTGACTATGTACCTCGCAGTGAAACACTTTTAGCATTCACTAGAGGGCCGGCAATTTGTGATCTACACCGATCACCGTCCGCTTACTTTTGCTCTGCGTTCTAATCCGGACAAGTATTCTCCTCGCGAAACTCGCAGTTTACCAACGACATTCGACATATCTCTGGTGAACAGAATGCTGTGGCAGACGCCTTGTCCCGCCTTCCTATCAATTCTCTGTTTTCACCTTCAGATATCGACTTATGGCAGATGCCTTAGACCAGCCACGTCCGGACACCTTGGATCTATCGTCACCTGAATTTGCAAATTCACATACCAGCCGGTGCCCACTGCGAACACGCAGATCATGTGACACCTCAACAAATTCACCTCAACCTTTTGTTCCGATGACTCATCGTTGGGTTGTTTTTGACACCCTACACCATCTGAATGAGCAAAATGTTACACAAGATCAATTTTTAAGTGGAGTTTAAACTAGTTTGAATTCAAAGTTTTTCTTCTAGACTATTTGCCATATGAAGGTTAAAGAGGTGAGTCTGCTGTATATTTACAAATAGCTGGAGGAAGAATAACTGGATTCATACCTTATCCTAGGGCAAACAGCTTCATCCATGATTTAAACTTAGGTCACCGTATCTATTTCCTACGATGATGTAACCATTACATTATTCGGCATTAAATAATCTACAAGTATTGATATGCTGTAAAACATGCCATGATATGTCAACAACCATTTACCTAAAACGCATATATATAAGATTTCGCATTCAACCCCCTAAATGTTGATATGTCATTGAACTCAACCAAACCTAGATAAAACATTCATATACTATGCTCTCACTTTCTTCATTACATAGAGTTAATCATGATTTGTCTCTGCATATATATGTATAAGATTATCTGTAAGAGAACCAGTTGGCCAGGGAGAAATACTATTTGGACATAAGAGCCAGGAAGTTGTTTTGTTAGGGTGGTCACATAGTCAGAGAGTTCACATCAGCTCGTTCCTCCACGCACTTCAAGGATTTCATTCCATCTTGTAAATATCAGGTCGCCAGCCCTAACCAATGCTGATCCTCCTAATGATTCCAGCGTCTTCGCTGGTAAGCTAAATTTATCGAGATGATATACAAGGTTTAACGAGGGTACAGCAATTTCGTCAACTAAGATGTCATCTATATAGGAATCTGTGCTCTCTCACACGCCATTCTCTATTTTGAGTACGTCTTTGAGAATTGCTGACATGATCTTTGGGCAATCTTAACCCAAACCAAGTCAGGCTCCATATATCTGACCAACTGGTACTTCCATAAATGTCTCGCAACATGTGTTTGCAGGTATGCGGATTTCAGATCTACAATCTGAGACGCCTCGTCATCTATCTCCACTTCCCCAGAGTCTCTCTACCCACGTCGATTGCATCCCTACTGGAGTGACACGTAATATATTTATTCAACTCTTGATAATCTAGGACTGGCCGGATCTTGTTCTTGTTGGTTGCATACTTATTGTACAATGCACCTCTCTGAACTCGATGGTGCCATTTTCATAGATGGTAATCCCCCCAAATTGACTAATAACATCCATACCCACTATAACCTCCACACCCTCTATGATTTAATTCATCACAATGGCCTCTACTCTTAGCAGCTGTCCACATATCTCCAACGTCACTGTGCTAACTCCTCAGCACACAACCTCCTTACCAACAACTGCTTTAATACTGGTCGTGCCCTTGCAACCATTCGAAAAATCTGAGTGGATCAGTAAAACCTGTATCGATGAGGGCTCTTGCTTCCTTACTTTCCACCAGTATTTTTTATTGTTGGCAGCGATTCGTTATGTATTATCACTGACTTGAAGGGGTAACCGCCGGTGCACCGGTTCCCTTTTGCCCGCTTCTTTGTGGCCAATCTCTCATAAAGTGTCCCAGTTCGCTACATCTATAACACCTCGTTCTGGGTGGCTTTTTAAAATCTCGGATCAAGTGTGGACTCCTACAATTGAAACATTTGCCGCCAAAGGGTTTGCCCGTCTAAGGTCCCTAGTTTTGCATACGCAGAAAAAGCTCCCTCGGCAAACGCCGTTTTCAACTTTACCTCTATTTTGTCCGTATCCAGTTGATCATCTTCACTTAACTGGAGGTATAAGGCAAAAGCTCCCCCTTCTAAGAACAGGGATATAAAACTTGCAAGCTCAGGGATTTTTCGCGACCAGTTTTACTTTCGCTAACCAGGCCATCAAATCACCTGCACCATCAAATGATTTCACCATATCGCTGCTCAAGCGAACTTTTCCTTCCATCTCATTGTTTACTAACAATTGGTTACCGTCTACCGTCCTGACAAAAAAAAGCACTGTCGTCACTGAAATGTCCTTTTCTTTCCTCCCTTGAGTGGCGTTTTTTATGCTTTAAAAAAATTGCATAAGTCACTCCCACAAATTTTCGTCGCTCGAGACCATGCAATATTAAATTGAGATGTTAAGGCGACCATGTTTTTCTCTCTTCACTCTGCATGCTTACTTTGCCATATGGGGTAAGCTGTCTTATTTTTCCGTTCCACAGAATAGAATAATTTATGTTTAATAGCAATACTTGTAACACCTTTACCGTGTGTAAACAAATGACTGATCTTAAATCAAATTGTTAGTGTTACATAGCAATGCTTGAAACTATTTGACTGCGTGCTAAAAAAATGAGCTCTTTTAAAAATGTTATCTACAAAATATGCATATATATTTGATATATTTGTATAAAGAAGATTTGGCAAATGTTGATTAGCTATAAAAGCCAATATGCACCATGAGAAAGATATACAGAACAGCAGGCCTAATGGTTCTGTCATAACTGGTGCCATGACTAGGATTTGGCCCCGAGAAGACGAAAGATTTGAAAAAGGAAAGAAAAATCTGGGTTTTAGGGTGTTATGTCATACTTGTGCTAGTGACAAAGAATCAACCTTGAAAAAATGGTGGTGTCGTAAGAAGTGACCATAATAAATTCGCTTTCACAGCGGTCTTCGTAGCGTGAAAATAGAAGATCCTAGAAACTAAGTGTGTCATTTTCATCTTCACTTGCAGAATCAGTTTGTTCGTTCATTCTGTCAAACAGTAGTCTGCAAAACAACAACCCCCTTTGCAACTGACATTCCTCTTTTTATGCAAGTTCTAGCCAGCCGAAATTTAAATACGTTACAAATCTTGTCTCGCCTGAGACAAGACAGGTGTCCTATAAATTGTGACTCCAGGAATGGCCATGTTTCTTACTGTCTATTTCGGCTCTCCCATTGGGAGAACTCTCCAACTTCGCATCTTTGTCATCATGCGGCAGGGTCTCTGCCTCGCTCTCAGATGCGCCATCAGAGTCTTCCTCTGATACGATGACACTGTGGTATGGGCGCAAACCCTTCACGTGGTAAGGTATCCCATCCACCAGGAAGGACTGTGGGCTGATTATTTGGATCCCTTGACCTCTGGTAAACTTTGTGGTACACCGACTCTATGGTGCCCACACGCGATCTCTGACCTGGTTAGAGCTGTGCCCGGGACCTGAAGTCGTCGGGGAGTCAACCCTATTTACCCTGACTTCGTATCGATATACCCTGTTGGTGGACGCAGTGGGGGAAGAAGATTCATTGTCTTTGAGTATGATATTGTTACAGTAGACAGCCTCCTGGATGAGGCAGCGCATCCTGGTCGCAAATCGTGTGGTGATATCGCTCCACTATGCCACTCACAGAAGAGGCGTATGCGCAACGAAATTGTAAGTAAATTCTTGTCTCACCAATTGCTTCCAAATTGAGAAACGCGACAGACCACAGTTTATGAGCTTTAAAAAATGGCGGGCATCATAGTGTATGATGTCCATTCCTAACCTCTGTCAGTTACTATTCACCGCCAATTTCCCTTTTTCCCAGTAAATTGGTGATGGGTCAATAGACTGGCATTATTCGCACGTCCATATGGCTGACTTAACGGTTGCTTTTGTTGTCACAGCGCAAATTTGCTTGACAAACTAGATGGTGAACCGTACTCCCGGATGTCCACTGCTTCTGTCCATGGACATGATTTGGTCTGCATCCAGCTCATCCACGTGGACAGTGCCGATCAGTGGCCTGTGTCCAGTGACTTTTTTGTGTTGAGCCGCCACTACAGCACCTTCCTCAGTCGGTTGGCTATATTCTGAGTCGATAGAACCAACTTTACGTCTACAATCAGATACTCCTTAACAAGCTCCTTGAGAGTGTTTGGTCGCCTCCTAATAAGCATTTTGTTTGCAGCCTTGGTATGCACAAGCACTTCTTCCCGTCAGTGTTCGATACCCAGTGATACATGCACACAGTCTGTTTTTACGTACAGGACTTTGCCTTGCCACGGAAGAGCCAAATTTATACCTTTAAACAAGGCCTCCAGTTGTCCAGTCAGCTGGAGCTGTAGAACACACCGACCGCTTTTCTGCAGAAGGGTAAAACGCCCCCACAACGAGTGTTCTGATATGACACTAAACAATCTGATGGTGAGATTCCAGTAATGCTGGAGCTTTGGGAAATGTAAAGTAGCCCTTTATTGCCATCGCTCTCAGGTCCACACTGACCCGGAGTGGTAGCACTTCATAGGGTCCTATTTATGGGTTAAATAGCATACTTATGCTAAACTGAATTGCTTGAGATAGAACTGTTTTGACATTTAATCTGCATACTTATGCTAAACTGAATTGTTTGAAATAGAACTGTTTTTGACATTTAATTGTGTGTCAACAAAAATCTATACTTATAATAAACTGAATTGTTTGAAAGAGAACTGCTTATTTGTATAAAAATGGATTTGGCATTAAATAACCAATAAAGTTTGATATGCTATAAAAGCCAAACAAACTCACCCAGATGTCATAAGTGCCAAAGATTTCGGCACCAGAGAGAAAAATGCACTAAACCTCCAGTATGTAAAAGATGTGGAGAAAGTGGACAACCACAGAACTGCACAAACTGTAAACAAACTATGCAGGTGATTCAAGCATGAAATATAGGAAAAAAAGAATATCAGAAATAAAACACACAAAGAACATCTCTTACCTGGAGGCAAGAAAGCTACTTAAAAATTCTATAGTAAAACAACTTGTGCAAACGTAACCAAACCCACCAACAACTCAACTTGAAACCAAGGAATGACTCATTATGAGATGATAAACCAGATAAAAGTACTTTAAACACTGATAGAATTGCTAAGAGAAAACTTGATCAATCTGACAACCAAGTCCCACATTGAACCTCCAACCCCAGATTAATGAAACTGAAGATCAAAAATAACAAAACAGACAAAAACAAAACTCAAATAACAAACCCTAAGCATTCATACGATCTCCCTTCAGTACCCCTTCATTGTCACTACTTCCAGGTCCACTCTGATCCGGAGTGATAGTACCTGTTAGTGTCCCATTTATGGATCAAATAGAAATAGAATGTGTGCAAGCAAATGACTGATGTTAAATTGAATTGTTAGTGTTACATAGCGATTTTTGAAACCATTCAACTGTGCAAAGAAAACTATTATTATAAGATAAGAATACTTGAAACCATTTGTGTGCAAACAAATGAGCTCTGGCTTGTTTAAAAATGTTAATAACAAACTACTTGTTTACAAATCATATATCTAATATCTATATGTATAAATAGGATTTGGCATTTCAAAACCTACATGGATTGATAATTGATATGCCAATCAATCAACTGGAGGAGTGATAAGAAAAAAGAAAGATTTAGGTTGTTTTTTAAAAACAACCTAAATAAGCAAGTATCTGATGTAAAGAGAAAAGATAAGAAAAAAATGACCAACTTATTAACACTAACATTTACATCCTTACTTTTAACACCCCACAATCTTCACCTGAACTTAAAATTAGCTATATGATAGTGAAATTTGACACTTATATCCATAATGCAATATGATGCTACAACTACGAAAATTCTGAGGACCATGAAAGCCGATGCACAAATAAAGGCAATTTGTAAAAAATGTGGGGAGGATGGTTCTGACCACTCAGAATCCACATGCAAACTACAATGGAGATCCCCTGGACTAAAGACTGTGAAGCATGGGAAGGAGAAAGAGTTAATGAAAATCAAATATATTCAAGACATCCCTTTTCTAGAGGTGTAAAAAATTGTAGACGACCTTTCCAGCTCAGCTGTACTAAAAAGTAATGGAACCTATAAAAAATCCTTTTGCTCTAGAGAGCAGAAGTGCAATCTCCTACTGAAAAAACTTAAATCTGAAACTGGACAAATTCCTAACCTTTTAAAGGATCTACAAGCTTCCGTACTTTCAAACTAAACAAACTTTACCCTAAAATCCACTGAAACTCACTCAAAAAGAGCAGATGACACCATTATCCTCCTTCCAATGAGGAAAACCTTCACAAGATACCCAAGAATATTCCAAACAGAGACTATCAAGATCCCCAACAAAACTTCTCTATGGAAACCTCATTGAAAGAGAAAACCCCAAATAAACAGGAATAAACTAAACAAAAATGTCAAGACAGACCACGCCAATGATCAACTCCAGACATAAACAAGAAACTATAACTTCCAATGAAACTCTGAAAACTCATAACAATATTCAATATATTAGAAAAAATGGAAACAGAAGAAAATCCTCAAGCCCACAAACAGAAAATGCTCCAAAATGCAAGACCTAAATTTAAACATAGGCCAAAACATAATTCAATGGAACTGTCACAGAATCAAAGCAAACCTCAATGATTTGCTTTTGTTATTAACAGAAATAAAACCAACCTAAAAGAAAGATTTCACAAAGAAAAGTACAAAATAAATATCAAAAACTTTGAAAGCTATAATTACATACATAGGGCCTCGAGGGTGTACTGAGCTTAATTAGGAATGATATACTCCAAAGCAAAATTAAACTGAACACCAACCTACAAGCAGTAGCTACCAAAGCAATGACTTAAGTGGCAATGATTATAATGGAGGGACTCTATTCTGAAGAAGAAAAAGGAAACAAAGGAAACTGTAAAAAATGACAAACACTGTCTGCAACACCTGATAAAAAACCCCAAAATACTAGAAACATTACAGAAGATTTTGCAAACAAACAGACCGAAATAGCTAATAAGTAAATCCCAAAGAACTCAGACCCACATAAGCAGAACAGACTATGGGTCGATGAAGAATATCAACTCCCTGAAATCACCTCTCCACAAACTATACCAAAATAACTGTTTGAAAGGATATTGCAAACCTTTTTCAAAATAACCGACAAGTCAAAAAAATCAAACAAAATGCTAAAAAAGTCAAACTGCAACTCAAATCTAATAACTCAAAAGCATAGAATAAGCTGTTCAACTTACCAGAACTGATGGACTCTATAAAAAAAAATTGCACAGTACAGCCATTGGTCCAGATGAAATACATAATGAGTTCTTAAAACAACTCCTCAATTAGTCAATGATATATCTTTTTAGAGGTTTATATATGGATGAGCAACAAATTTCCAGGTACATATTGATAGATGACAGTCATTCTCACTCCTAAAAATAGAAAGGATAGTATGAATCTAGACAACTATCATCCCATTGCTCTGACTAGTTGCCTATGTATAACCATGGAACATATGATCAGCAACAGACTTATATGGTTCCTAGTATCAAAAGAAGTAATCACCAACCTTCAATCTGGATTCTGTAAGAAAAATGGAACTATATACCACCTGGTTCATCAAGAGAACTTCATAAGGGAAGCTTTTATAAAAAAGGAGCACTTGACAGCAATCTTTTTTGATCTGGAAAAGGCATATGACTTAATATGGAAGAATGGCATTATGAGGGATCTACACAATATGGCCCAAAGAGTAAGACTACCAGGCTTCTTAAGCAACTTTCTCTTTGATAGAAACTTCAAGGTTTATGTTGGATTTATCCTCTCTAATCTCCACAACAAAGAAGAAGGGATCCTACAATGTAGCATCATTGTAGTAATCCTCTTTAGTATAAAAATTAACAGCATCCTTAAATGCCTTAACCCTGGAATAGACTGAGTTCTGTATGTTGATAATCTTATGATATGCTACAGATTCATATGTATCCACATAATAGAATGCCAACTCCAACTGAAAGTGGACAAGATCAATAGATGGGCATCAAGCAACAGCTTCATATTCTCCAAATCCCAGCATGTGCACTTTTGTTCACTTAGAAAAAGGCACACTGATCTGGTCATTAAACTAGAAGGAATTAAAATACTCATTGTTGATGAATATAAATTCTTTGTAGTTAAATTCAATAAAAAAACTATCTTTTATTTCCCCACTTGAAACACCTGAAATCAAAATGCAACAAAGGGCTTACACCTCATACAAGTGGTGGCCCACACAGAATGGAGAGCTGACTGGCAAAGCCTACTAAAATTGTACAGGTCACAAGTTTGTTTACAACTAGACTACGGTAACTTTGTATACAGATCAACCCGGAGGTCTTACCTCAAAGAGCAAGACCCTATATAAAACAAAGATTTAAGTTCTAGGAGCCTTCAAAATTTCTCCAGTGGAAAGCTTGGATGCAGCAGTTCATGAATCACCCCTACAACTCAAAAGTGAAAAACTTGACTACACAAAACTTAAATTCTACCCATCTAACCCAGCCTATGATTGTATCTTCAAATGAAGGTACAAGCAGTGTTTTGCAAAAAAAAACAAAAATCAATAAAACCTTTTTGCCTTTGGATGGAACTCATCCTCAAAGAATCTAAAATTTCACTCATCAATAACATGAAACTTGTACTGAAGACACCATCTTGGTTTATTAAAAAACCTAAAGTAAACTTTGAACTAAGTGAATTCCCAAAAACAAAAACTCATCCCAGGACTTACTAAGATAAATTTCACAAAATTCCACATCCTTTACTGATGGTATAAGGACAATAATAAAACAGTGTGCACAGCCATTTTAAACAAGAAAATTATAAGAAAAACTCTTCCAAAGGAAAGCTCTGTCTTTTCAGCTGAAGCCTGTGTAATAGACCTAGCATTAGACATCTCTGAAAACAACCACAAAAAAATAAAAAAATGGAAACCCCCTTAATCATTAAACTACTCAGTAGCTCACTCCATATTCAACTCTAAAGTATGCTGGATACCAAGCCACATTAAAGTGAAGGAAATGAAAGAGCTGACTTGTCAGCCAAATCAGCTCTAGATTTGCTCTCCACCCCTGCCAACAAATTCAAGATTCCATTGCATTGGTCACACAAGACTTATTCATTCCTTTACACTCAATCAAGAATAACAACATCAGTGTATAACATGTCAAACACTGTTAAACACTTTCTCATAGAATATAATGTTTTCACTCATATGAGAAAATACTTTTTCGGTGCAAATAATACGAAAGATTTGATTTCAATGTAAATAATATGAAAGATATAAAAATATCAACATAGATGAAATTCTGTCCATTTTGGGAGAAACAAAATTATTCTAAAAAAATATAAATGTAAACTTGATCAATACAATACAAAGTAATCTGTATCATGATTTCCAATTATGCTAACATATTGTTAGAGCCGTTAGTAACAAAAATATAATTGTTAACATACAAGATAACTTATTCTTTAACTTCTAGTCATAATATAAAAACAGGTAGGTTGATATGCCGTTAAAACACATTAAACCAAACCAAAATCAGGTTTCTTTAAGTGTGAATTTGAAAATTTACCTTGCAAAAGTCATAAAAAATGAAGGTTATTACGTTTTTGATTATCATATTTTCATAAATTTAACTTACATTTTGCTTTTTTCTTATATCATCTCTGGTAAAACATAATTACTTTTTAAACACCTTTATACATAGGGTGTAGACTGGGGTTCAATCCCAGCTTGAGTCACACCAAAGACTCAAAAAGTGGTACCTGATACCTCCTTGCCTAACACTCAGTATTATAAGGCATGTATCAAGGGTAAAGTGGAGCAATTCAGGGAAGAGTGTAGCGCCCTCCCGTACACTTTGGTGTAATAGCTATTGAAAAGGGAGCCCTTGGGTTGCCAACTTCACTTTTATAAACTAGAAATGTTGTTAAAGAAACTCTTATGATTGGCTCTTTAGATAATAAAACTTTTAAAGTAAGATATTTAAATATTAGAAATTAGTTTGATTCATAAAGACCTTCATTTATAGAATGTAGAAAGGAAGAGGATCCATTTTTGTCTGTACTTAAAATTGTTTTTTATTTGAATATCTTGAAAGTATTGAACATAAGAAAATACAGAGTAATGTTAAAAATTTCTAATATTTTCTAAGTAACATGTATTTACAAATTTAGAAAAATATTTTCATCTTAGTAGTTAAATACTGACAAGTACTTAGCTTATATTAAATTAATGGTTAGTTGAGCTTTATGGCATATCAACCCTTTAAAAAAAAACAATTGTTCACATTAAGATAATAAATTTATTTCCATCCTGTTAAAAGCATTGATATAAATCAATGCTCTAAAAAAAAATTAACAGTCTTTCTTCAGATCAAACAAGAAATGGATTAAAATAAATTTTTCACATTTACAACCAGACTGAGTCAAAAAAAAAAACAACAAAAAACAAAACCAAAACCAACCTTATTTCTCCTATGTATTAAAGCAAGCCTAATCTTTCAAGTAACAATTAATATCAAAATATGGCATGTAAAACTACATCCGTCTCATCATATTTCAAATTTAACAGAGGCAAAAATAACAGTTACAATAATACATGTCAAAAATTCAAACATTTATAAAACCATTCAGACAATCTAATTTTAGTATATCAATTTTTATCTTTAAAATGAACTAAAAAATCTAAAAACAATGTTAGTTATGGTAAAACCCCCCAAATTACAATAATAGGCTAAAAATCACAAATATAAATTCAAATTTAATTCATTTACCAATCTAATAAATCAAAGTTATTCATTTTGTTTATTCACTTATTTTTGAAAATAGTCTAAATTCATTTTTATGCCTACATCTATTAAATCACATCTCTGATTTAATAGGTTACCAGGATCAAAGGATAACATAATTTGTATCTTTTCTTCCAGACACAAATTACACCTACTATCAAAGCAACTCGGAGGAGTAGATCTTTTCAATATTCTCCATCGAATTTCTGGGGTTAAACCCATATTTTTCAACTTCCAAAAATGTTTGGATACATATTGTATAGTCATAACCAACTATACATACACATATACATGCAGAAACATAATGACACAATAACGAAAAATATACCTCTCACTTTATTGAAAGGATTGTGTGTGAGAGGTGAGTTGGAGACTGAACAGAACTGCAAGATACTGACCCCCTAACTCTTCTGGCTATAACAGTATTTCTTTCCTGTTCTCCTGGGCTGCTCAACTGGGGGTCTCATTCCAGCATCTTCTCTCCAACTGATCTGAACTTCCTGTTGCCGGGGTTATATAATAATTTGACGCCCACCTACTTCTTGCGAGCATCACAATTCACACTCAATTCAACCCGTCGACAGTCAAGGCCATCCCCTGATATCTTCGACTGGATGCACCTGTTATTTACACCGGTGCATTTCTCATCTGACAGCCTGGCCGGGTCGGAAGTCAATATGCAACAATCATCCCTTAATTATTTTTCAAAATTTCACATGTGAAATTTTTCTTCACGTTCATCTTCATCCCCTCACATACACATTTTACAAAACAATTCTTCAGGACAACAATACTGAAAAGAAAAACACAAAAAGAAATCACTTGAACCACAGTGAAACAAAATCTTACTTAAAAGGTGACCTTCTCCCTATGTAACACTTGCCCGGCTAATTATCATCTAAATTTGTTTTACTTACTTTGTGCAGTTGGCTATCTTGACATGTGTGCATCAAGGTACAATACGGATGCATCTTTTATCCTCCCAAACACAACGGGGCCCTCTGTAATTCCTTGAAGAATTTCAAAACCCTAAAAGGACCATACTCTGGTCCTAGATCCTGGTCACAAACCTAGTGACCCTGGTCATTCCAGCAACACATTTTGCCTGGATTCTTCATAAACACACTCCAGTTCTTCGCTCAACAGGTTCCTACCTGGAGTAACCGGAGAATTCCATAAACTAAAACACAATGTCTTCAAGGCCCAAAACATTCCACATAAACTACAAAAATCATGGCCCAAAACAAAGTATCACAATTCTATCAAACACAATACATCCAAATGTATCACAATCTGACACGCAGGCAGTAAACCACCTAAAATAGACCACGCAAAATATTTATTTGCAATGTTTTACTCATTTTTTCTCATTATTAAGTTTCTGTTACCATGCCTATTGGTTTGTAAGCCCTTGAGAAACATGCTTTACCTGATTACACCCTCGCCGGGTTGCTTTTCAATTTAATCAGGAACCCTCGTGGCTACCAATATATAGGCACCTCGCCTTTTCCAGATTCGTTTCACTTCGCCAAATCACGCATGAATCCAAAACATCATCATGACTGAAAGACTCATACATCATCCACAAAATATTGGAGCAGGCCACGCCTTTCTTTCCTTTATTCCATCAACTTGGAACTCCAATCTGAAAACACTAGCCACCACAGGCCTCACCCAAAACAATTGGATCAATCTCTGTCCTCATCTCGCATCAGACCACGATTCGCTCAAAAACAGACCCCCCCAAAAAATATTTCCTATTCCACAAAAACCCAATATTCTAAAAAACATTTAGAATCAATATAATTTTAAATCTTCCTAAACCTAGTATAAAATCCTGTTAATGGTTTTTGTCAAATTTCATAATATGAAGCAGGAAAAAAAAAATTCTAATGTCGCCTTTAAACTCAAACAAACTCTTTTTTTTTTTCACAAATTTTCACTTTACAACAAGTCAAAACAATATTGCAATCACAGTTCACGAATGTTCAGCTTTCTTTTCTTTTTTTTCATCTATGTACTGTCTATTTTTCTAAAAAATGTTCTTTCTTTTCTTTCTCTTTTTTTTCTCTGTGCTGTGTTCAAGTTTCTTTTCTTTTCCTCCTTGTCTTTTTCCTGTACCTTTTTTCTTTTTTTTTATAATAAATTGCTCATTCATTATCCTTTTTTTTTTTTTAAACCTTATCTCTGCCTCTCTCTGTCTTTACCTTAATTCAATAACTATAGGTTCGCTTCCCCGTTTATTCAATTTCAACCCATAGTACCATAAATGAAGCCTGGTTTATTAATAACACTTTCTCAATAGCTTACAAGTACCCCTCTTTTTTTTTTCTTGCTTTAAAAAATCCCGGGTGTTCTTTCCTAAAACAACCCAAACTTTTATCAATTTGGCCAACAACATTTCCCCTCTCAAGAACAATTAAAAAACCTAGCCCACAGATTTTTCCGGCACATCCATGATCATCAAGATTTTGCGCATATCTTAATTATTTAATCTCCAGAGAGGGGTCCAATATATATATATATATATATATATATATATATACACAGATGTATACATGTGGGTTTCTGTGTGTGTTCATGGATGGGTGGCAAAAGAAGGGATCTTATTTTTGACAGGTGTCAGTGTCTAGATATCCCTTTGTCTATTTTGGTGTGAAGACCACTCAAAGAGCTATGCCTGTGAAAACCTGTGAGACCAGAAGAAAGGACAAAGAATGTAGGTCAGTTAGAAGTGAGACTCCAGAGCAGAGAGCCAGACATTCAGAGCTCAGGACATGGGGCTGGGCAGTCAAGCCCAGGACATGAAGCAGAGAGTAGGCTCTAAGACATGGGTCCAGAGCACAATGGCCGAAACCAACAAAAACTGGCCGTTTGGGTTATTTCATACAATCTGTGAACTCTTTGGTTCCTGTTGTCACAGCATCCCATGATGATATAGGTGCTTCTATTTAGGAAGGAATATAGGATTCTATTGAGAATGTTATATAAAAAAAAAAAAAAAAAGGCCTGTATAAAATGACCATTCATTTGCAAATTGGTTAGGAAATTGTTTTATTCTCTACATTAGAGGAATTTAAGAGTATTGTTTCAGTAAAAAAACTTTGCTGTAATTTACTGTTTTGACTGGGTTATGGTTACATAAATACCCGATGAACTCTGATTATCATAAAGGTTGTGTTTACAAATTCTTTTGTAGGTAGGTACAGTGAACTGAAGAAGTGATATCATTGGAGGTGGTTTAATTGTGAACGATTGGACCTCCTTTTGTGGTTTGGACATGACTAGTACAGAGGTTTCAGTAATAGGAAGTGTCTTCAAACTTTTTGAAGAAGCACAGCCTGCAAATATCACAACAAATATGGGAGAATTTTTGATTGACATAATTGATTTTACTGACCATATATTTTTTGTTACTAGTGATTAATTTGAACAGCAGGATAATTTTGTGTATTAACCATTTGAAAATTGTTACCAGTTTTCTATGCATTAATGACAAAATTGGCTTTTATTAAATGTTTTTAATGACTTGCTGAATACAAAACTATTACTGGATTTGATGGTACATTAATGCCCTCCTCAACAAGGACAAAAAATCTCTCAGGTCTTAAATGTAAAGTTAAAGTATCTTCATCTTTATTGATATTTCCACAACGTTTTGGTAGATATGTCCTCCAGCCTTCTTCAGGTGTTTGCTGAACTCGGAAACCTTCACGGAACTTCTAACTATGTCCTTTATTGAATCTATGGGGGTCGCCTGTTCTGATTCTGTTAGCCATAACTGGGTACAAGTGTTAAGTATTCCTGTATTGTTACTTGCCTGCAGTCAGGAATGAACCTGCTATCTCCAGATGATTGTCTCCTTAGAAGCTTAGGTAACCAATGCCTATAACTGTTACGCCATGTGTCCAGCTGGACAATTCAGAGTAAATGTTTGGGACGTGTAAACTTAATGTTCTTACTTGACTAGAATTACAATTATTATGAATAATTTTTTTACCTGAGCTCATATTCAGATTTTTTTTTTCATCTTAATTATCGGTTCCCATATTGTATTCAACTCTATACTTGGTCTACTCAGCAGGTCATTGTAGCCCAACATATGTGCTGATTCCTTAACGCGTCAAATCCTCCAATGTTCAGCCTTATCAATTATTTCAACTTTATCCCATAAGGGCAGATGGTTTTCCTTTTCCTTCCATATATGGTCCACCACACTCGACTTTTCAATCTCACCTCGTACTACTGCCTTCCAATGTTCTTCTAGCCTTACTTTTAGTGGGTGACTTGTCCCACCTTTGTATATTTTACCACAACTGCAAGGGATGGATGGAGTAAACACAGTTCTTGGTCATGTTGAATTCCGTTGGTGGCTTGACCCGGAAGAGATACCTCCGGAGAGTTGAACCATTTGTGAATACTGTCCTGATGTCATATGGACTGCATAATTTTGGATCCTTTCGGCTAGTCCTTTGACATAGGGCAGACATACTATGGTGAGTTTTCGGGTATTGTCCTCTATCCTCCTATCTAGGTTTCTTGGAGCTGATGTTATGTGCTCTGGGTAGTTGTTACGATGGAGGTTGTGTCTCAGACTAATCATTTCTTCTTGATATGCATCAGTATCGCTACTAATGGTTTTGCTTGATGTTGTAAGCAATGGACTATTCCTTTCATTACTGTATATGGATGATGGGAGTTGAAATTGAGGTACTGTCCTTTTCTAAGGAGACAATCATCTGGAGGTTGCAGGTCCAATCCTGACTGCAAGCGAGTAACAATACAGGAATACTTAACACTTGTACCCGGTTATGGCTAACAGAATCAGAACAGGCGAACCCCACCCTGGATTCAATAAAGGACGTAGTTTGTAGTTCTGTGAAGGTTCCCGAGTTCGACAAACACCTGAAGAAGGCCAGAGGACATATCGGCCAAAACGTTGTAGAAATAGCAATAAAGATGAAGACAATAGTCCGAAAAACCTTAATGATAAAAATCATCTAGCTTTGTCTCAGAAATTTAGACAACTAATTCAGTTTAGCATAAGTACACAGTATAATTGTTAAAAACATTTCTATTTCAAGCTATTCAGTTTAGTCAAACAGTTCTAATTCAAACAATTCAGTTTAGCATAAGTATGCAGTTTAATTCTATTTAACCCATAGATAAGGCTCTATCAGGTGCTACCATTCCAGGGCAGAGCATTACTGGAACCTCACCATCAGATTGTTTAGTGTCATATCCAGGACACTCATTGGGGTGGGGGTCTTATCCCTCTGCAGAAAAGCAGTTGGTGTATTCTACAACTCCAGCAGACTGGGCAATGCAGATTAGGGTCAGTGAATCACTCTGGCCACTCCAAACTGCAATGTTCAATGGCAGAAGGTTCTGTTTAACCAGGCTGGGCTTTGGTTCAAATCTGGTGCCCCAAATAATGAACACTGTCATCAGTGCTGTCTTGTCCCCCATTCCCAAAAAGCAATTGAAAAAGCCACCTCAGCATATCTAGATGACGTCAACATCAATGGAGGACATCACTTTGTTGAAATAGCTAGTAAGTTTTGTACTTGATATGCTGCAGTATATAAATATAAAAGTATTTATGCTATTTATATCAAAAAGTGAAATACTTTATATGTCTTTTATAAATTTTGGAGGTTTCGTACAGTAATCCTAATCCAATTTCTTGTCTGTAATCTCGATTTTATATACTCCACTTTTGGTACATCCAGGTGGATGAAACTCGGCCTGTCAATTTCTGCCCTTGTACATCTGGGTGCCCGAGCCAAACCACGTGTCCCAGAGGACACTTGTCATCTTTTCTGTGACTTTAATGAAACACTTTCAATCGAAGCAGGCCAGACACAATCAGGTTCTCTTACAAAATTATTTGCACCTTTTAGGCTTTGTTCATTATATTAGGCTTGAATTTTGTTTATACAAAGATGAACTGCTTAGAATTGTATTAATTGTTGAGGCATAAAAATTATACATTAGTATTTTGTTTAAAATTCTCACTTTGAAACTAAAGCAAAAACTTTTGCCTATTTTAATACAATCAGATGTTTTAGCTTATTGACTATATTTAATTTTTCATTTTACCACCTTGTCATCTGGAGTTGTAAAATATGCTGACCACCTGTTGGCCATGGGTAGCAACCTGTAATGCCTGGGAATAGGATCTTGGTGGTTGAGGGCTTCAGGAAAAGTTTGTTTGAATTTCTGAACTCCAACACACCACTTTGGCCCTTACTTGGTCTAGACAGGTGGTTGGATAAGCCCTCATTCGAAATCTTGCAAACCTTGTTTTATGAAATTCTAAATCAGAAAGTGATGGTCAATTATGCTGAAGAAAGATTGATATTCCTTTTCTTTTCCTGAGTTAGTTGTCATCTTGGAAACAAAAACCTAGGGATTCCAAATTACTGGTTCTTTTCCTTAGTGTGAATATACTGTGTAGCTCTGATTTGCCAAGGTGAATGGGTTTCTCCTTTGCTATTTCCCTCTATGGTGGGTGGGGAGGACAGTCAGTGAAGTTATTAAAAAAATTCATGGATATAAAAACCCAAAACAAAACTTAAGTACAAAACTAGCACTTTAAAAATCCAATAAATGAGTCAAGCTTTGAAAATGAAGAAACAGAACTAAGATTTCCCAAGATATATAATCTTAGAATCTCTTTAGGACACACCAATTACAAAACTATCATCCTTCATAATTAAAAGGATTATCTCAACTAATCTAGTACCCAAAAATTTAAAAAAATTTTTTAAATAGAATTTAAACAAAAAATACTGACCTCTTATTATAAATGAATAAATTTTATATTGATAGAATTAAAACATACCCATATAAAACCCTGAATTTATCTAATGGGATAGTAAGAAATCAAGAGCTTTCACATTGCACAATAGATGAAATCAAAAAGTTAAAGAAGGGAAAAATCTTGATCTGAAGAGATGACCAAACCTTTTTAACTAACACATGTATTATCACATTCAATGTTCCCAAAATAGCAGAAAAACTTAAAATAGGATATAACATATGCCAAATCCTTTACGATGCTATAAATGCCAGAAATTTGGACATCACTTATGCCCAAAATGTGAATACAAAGACCCCAATCACTCAAAGCGAATGCTAGGAACCATTACACTGGGCATATTCCAAAAAATGTGAAAAATGGAGAAGAGGAAAAGATTCAAACAATATTACCCATAATAACATATTACTTAATCAAACACATGAAAAACAACAAGAATTAACATTACTAATTCATGAACTGAAAAACTTATTATAATCATAACAGGCACCATGACCAAATCAGGTCCTACACAAGGACAAGTGACAGTAATCCTTCAACCACAAACAGAAAGCTAAAGAAATGATGTAATGGGACCTTAACAGGTGTATTGGTTAGCATCATAGGAAATGGACATGGTGACACGAGTTCAAATCCTGGATGAGACTGATTGCATTTCACATAGCACTAATACCCTTGGGAAAGGTATGAATCCAATTATTCTCCCTCCAGCTATGGGTAAATAGTAGGACAGACTCGGTTCTTCAGCCTTGGTGAGGCAACTAGTCTAGGAGAAGGAAAACTGAATTCAAACCTGTTAAACTCCGCTTAAAAATTGACCTTGTGTCATATCCTGCCCGAGCTGAGGGGTTGGTAATTATGGATAACTAATAAAAACAAATTTGAAATACCAAATACAGAAGAAAAACCTACAAAATCAACTGAGAAATAAGATATCTTCCCTAAGGAAAACAATAAAACAATCCTTACTGTAACTTCATCCAAAACTGAACACCCACAAACTTCCACTTCAAAAAGAAAAACTAAAGAAAACATTCCCTGACAAGTAGGAAGAGACACTCTAAAGAGCTGTCTCAAGATCAAGATCACCAATTTCAATGCAGAACAGGTTCAAAACCTTGAAAGAAATGAAAGTTAAGGAAGAAAAACTCCACTCAGCCAAAACCTTGAAAAAAAAAAAACAAAAAAAAAAACAGCCCCCCCCTCAAATTATGAGACAAGTCGTACAGTAGAACTGTTACATGATAAAAATATCAGTTTAAACAAACTCCTCCTCCTAATAATAACAGACACAAAACCTCATAGAGAACAAAAATCCCCCAAAATGTAACATAAGAAACAAAATAATTCAATGGAAAGAAAACCCATCAAAACTGACCATAGAAAACAAAATCTATACAACCAAAACACATAACAACACAACTTTTATTCAATGGAACTTCAGAAGAATCTGTTCAACTGGTCAATCTAAAATAAGTATGTCTTCAAGAAACATTCCTCAAAGACATCAACATCAGAAAATACAAACAATACAATTACATACACAAAGATGGACACAGAACCTTTGGAGGTGTCTTGATCCTGATAAGGAAAGACATACCCTAATACCAAATCAACCTTGATACCAAACTCCAAGTGATTGCTGTCAAAGCACCCATACACACTACATCCCACCACATGACCTCATAAATGAAACAAAACTAAACTGATTAAGAGAACAAATCCCTAAACCTCACATATTACTAGGTGACCTTAATAATTACAACACTATGTGGGGGTGCCAGAAAACCAACAAAAAGGTAAAGACTTAGAAAATATAATTAATTACCACCTCTGATGTATTGTAAACAATAAATCTCAAACTATTAACAGGCTCCTACTCAGTTATTGACATAATGTTATGTGATCCCGCAAGTTACATATCCAATACATGGAAATAGTTCAATCACCTGGGGCTGTAGAATACATCAACTACATCTCTGTAGAGGGGTAAGAGTTCTTCCCAATGTGTGTCCAGAATATAAGACTAGACTATGTGATGGTGAAGCTCCAGTCCTGGAGCTTTGGGGAATGTGGAGTACTCTTTCACTGGCGCCACTCCCAGAGTGGTAGTTCCTGTTAAGGTCCCATAAAACTGTTCCTTTTTTTTTTTTTTACTATACTTGAGACCCTTAAACTACATGCAAACAAATGATTAATGTTACATTGAATTATTAATATCAGATAGCAATGCTTGAAACCATTTAACAGAGTGCAAAGAATAAATCACTTAACTTGAAACAACTTACTTGTGTGCAAACAAATGACTTCTGGCTCATTTAAAAATGTTACCTACAAACTATTTGTTTACAAATCACATATAAAATATATAAAAAGGATTTGGCATTAAATAATTGACAATGGTTGAAATGCTATAAAACTCAACTAACCTATGGTACATAATGATCTTTGCAGTAGTGACTACTTCCCCATTATCCTTGAAAGTCGACAACCCAATGACAATAAAGTTTCCTGTTGGAAGATAAATAAAGCAAACAGGGAAGAATTAAAAATCCAATGTAACCAAAAACTAATGCAAGGCTCAAACAATAAAAACCTAACAAATCACTTCAATGAAACCCTAATCTCAATAGCAAAAATAGCAAAATCCTCACCCTCAAACAGATGCAAAACAGCAATCTGTCTACAGCAAGCTGCCCTACACAAATTTAATGAGCTGACAACCATCAATTTAAACTCCCTCATAAAATTATTAAGAGGATCAGCATGCAAAAGAAAAGTTGCTAAAACTATGTAAACAAATTTAACTCCTCTACCAAAACAATTTGAAAAATGATTAGGTTTTCCCAGAGATTTTCCCCAATCAATCCCTTCAATATGGAAGCAACGAATGAAAAAGATATAGTAAATGTACTAGTTGAGATTTTCTCAACAAATTCCTCCTTCAAGGATGCTACTTCTTAAACTATAAGCATAATGCAGAAAAATACAGACTAAAGTTCAAATCAGACAACTTTGAAACCTACTACAAAACTGTCACATCACCAAAATAATAGAAACCATCCCAAAATCCCCCAACACAACAGTTGGCCCAGATAAAATTCATTATGAATTCCTTAAATAACTACCAAAAAAGCCACTAGAGTATCTTCTAACTTCTATTAATGATATAAGGATAAATGGTAAATTTCTAGAATCATGGAAATTATCAGTCATAATGTCCATTCCTAAACCAGATAAAAATAGCTCCAATCAAAACTATTGTCCAGCTTGCACTAACAAGCTGCCTTTGCAAGACTATTGAGTGTAGGGGCAACAAAAGGTTAGTATGGTTCATTGAATCTTATAATAATCAACTCCCTATGCAGCTTCAAAAGGCAAAAATCTACAATGCATCATGTGGTCAGACCAGAAACATCTATAAGAGAGTCAAACATTCAAAAGCAATATCTCATTGCAATATTTTTTTGACCAAGAGAAAGTGTACAAAACCACCTGGAAGTACAGTATAAAGAAGGACCTATATAACTTGGGACTAAGGTAGATTACCCATCTTCATAGAAAGATTTCTCTCAAACAGGAAATTTAAAGTCTGAATCTGATCCATTTTGGTTTTTAAAATCAAGAAGAAGGAGTCTCTGAGGGAGTATACGATCAATGGCCCTCTTCAATCTAAAGATTAACAACATCACCAAGTGCCTGAACCCTGGAATTGATGACTATTTTTATCACCTCCTGATTAAAATACATACTCACAACAATAATGGAAATAAAATTAACCAATGGGTAATCACAAACAGATTCAAAATCTCCAAATTGATGCATAATAACCCTACACTAAAACTGGATGAAGCAGAAATACCAGTCACCGACCAATGCAAATTCTTTGGTATAATTTTAATAAAAAAACTTCATCCTCTACTTAATATATCTGAAACAAAAATGTAGCAAGACACTACAAGTCCCAACACAGACTGGGGAGAAGACCAACAAACACAATTAAAACTGTATAGAACATTAATCTACTTAAAAATTGACTATGGCTGCTACATATTTGGGTCAGCTAGAAAATCCTATCAGAAAATAATTTACACAATACATTATGAAGATTGAGACTCATCCTAAGAGACTTCAGAACATCCCTAGGGGAGAGCCAATACACCATAGTTCAATTACCACCCCTACAACTGATTCGAAAAACTAGCTCTATGTTAAACTAGCTCTATATTAAACTAAAATCTTGACCAAATAATCTGGCTTAGGACTGTACTTTTAACCCAAAACGCAAACCTCTTTTTAACCAAAAAGAAAAGGCAATAAAACCGTTTGGTCTATGCAGGTAACCTCTACTCAAAGAAGCAGGAATCTCATTCACTTGCATCCATGATACCATACAACTAAGCTCTACCACCTGCATACTTAAACAACCAGAGGTAATCCTAGATCTAAATAAGCTTACCAAAAAGAACACTCCCCTCATCACCTATCAAAAGAAACTCCAAACATCCATGAAAAATATCCTAATTACTCCCACATCTATACAGATAGCTCCAAAGACAACAACAGAATTAAATGTAAAGCAATTGTCAGAAAACCGGTTCCAAAAGAAACCTCCATATACATTTAACATTCAGCATTGTCTCAAAAAGCAACACTAAAAGATTCATCATCAACTCAAATTCCTACTATGTCCACCTATCTATTAAAAATACAAAATTGGATAACCCTCTAATAATCTATTAGATAAACTAAACTCTACAAGCCATACCAAAAAATATCATATGCTGATACCAAGCCATATAGGAATCCAGGGAAATCATGAAGCTGTTTCAATAGCCAAATCTGCACTCAATATGGTACCTCACAAAAACTCCAAAATACCATATCCCGATTTAAAATCAACAAAATACTGACAAAAAATAGCAACAATTATGAAACCACAATACCCAGAGCAAGCTCTACTAAATAAAACCCATATTAAAAGAAAAGAAAACAGATTCTTTTAAGACCAGAAGAAAAGAGACCACCCTGACTTGGCTATGCATAGGCCATACAAAATTCATCCTAAAACAAGAACCACCTCCAAAATGCTCATGTGGAACACCATATACATTGAAACACTAGGAGATACTTGTGGGGTAATGATTACCATCATAGGAAATGGACATAGAGAATATTAAAATCCTGAACAAGACTGTTTGCTAATACTCTAGGGAAAAGTATGAATCAAATTATACTTCTTCCAGCTATCAGTAAATAGTAGGGCAGACTAGCTCTTTAACCTTGGTATGTTAACTGATCTATGAGAAGGAAAACTCTGAATTCAAACCAGTTAAAGACTGTTTTAAAATTGACCTTGCATCACATCTTGCTTGTGTGGAGAATTAGGTCAATACATATATAGGGAAAACATTTAGATGGAATAGAAAAATCTTGCCCATACTCAAAGAAAATTCTATAGCATAAAGAGTAGGAGAGAACTATTTGAAACAATAGATCCTAATAACATAATCAACTATCTGAAAAAAAAAAGAAAAATGCCTCTAGCCAAAGGTTTTTCTCTATAGAACAAAATCTTACCCATAAGACACATACACACACACTTGAATGTATAAACCCTCGACAGAAATGATGACTTCCCCAGATAGCAACAACTGAACGCATACAACTATATTAGATATTCAATTATCAACTAAAGTATCACCTGAAATAATATACAAATAACTGCATAAGTAACAACCACACCCCACAAAGAATGAATATCCAACCAACCTATGTCATTTTATATATATAGTGGTGCAATCAATAAGTTTCCAGACTTTTTTCGTACAAGCCTTTAAAATTGTCGTAGACTCTTGAAAATTCAGTATGTTATTGCTATACATCTTATGAGATGACTGACCAATTTTTATAATTTCAGGTTCAAATGAACAGCTACAGCAGGAATTGGAATACACCCTACTAAAGCCTGATTGTCACTGCTGGTGAATTTCAAAAATGCAATCTGGACTTTCTAAAATAAAATTCTGTTTTAAACTTGGAAAAAATGCAATGCGAAAAGCTGGATCTACTGCTATGACCCAGAGACCAAGAGACAGAGTTCCCAGACCCAAGAAGGCCAGACAGAGCAAATCCACCCACAAACTTTTGATGATCCCTTTTTTTTGACAGCACTGGCATGATCTACATGCACTGGGTTCCCACTGGACAGTCAACAAGGAATACTATGTTGAGGTTTCAAGGAAGTTCAGGAAAGGATTCCATCCTTGACACAGACTATTTGAGCAAGATGGACATCAAGACAGTTCCTCACCCTCCCTATAGTCCAGATCTTGCTCTCTGTGACATTTGGTTATTCCCTAAGCTCAGAGGCTGTCATTATGAGACAATTGAGGAGATGAAAGAGGCTGTGACGAAGGTTATTGACATGATCACACAAGAGGACTTGCATGGGGGCCTTCCAGAAGTTGTTGGAATGGTACAACAAGTGCATTGCAGCTGGAGGAGATTACTTCAAAGGGGACTAGAGTTTCAAGTGTGTACTATCAATAAAAGTGCCCATAAGAAAAAAGTCTGGAAACTTATTTAATGATCCTCATATAATTACTATTATACTATTACTGTAAAACCTGAAAAATAACTTTTGGTCATTCTAAGATACAGAATTCGGGGTTGTTATCTTTTTGTTTCAAGTTAACATTTTCGCTGAAGATTAACAACTTTTAATACATCTATTGAAATAATTTTTCCAATCGTAATTTTCTTTCATTCTTAAAATATCTTTTTGCATTCTGTTTTCAGCTTGACATGAGCAATGTTCTTAAAAGTTGCTTTCTATAAAAAAAAAATTCTCTTCATCTCCTTTGAATCAAAGTTGAATTGGGCTGCTGACAATCATCTCAATGCTTCCCAATCCTCATCTTTTTTATTCCGCAATGTCAATTTTTACCCACATTAATTTCATTTTATGACATTTTGTACATCACATCTTCCTCTTACAGGAAAACTTTGTATACAGTTATTGGAATAAAAATCAAAATATGCACTAATTACTAATAATATAATTTGATGTCTAAAATAGACTTTCTCCTGTATGTGTGTGCATTTTGATCATCTGTTCTCATTCTACTATCAAATTATAAAATACAGAATTTAGAGGATACCCACCACGCCTTAAAAAATTATTTTAACTTACACATTTTGCAAGAAAAAACTAGTATGTAATAAAATCCTTACATGAATTAAAAGGATCATGAGGATATTCAAATCAACAAAGCATTTTCCAAATGTATTGGACCAGATTGTATTTCAAATAATTTTTTTCAAAGAATAAACTGATCAGTGTCTACTGAAAGTATTTGATAAATTATATTTAAAACAACAATTACTGATACAAAAAACTTCAATGTAACAAAGCAAGAAATAGTGATTAAAAACAGTTTTTTCTTTTATAATGAGTTTTTTGTTTTTTCTAAACAAATTAACTTTGAAATATGCTTTTCTTTATCAATCTTGTTACACTGAAGATATAGTTTTTATATTTCTAAAGTGTGTATAAAATAAAGGAAAAAAATCTGAAACTACAATGGTTGATTTTTAAGAGATGTAATTATACCTCATTTTATCTTAATCAAAAAAATTTGAAATAATTCATTGTAGTTGAGATAAATTGGATTATTCAAACCCTAAACTAATTTATAGTTGACTATAAATAAAATCTGCAAATATCTGTTTTAATTTCCTTGATTTTTTAAAGATAAGGAAATTAATTACAATCCTTCAATCAACAAGGAAAATGTTGGAGTTTTTTTATGTTTTTTTTTTTAAAAACATTTTAAGTAGAATTCTCTAAAACTTATTTTACACTTAATATTATGAGAAAAAATGGCAAGTTTCTTATTTTTTGATAAGATATTGCATGAGATGTTAATGCTGACCACAAACCCATTTTACTTCAGACTGTGTTAGAAGAGTAAGACTACCGACGGTTTTGTAGAAACACTGGCAGCAGTAAGCACGGTACCCTGAAAATAATTATAATAATTATCAGAATTTATTGACAGAAGCTTCTCACACATAAAATAAAATTCTTAATAAATTTAGACTTGAATATCAGAATTGGAATATTTTTCATAATAGTAGCCAACTGAAATGTTAATTTCAGTAATTATTATCACAAACTAAGTGTGTGGAAATAAAAAATTGGCTTTTATCTGAAGCTAGTTCAGTGAGTTCATAGCCAGTTAATGGTTGAATTTTGAATGCTTGATTTGTTTAACGGTATACCAACTCCTTATGGGTTATTTAATGTTGAAATTTGATTAATTTGAAAATATTTGATTACAATCATAACTTTATATTTTCAACATTCTATTACACCTATTTTTTATTTTTGTCTTTTAACTATAATAATTATCTGTTTGCACAGTTATATAGTATCAAGTATCCCAATCAAATACTGCTTGTTTACAAATAATCATATTCCAATTTGATAATTTATTTTCACAGTTACATGATTTCAAGTATTCTTACTAACAGCAATAATTTACAAGTAATGATAATAATCCTTAGTAAATAACGATAGCTTTACATAACTATTCTTAATAGAAATAAGTCATTTTTAAACAGATATAGTTGACCTATAGATAGAACCCCTAACAGGTATTATCAGAGTGGACCTGGGAGTGTTATATTCTCATGTGCCGTATCATAATGACACAATAATAATGACGCAGGAAGACTTCTTTACAAATATATTTATACCTCTCACTTTATTTGTAAGGGTTCGAAAAGGTTGTGTGGGGTTTTACTGTGCGAGGGAGCTGGAGACCGAACAGAAACTTCAATATTTTGACCTCCACTCTTATGGCCGTCATGTTGTGTCTTTCTTGTTCTCCTGATGCTCAACCGGAGGTCCAGAGGCCCACTCTGCCGGGTGATGGCTTCCTTTACTGCATCTTATCAGCAACTTCTCTGGTCCCCAAACTCCATTGGGGTTCCCGAGGGCCCCTTCGGCCGGGTGTGGCTTTCCTTACCACATCTTGTCTATCTCCGTCTCCAATGCTACTGGAACTCCAACTGGCTTGACTTCTGTCTTGACTGAGCTATATAATAGTTCAACGCCCACTTGATCGCCCACTCGATCTTTGAAATTGCATGTTTAATCGTCATCAAGCGGAAAAAACTGTCATGCAGTTCAGAGGTCACTCTCTTCCGGTGCGTCAGTCTATGAGAGTATCATGGGATTTTTTTACCTCGTCCCATTTCATCAGCCAATTTCCGCCCACGCAATTTCCTCTCATAACTGCCATTAGAACGTGTCACTTCCTTCCGGTGCATCACCTTGAATGGCATTTTGGGCTGGGTCGAAGGTCAAAATATTACAGGAGTAATGGCAATAAAGGAGTGACTCCATAGTCCCAAGAGCTCCAAAACTGAATGTAGTTTAGTGTCAAACCCAGGATACCCTTTTTAAGGTTGCCAACTGAATTAATTGTGTTGACAAAGAAAGAGATGGTGAAAAATCAATAATCATTGCTAGATGTCCTTTAATTAAAAAATGACTTTTGCTATTCATCTTTGATAATCAGTGGACTTCAGGTGATTTTTGCTGCAAATTTTACTCACCAATTTGTTAATATCCCTTGTAATTAGCCAAAATCTACATTTTTAGCAAATAGGAAAATATTTTCTCTTAAAATTGCAGCTGAAGAAAATAAGGTATTTTTACATAATTCTATAAATACATGCTGAATAAATTTTATTATCACAACAAGGATATTACTTGGTTGCAGTCCCTCCAAGTTCTCTAATATGCACTCAGTGGCACTAGAATGTGACTGTTGATATAGGGACCAGACAAGAAACAAGCTTCAGTTCCATTGGCATTCTTCTTTCAGGGTGTCTCAGGCAGTGAACAATAAACCCAGCTCTTACCCTCTTTTGAACATGAGCAGGTGTGGCCTGGGATCTGGAATGAGGCTGATTTAACTTTTACCAAAAGACATGCTTATTTTGAACTTCAGAAAAATGAAAACAAGAAGGTGAGAGGGGGAAAAATGTCAATTTGTACAATTGTACATTAAATTGCCGAACAGATCTGCCTCTTCAGATCTTTGTCAATAAAACTTGTTGGCCCATGCCTAAAGAGGAAAGACTTTCTAAAACAATGGAATGAAGCCAATGTTTCTAGTAGACTTAAATCTATCTACTTAAATTAATTTGTTTAAGAGGTGAAGTAAAGTGGACATGTTTTTTCAACAAAGGAACAAAGGTCAGGTCAAAATTGTAACTTTGCTGTTGATACCATGTAATCCAGGACAGTATTGCTCTGAGAAATACTGTCATGTGAAAGATACCCATCCTCATAAGTCCATTCAATTAAATAGTATTGTCTCTTTATTGCTGGACCTGATTTTAAGAGCTCTTAATTGAATTATTAGCAACTATATTTTGATTAAAAACAATCTTTTTTATACTATGAATAAGGAGTTTAATTATAGGAAAAGGATAATAGACATTATTAGTAATGTTTATGTAACCATACCTTTTTTGAATAAGAGCTTAACTTTTAATCGTCCAAAATCAGGAACATTATTCCTCAAGAAGAGGTAGTCTGTTGAACTATGCCAGGCAAAATCTTCAAATGACAACACTTTAAAGTCACATGATGTGCATCGTAATTTGTCACAAGATCTAGAATAAAAGAAAAAAATGTTGGAAATAATTATGTCTATGATCTATATCACAATGTTGAAAATTCATCAAACTTACTAGAAGTTTTCGTTTTTTTTTTTTTTAGCAATTTTAATAATTGTCTGCTAATGCATAATTTGATAATAGATTTTAGAGTAAAACTTGTAGTTTAAAGGAGGAAAATAGCTATTTTTCTCTCTGCACAACTCTGTGAATGTAGACTTTCGAAAGTTCAGAACTAGACAAATTTGCTTAAAGGTAGTTGCTAAGGACAATGTCAGATCATTTCTTATTCATAGAAAATATTTTATGGTTAAAAATTAACTGAATTTCAATATTATTTACCTTTTAAACTATTAGGTTGTAACTTTTTAAAACTAAGACTTTTTATTTAATAATTTTTGTACATACTATTGAATAAAGTCTACATTTAGAGTTATTTCCCTTGGTCACACAAATGCACAGAAATCGGATCATTGTTGGTCGAGTGTGAATATAGATTATACTATTACGTGGCAAACTGGACTAGAAATTGCTTTATTCTTCAGGAGTAATTAAACAGTACAGCAGCTTTTTCTATAACATTTACACAGTGGATCTAATTCCCTGATATTTTCTTTCAGCTACAACCTTGGATTTTTGCTGAGAGTGAGTCAAATATCTTACAATTATATATAATTTTAGCTATGCTATGGTAATAGACATACAAAAATGAGATCATTACAGAAGATTAATAGAATTGCTTTCTTTTCAATTCTGTTTGTGATAGTATATTTAAGAATTACTTACCCTATAAAGATTTTTCCTTTCCAAATTAAAATATCTTTATTTAGTTAACATATTTAATTAAATTGTATTCTATAATCTACTTTGGGTTTCATTGGATTTATATCAACTATAATCTAGACTATGAAACTTGTAAGGCAGGCATTTGCCACTCCTGTCTCTCAAATATACATTTCATTGGCAGTAATAGTGTTTTCTCAATATTATTATCACTAAGTAATTCATTTTGCTGGTGGTTTGGAGTCCAGGAATGCTGTCCTTATACATTTGCCCAAACTTTGAACTAGCTAATATTAACTTAATATTCAATGTGCTTATTTTAACTGCTCAGTCATCAGTGATTCACTGTTTTTATTAGAAAAATGACAAAACAAAAAAAAGTGAACAAACCTTTTGTTTGAACTGCTACTAAGTCCACAAGGATGATGACTGCCTGCCAGATAAACAGGAAAACATCTGATAAAGAAAGCAAAAATATAAATTTCAACCCACAATACAAGTCAAAGTGAGTCAATGTCACTATTACACAACATTCCAGTTACAAAAAGAATAAAATGTGACATTAGCATACTGTTTGAAAAGTTTGGTTTCATATGGATACACTGTGTATGAATACTTACTTGAAGTTGAAATGAGTTTGTGAGGGTGTCAGGCTTTGGATACAGGTGTCTTGCTTGACTGAATCCTCCTAAAATAATGAAATAAACCCAAAGATCTTTAAACAAAGAAAACTTCTCTTCACTATTAACAATGAATAGTTTGAACTAGTTGAAAAGACAGAAAAATAGGATATTTAGAGAAAATGTATGTTGTTTCAAGAAGTTTATCATGGATTTATTAAATCAACAGATATGTTTCATGGGCAAAAAAACAATTTTTATATTAAATTATTGAAGCAAAACACATGTGCCCCTGTCCAAACAAATTAGGAATAGCAAGAAGCAATCAGTATCAACAAACAGATCTTGAAACTATGTTCTAACAAAACGGACACAAACAAATTAATGTTCCTCAAAGAGTATATTTATGTCTGCTAACTTTCATTCCAAAATAACATCCAAGAAAAGCACTGTTACATTTAAATGACAAAATCTCAATCTGTTAAAGTTGAAAGGCTTGGTTTGCTTTATCTAATGGCATATTAACTACACGTTAGTTATTTAAAGACAAAATGTCATTAATATGTATATTTGATTATAATAATCTAATACAAATAATTTGTGCACAAATTTCAAGTATTCCTATCTAATGTTGCGATCGATGTAATGCTTGTTAAATCCCAGAAAACTGAGCTGATCAACTCACTAGAGTGCCCCAACGATGGCTGGATGAAATCCAGAAAAAGACAGAACCCATAGACTTGGTGTATGCTGCAGCTTCAAACAAGCTGAAGTCCGCTTTTATGTAAAATAACCATCAATTTAATGGACACCCCAGTGTGAAGCATATGCTGTACTTTGTAAGGATGGTCAGCCCCGAGGTCCCTAAAGTAGCAGTCCAAGAAGTGGTCAGAAACTGTAACAAGTGTCAATCCATAGATCAAGCTCCTGTGCATTGGAAGATGGGCAGACTAGACGTGTGTAAGAATTGGAGCAGGGTTGGAATAAACGTGGCCCACTTTGGGGTCTGGCATTACCTAATGCTAATAGATTGCAATCCCAGTTGATTTGCCATTTAGAGGCTGCAGCTATGCCAGTATCATCTGACAGCTGTATTCTTCAAAAGAGGACTGCCTGTTGAACAGCTTACTGACAACAGAGCAGTATTTTGTGGAGTGATGTTCCTGAAATTTGCTGAGGGCTAGGACATCTAGCTGAGATTTCAGTGCGCCTACATACCCTTGAGTAATGGAAGAGTAGAGAGATCTTACTGTACCATCAAGTGCATTGCCGCAAGATCAGTGCTCAATCATGGAAGCCATATATTGGTACAACGTAACTCCAAAAGATGACACATATGCATCAACAGTACTAGCCAACTCAATATACATGTACCAAGTCTGCATAAAAAGCGTCAATGTGGCACCACCAAATGAACACACAGATCCTGGAATCTACAAAGTAGGAGATGCGGTGTGGGTAAAGAACCCACATGGTTGATGTTCTACACAATCTAAAAAAGGAATAGTGATAGGGGCCCACATTCCATTCTTGTCAATGGAGCACCATGCCATATCAGAGATGTCCACCCACAACAGAGATCTGCTTTGTCAGATGATGACAGCAATAAGTCGTCAGAGAGTGAATCAAATGCGCCGCTGTTTTTCAGTGCAGGGCCAGGCGATTTATCTGCGGAACCAGAGGAAATGGATTCTGGAGATAACAGTGATGATACCAAGAATGAGGGTACAACTAGAGAAGAGACGGGCGAATCTCATCCACCTTTATATAGAAGCACACAACGAAGGTGACTACCATCTCCGTGTCATCTATGGTTGGTAGGTTGTTTTGGTTTCATGGCATATCAACCTTTGTAGGTTATTTAACGCCAGATCCATTTTTATATAAATAATCAGTTCTCTTTCAAACAATTCAGTTTAGTATGAGTACACAGTTTAATTGTCAAAAACATTTCTATTTCAAGCTATTCAGTTTAGTCAAACAGTTCTAATTAAAACAATTCAGTTTAGTATAAGTATAGTTATTGTTCACACACAGTTAAATGTCAAAACACTTCTATTTCAAACAATTCAGTTTTGCATAAGTAGCCTGGGACATACGAAAACACTTGAGGTGAATTTTTATTACTCTGTCAAAAAGGTATCTTATCATTTTCGCAGAGAAATTGAAGTTATCCATAAAAATAAATCAATATAAGCATATCTGATAATAATAATTATTCCAAAGGAAGTGATTTTTCCCATAAATGGAGTTCACCCAGAAAAGTGAAGAAAAAAGTTAATAAAGACCTTTTTTAGTTGAAAGTTTCTGGTGTGCTCTCGAGGAGGTGGATTGGTTAGCCAGATCAGATAGCACCCAAAAGGGAGTTGTATCAGCTTGATTCTAAGGAGGTAGGAGTGAGAATAGGAGGTGGCAGCTATGAGTGGAAGTCAGAGATGCTGAAGAAGGAAAGTTGAAACTGATGGGTTGATTAGCCCTCTTACTGCCACTAAGGGACTGGATTATTGCCAAAAATTGGAAAATCCGAATTGAAACAAAAGAATACTTAATGTTTCTATGCCATTTCACCCAGTTCAAGAACTGGGTGGGGGGTGGGGGGTAATATTTTGTATTTGAAGTAATCGATACTTGCTAGGTATTGATTACTACTGCGGTGAATCAACAGGATGGATGATGATTAAAGACAGAAGGAAGATGAACGACCCGCAGCTATGTCTGGTATCCTTTTTATTAACCCAAATCCCTGGATGTAGTAGGGGCTGTAACCCCTGTGGTACCAGAGGTTATTTGCTTTTTTATTAGTTAGGATATTACAGGGGGAATATGAATATTTTTTTACAACTTTTAAGTAAAATAAGATGAAAAATGTTGTCTAGAAAAGCAATATTTATTTCATTTTATAATTTTTTTGTGACATTGTTTTGAAATGTATTTCTTTTTAAAAAAATTAAAAATTATTCTGTTAAGCAGTTCTAATTCTAAATTTTTTAAATGGAAACTTATTAAAAAAACAAAAACAACTTCATATGAAGTCCCAAAAATTTTCGTACATCTGAACCAGATTAAAAAAAAGAAAAAAGAAAAAAAAAAAAAAGAAAAGAAATTTTTGTTTAGCTTTCAAAAATACCTCCTATCAGGGTAATTTGTCAAATTTGAAAAATGTTAATTTTCCATTTTTTTCTTTCTTTTTTTTTAACAATATAAATACAAGGTGAAAATGATCTGACTTTCCACTCTGTATATACTTGTGTTATCTTGTTTTCATTTACACAACAATGAAATGGTGGTTATATCATCAAAATGTGGATACTATTATATTTTTCACACTCCTATTATTAGTGATTTTCCACCTCTTAGAAAATACTTTTGAATAACTTATTTTTTTAATGATATTGTAGCAGAAAGAACTTTGTATTTTTGTTTGGTTCAGACATTCAGCTACTTCATTCCTGGACAACCTTTTCTGGAGACCTTTATGCCTCTCTCCTACAACAACCAGGACCACGCATTTAGGGCTGACTACATCATTCCTGTCTTTAATCAGCAACATGACTTTGCTATGACTGTAGTGATGCAAATCCTGCACAGACACCTAGCTGCCTTATTCCATTTCAATTCTGCTTATCTATTTTGGAGACATTTATCCCTCACTCCAAAATCTATGGGGCTTCAAACTACTGGCAACATGCCAAATACCTTTTAACTGTTTTCTTCCCACTACGACGCCCAGCACAAAAGCTACCTCTCAACTCAAGCCTTCATTAAACTTCTAAATTAAAAACTTTTGGCATCTTCATTCGACTCATATATTTTTTTACTTTAAATATAAATGGAGAGGGTAAGTTAACTACTTTCTTTGTTATAATATTAAATAAGCACTTGAACAAACAAATGAAGACATACAAATAATAATTCATTTTAAACAGAAAAAAAACAAAAGGATATAAATAATTCACGGTTTATTAATTTATTTAAATTTTCCTCCCCTCAATTTTATTTCAAAAATAAAAAAGGATTTGGAAACTTTTGAGGACTGACTTTCAGTCCACTAATTTTAAATATCTCTAATTGCAATATTTTGTTATTTTTGCATTATCTAAAACTACTAATATGAAACTAAATGTTTTATGTACTCAATGTGGTACATATAACAACCAAACAATTTCTCAACAATAATTTGCTGAGAAATTCTCAATTGTTCTTTGTGCAATAGAAAGTTGTATGAAGTCAAATATGGACAAGTTGAACAGTTAATATGACAATGTCTTAGACACAATGGACAACATCTCTCAGACAAGCTAGTTTTCTAGAAAAGTGTATGATTACTTTTCAGAATTTCCTTTTATTAAGGTAACCATTGGCATGCAAAACTCATTGAAAATAAACACCAAAATGAGGGATACATCAGGGCATTCTATAGTACACTGGTATTGTTATCTGAAAGAGGTATGTTCAAGTACATTATTGCTCTGCAGAGTAAGATTCCCTTTCAACCAGGCCAAAAATAAGATCACATAGATATATAAGATGTATACTTAATTTGAACTGCTACATATTCATATTTTTTGCATACAACGTTTAAATACTGTAAAGTTTGGTAATAAATAATACCTAATAATATCTATTTTGATTGTATAATAATCCAGTAGAAATAATAAATAATGGGTCTCTTTGATTTTGAAAAAAATTGAGTTTTTATGAATTATTTTTATGGGTGATACTGTGTGTGTGTGTCTTTTTAAGTAAATAGTGAGCAGACACAGTTTTCTAGCCTTGGTATAAATATCAGTTTAAGTAAAGGAAAACTAACTTCATACCCTGTACCAATATGTCATGAGTCCATCACTCTCCATATTTTACAGACTTTGGCTAAAACCTCAAATTAGTAGATATATAAAAAATATAAGATAGGTCTACAAAGTAAGACCATCTAAAAAGCATCCAACTGTGAACCAAAATTTGTCTCTTAATCTTTGTCTTGTGCTGTAACTGTTTAAAAAGTTATCTATAAACTATTTACTTATGAATCATATGTAAATAATAAAAATAGGATTTTGCATTAAATAATCCACAAGAGTTGATATGCCATTAAACACCAACAAACCAAACCAAGTACATTAATTACCCACTAGATTTGATTTGAAAGACCTGAGATATAGATTCAGGTGGATGAATCTATCAAAGTAAAAAAAAAAAATATATACAAAAGAAGCATCCAAGCACAGTGGGTATTTGGGTTTTATGATGCCACCACAAAGGAAGGTTTCTTGGAATTTGAGGAAGATTGGTCAGCAGATACCTTTATCCTCATAATAAAATGAAAAATAAAACTGGGTAGCATTATCTATACTGATTGCTGTAAAGCATATGATAAAATAAGCCAGTGAAGCCAAAGTTATGCCCACCAATAAGTAAACTGCAGCTAAAACTTTGTAGACCTTCTCACACAACTAGTACACACCAATCGTTTATAATGCATATAGAAGAAGGCTAAAATGAAAGTTGAAAGTCTTGCAGTGGGTACATTTGACAATATTACTTGAACAAGTTTATGTGGCATAAGCAATATAGTGTAACGGGGTATAAAATATTTATCTCAGGACGAGAGTTTATTTTATGCACATGTGACATCATGGTAGCCTGGCACTTGACCCCTTCGCAAAATAAGTCCAAGTCAAGACTCCTGTTTCGGGCATAAAGTAACTGGCAAATAATGTGGGGGTTAATTTGGGGCTAGACTCATCTCGATGCTGGCGAGGGGGGTTTCCAATTTCATGTTCACATACCCCACCAAGTCCTTTGTTTTCCTACCCCCTTGGATAACGGAAAGCATGGACTTCTAGGTTAAAACAACATATATTTCACTGTAGTCAAATTTCCAAAATTCCCTTGTAATGCTTTTAAGGCAAATAAGACATTTAGCGAGAATAAATGAAAGCGATGCGAAGCTGAAAAAGATAATGTGCAAAAGAAGGCAACTCGATAGATAAACAACATAATGAATAGATTTCAACATGCGGGAGCATTTAAAATGTAACAAAATTTTAATAAGTGAGGACCAAACAAATAATTATGAGATTTAAGAAACAATTCCTTTCTCTTTTCTTTCTTTCTTTTTAAGGTGCCAGCTATATTAAACCAGCAGACAGTCTTAAACACAAATGTCTCTCTTCTTTTTTTCTTTTCCTTCTTTCTTTTAAACTATCAGCTCTGTTAAGCCAGGTAGGCTGTGTTAAACACAAATGTCTCTCTTCTTTCTTTCCTTTTCTTTTCTTTATACTTTTCTTTCTTTAACTTGAGAAAGTATCTAAGTCCACTTGTTCATTTACGGTGGACAAAACAAATCTTTTCAGTCTCTTTCTTTCCTTTTCTGAATATATATATAATTTCCAATATTTAGGAAGGGTAGAAGGAAAAACAGTTTTAAGTTGTACTTATCTTTTCGCAGGGTTTACTTCGCAGATTCCTTTCTTTTACGGGCAAGCAGCATTTCTCTAGAATCTGGCTGAAGGCAATTCTGTCCAAAGATTCTGTTCTACTCTTTCCCCCGGCTAACTTGGCGCCCATCTCTTGCCAATGTCTGTCCGGAACTAAAGATTCTTTTTACGGGCGAGCGAGCCTGGAGTTTTGGCTAATAAATCAGCACATCTTTTCACGCTGGCTTATGTCCTAAAACTAAAGATCCTTTTCCAAATTTCCTCTGACGAAAAGGCACTATTTTTGGCACGAAAGGCTCTGGCCAATCATTTGGCTTCTTTCTTCCTTATCTTTATTTCATTCGGGCTACTACAATGACCTACATTCCCTTCTCTGTCCAACCAATTATAGGTTATGGAGTGCAGGTAGTTTGACCTGCATTCTGACAGCTTTAGTGGTCAGTTGTTGGGGCTTGTTAGTTCAAACACAGAAAAGTAAGGGAAATTAAATCTTACTTTTCCTCTCTCGGTGGCATACCACGTCACAATAGCATTAACCACAATGATATTTTCCTTATTAGTGAATATTACCAAACTATATCCCACATAATAAATTTGATGAATTATTATGTAAAAGGGATTTTGATTTGTTCATAATTGTTACAATGTTTATAATTACAAAAATTAAATTTCAAAGTTATTCATAGGTAAAATAAAAATTTGAAGTTAAAGATAAATAATTATTATTTTATATTATGATAATGTTTTTGTTATATGAAGGATTTTCTCGTTAAAATTCGTTTTACAAAAAATCCCTTGGTGGGAGAAAAAACATAACTGAAGTTCATGTAAATATTATGTTCAAATGCTTATTCAAAAAAAAATTTGCAAAAATATTCCATAAGAGGAGTTTTAATTTGGTTTATCTATTGGCATATCAACTCATTTAATGATAAAATTTGATTTGTCAGTAAATAACCATTAATATTTTCAATGTTCTATTGTCCTTCATTTTTTAAAATCCAACTGTTTATTTGTTTGCAATAATCATTTGTTTGTTTGCACACAGATGGTATCAAGTACTCTTATCTAATACAAAAAATTTGCACAGTCATATGGTTTCAAGTGGTCATATCTAACAATTTATGCACAATTAGATGATTTTAAGTAACTATTCCTGTTTAATGATAATTTTTTTGCAAACATTTATATGGTTTCAAGTATTTCTATCAAATATTGATAATTTTCAAACAGATAAATATATTAGTACCCACATTATGGTGATGTAGACACCATTTTAAAATTGATATATGAATTTAAAAAAAAAAGAGAACATGTGAACATGCATGTTAGGAAGTCAAAAATCATTTCAATGCTCACGAATTCCCTCACTTCAGATGCAATCATGCGACAACATTCCTAGTATGGATCTCTCCATAGCTCTCTGTGCCATGTTTCCCTGCACATCAGAGGCAAAACGGTGTTCTAGAAGAGATTGGTAGACATGGTCTTGTTTAGTTTTTTCTTGAATACATCTTTTATTAGTAAATGCCTTCCACCCTGGTTTTGTTCTTTGTGAGATTTCTACATCCATGTCTCAGTACATATTCGCTATCATAAGTAGATATACTCTTTCAAATCCTTGATTTCATCACTTCCCACCGCTATACAACCCTGTGATACACCTTACCTTTGAAATGCATGAATCTAGTTTTCATGTAATTTGAGGCTGACAGCTGAATTTTAATTGTTCAGCTCAGTCAGCATCACTAGTAATTGATTGGTAGTTTCAGTGATGAGCATGATATCACCTGCAAATTAGAAATGAGTTAGTAGCTTGCCATTGATATAGACACCACCCTCTCAGTCAGTGAGTATTTTGAGACATGTGATGAAGAGCTTTGGGGAGATTATGCCTCCCTGTTTACATCTTTATTGACTGGAACTATTATGAGTGGTGACAGCAAAGCTATATTAGTGGTACAATTTGAGTTTGCCTCCTTGAGCAGTTTGATGTACTCTTCCTTGACTCCTTCAAGTTCTAGAGAATCTAATACTACATTAATCTCTATGCTGCCAAAGGTCTTCTCATGATTAATGAAAGTTATGCAAAGAGGCAATCTGCATTCTCTTGCTCGCTTCATTGATATTTTTTATCATCGTTTTTGTGGAGCAAGATGGAATTCAACTTCAAGTCCTTTCACAGTGGGTATTTTTTCCTCCTTCAGACAGATGTTGAAGTCTACTTTCTCTAATTGCTCCCCTGCACTCTTTAACATTTTTGTAGTTATTCTTTCCTTTTCTGGAGTTTTGTTACTTATCTGCCGAAGGGCATTCTTAATCTCACTAACCAAAATTGATCCCACCTCTGATACTTGAGACAAGGGAATAAGTGTTACTGATTGTTCGTGGTATTAGAAGTCTAGTCGAAGTGGAATCAACCTATTGGGGGGGGGTAGTCAAATTATTTATTTAACACGAAGAATAAACTGATGGATGTTCACCAATCAGACATAAGCAAAATACTGCTCTGCTTTTCCCACCTCACACTTAGTTTCTTATATGCTCATTAAATCTCGCCACTTCACATGAGCTTATCACGTTCTCCTCCATAAAATAAGTCACACCTCTTGCGTCCTTTTCTTCTTCTGGTTTCCGCATGCCGGTAGCAGAGAGAGCACACCTTCTGTTTCTTCGAGTTAAGATTGTTCGTGGCATTACTACTACACTGATGAAGTAAAGAAGTTCATGTAACCTCCACCATTTTCCCTGTTACTGTGTGCCCATTCCTTTTCCTCACCTCTACAGTTTCCCCATTTTATATCTTTCGAGGTCCTCCTTTGAATGTTGCCTAACCATTTTAAAGAGAATGGAATATTAGAAGTGGCCTTTAATATTTCTCTTCATATTCTTCCATCTCTGCATCAATTTCTTTGTCTCATCAGTAATCTGTAATCCTCTTTTCTCTCTTTGAATTGACTCCAATCTTCCTTCCCAATAGCATCCTACAATATCACCTCATCAAAGACCTTGACACATTGGTTTTTCAAGGAGATATGTAATATTTTCTTCTCTCTGATCACATCAATGATGGTCTTTGTCCATTGAAATCGATGATTGCTACTGATCTTAAATAGTACAACGACTGAGACATCCTGTAGTATATGCTGCTTATCAACCAGAATATAGTTGATCTTATTCCAGTAGTCATTAGAGGCTATCCAGGTCCACCTCTTTCTAGATCTTATCCTGAATTGGTTGTTTTTGATTAACTCCTTTTTTTCCTTAGCTATGGTAACTGCATTTTGAATTATTAATTAGGTGACATTTTTTCATTTTGTCCAAAAACTACTTGTCAGAATTTAACAAAATTTTAAAAGTATAATGGGAATAGGTATATGTACAGGCTGTATAAAAACTGTATCGTTCTACACAACATGAAACAAACGCTGGCCATTTGCAATATTAACACAATATAGAAGTATTCCAGACTATAAACGAGTGTCATTAAAATCGTGCAATTATGGGTCACAAATGTGACTTTTTGAGAAAGATATATCTGAACTTTCCAAAGGTAAATCTACATTAGAAATATTCAAAATAATTGGAAGATATCACCAAACTATGAAAAGATTTGTTGCAACTCCTATGAAGGTATGTAAGAGGGCTAATAAAGGACACTTGTGGGTTGTTTCCCAATGTAATGAATGAAATGTGAAGCTGTAAATAACCTAGGCCTGACCAGTGGAGCACATTTCAGGAGCATTGGAGAAGCAACAGTGTCCAGAAGTACTCACTATCATCTTCTAAAACAGGTTGGGACATTAGTGAGACCAGTGACAAAGCCTTGATTGACTAAAGTATACATACAAATGCGTTTGAAATAGGCTAAGGTGAACATGAAAGTTGATTTCTTGAAAATTCTGTTCACAAATGAAAGTTGTGCAACACTTGATGGTCCTGATGGTTGGAGCAAATGTTGGGTCGTGAGTGTACAAGATCATCATCAATGCTTGAGATGCCAACAATTTTTAAAAAAAAATTGTTCAAATGACAAATGATAAAGTAATCAACTATAATGAATAAATGGTAAAAATAAACATTAAAATTTGAGACACCTCTTCTACATATGAAATAAAGTAACTTATAAAAGTAACATCAATAATAAATAAAAAGATATATATATATATATATATATATATGCTTCCCTCACGGAGGTTGAGCACCCTGGCAAAGAAATTAACGGCTCCCACCAGCGTAATGCAGAGCTCTTCTAATGAATTGAGCACTCTGGTATCCAATAGCGCAAAATGAAAATAAATGAAAGTTAATACATATGCATTATAATTCCTGAGCTGATGTATGTCGCCAAAATAGTTGACTGGTTAGATATGTCAAGCGTAAAGTTAGGCAGGTTTTGATCTCAGCTTGAAGGGTCTTGCTTGTCTAGCCACACTTAAGAGTTGTGATACAACGAAATAGTCTGTGGATGACTATATATATGCGATTGGTAAATAGTTATTTAAATTACACAAAAATGACATCTCACTTATCATATATTTTCATGTAATTGTGGTAAATATATCTTAAAATACTATAGATTAAATTTATTCAAAGAAATTGCCATTGGCTTCAACCACAGCCTCCAGATGACTTCAAAATCTCCTGCAAGCCTTTCCAATGGCCTCCTTTTTTAAATTGGTAATATTGCTGTTATTCTTGCCTTCACCTTTGGTGTTGGATGAAATTTTGTTGGTCTCTCACTCATTTGCACCCCATACATGATAATCAAGGGCATTGCAATCTAGGAAGTTAGATGGCCAGATGTTAAGGATGATGTGGTTGTAGAAGTGTTTTCACAACTAAGACTAGATTCCCCTGCTTGTGTGGCATGGTGCACAATCTTGTTGTCAGATATAGAGTCTTCCAGCAGCCACCCTCTTGATCCAGGTACTGATGTTGAGCCTGAGGCCATGTAGGAAGATGAATGGAGGGATAATCTCACTATCACAAGTGACTGCCCTAAATACCATGATGTTGACAGAGTGTTTGGTTTTCATCATTATCGGTACATCTTGTGGAGACAGAGTAAGCCAACAATTGTTCTGTGAATTCACCATCTGTTCCTGGCAGAAATTTTTCTCATCTGAGAAAAGCTAAAGCATGTTTGATTGGAGGGAATACTTGAGTTAGTTGAAAAGCTTTGCAGTACTATCTTTCCTCGTGTCCTTCATGGCCTGTAATAAAAATTGGTCCTCTCTCATCTTGTATGAAAAATACTGAATGTCTTCATGCACGATCTGCCTGATTAGAATCTTAGACACTCCTATCTCCCTAGCAATGGACTTGATTGACTTGCTGGGATTGTTTTTAATCATGCCTTAGATCTCAGCAATAATTTCAAAGTTCTTTCCAAATCGGAATGATTAGTAAGGCTTCTGAGCTGCCATACCTTTATAATACACCATTGGACACATCAAACTATTTTTGAATCCTCTGCATTGTCCTCTGATTGACAGCCAAACACTATGAAATCTTCATATTAAAGCTTCCACTATGAATGCCAAGTAATACAGCATGCTGTTTCTAAATTTCTGGAGGAATTGTTTCATGGTGCTACTATCTTCATAGACAGTGTCCAATTGACTTTAGTTTGCTGCACAATAGACAAAAACCAGAGACAAAGTGCATCCAGGAAACCATGTTACCAATTATTTATTTCAAAATGTTTTAGTATCACTTAGACAAATATTTTAATGCACTATAAAGATGTGTAACTGTAACTCCTGAACTGGAGCATCACTACCAGATACAGTAATACACAAGAGACCCTTTTTGTGGGATTTTACTCCTCTACAGGGAATGTGGTTAGTGACAGTAATTAAGTTTCTGCTCATATATAAAACACAATGGGACTTTGTATATGTATTTGTCTTCCAATCTGGTAATAAGAAACTCTGTAATAACTCAACCAATAAGAAACTCCATTGATAACATGCGACATTATTAGTTGTTTGCTTGTTAGTTTTTCTAGTCATTATATATATATAAACCATTTTGCAATGTATTGGTAACCTTATTTCACTATGATGAAATTCCATTGTTATTGTTACAGGGTTTTTGAATTTGATCACTTAACTTTGGTTCAAATTTTGTTAATTTGAAGTTATATATCTATAAAAATAATTATAATTTTATTTTAAAAATTTTATATCTTCATGATTGTAGCAGAAAGAACTTCATATTTTTGTTTGGCACGTAAATTAATTTGACTGTTATGGTCGTCGCATATTTTCACCCAATGAGGATGACTTATCCTATTCAGCCCTGACCATTTTCCCAAACAACATAAAAATGGTGAAAGCCCACCAAACTATCTCTTCCTCGGAAACTTTCGAGCAGGACGGACGTATTTTCTGTCCGCTCCCTTCATAGCAGCAAAATCACAACACTATGAGGAAAGCCGTCTAATTTATGGACATTTTGAGTCTACCCTCTTAGACCAAGGGTTCTCAGTTGTACATGAATTAGATGCATGCAATCTGCCGCTTACAGGAACACCTTTATGTCGCCTCTAACTTTTGCTATGTCTGCAGCAACGCGTAATTTCTCTCAGACATTCAGCCACCTCATTCCTGAGCAACCTTTTCTGGAGACCTTCATGCCTCTCTCCTACAGCAACCAGAACCACACATTCATGGGTGACTACATCATTCCTGTCCTTAAACAGCAAACACGACTTTTGCTAAGTCTATTGCGACGCATATTTTGCTCAGACATTCAGCATTGCCTTGACTGTAGCAACGTATATTCCGCTCTGGAATTTAGCTGCTATAATTCCTTCTCAACTCAATAACTATTTCTTTCCTCCCTTCCTACGAGACTTGCAGCATAAAGGTACTCTTTATTCTTGAAAACCTTACGGCATCTTCGTTCTTCTCCTTTATTTCCAACAATATAGCGAGGAAGTAACGTAACAACTTTTCCTCGCTAAAATTATTTTTTAATTTCATATATCTTATATATCTTTTAAACACCAGTAGGATTTCTATGTACACAATTAATACTCTTTGATTTTAGGCAGAAATGCTAAGGAAAAGAGCAACACTTTTATTCTCAGCGGAGTGCATAGATACTCCACTAAGATCATAGACAGGAGTGCCAATCCATACGTAAACAACCCCTTTATTTCTGACAGTAACTATGCTTTTTTTTTAAATAAAAGCAAAAAAATACATAAAGAAAAGGAATATAGAAGAGACAAATCACTTATGTAACAAAATGATCGATTTATAAAAGAAATCATATTTTGGAAGAATAACTTACCTGGAGATCTTTAATGTCATCAATTTCAGCTAAAAGATCATCAAGTTCATTAATAATGGAGCTGCTTGAGAGAGAAGATAGAGAAACTGAGGTTGAAAATTTATTTAAGCAGCACGTAAACAAAGAAAATTACACACTAATTTCCAAATTACACGTAAACAAAAAAAATTAGAAGTGGACCTAAATTTGGCACTTCTGCGGTCAAGTAATCTTGTCTCAACCGAGGAAAAATTAATATTGGTATAAATAATCAATTCTGATAAAAAGAAAAAGAAAAGTAAAGCAAAGCATAGCCAAAAACAAGGAAGTGAACACAAATTATTTTATTTAAAAAATTTGAGATTTTTACAAGAACTTTTTTTTATGACAGTCTCTTTCAAAACATATAAGTTCAAACAAAAATTTTAACATATGTAAAAGGCCATCTTTGAGTTAAAAAAAACAACAAAAAACGTTGGTTTGTTATTCTTATAACATTGCTTTCTGAATCAGAAGTTTAGTTTTAATGTTAAGAATTAAAAATAACTATTTAAAAGAAATGTACGGGGAATAACATTATGGATGTATGAGACAAAATAAATAAATAAAATAAAAATAACGAAAATTAAGTATAACCGATTTAATTGGATTAATGAAAAAATTCACTTGAGTTGAAATGTGTTAACTGTTTGGTTCAATGAAAAAAGTCCTTTGAATCACGCTTTAAATTCAGTTCAGAAAAACAAATGCAAAAATAATTTTGTATGTAAGAAAGGAACGAAAAGAAAACGCACCTACTGTCATGTTGTTGAATGTTTCGACAAGAAGCTGTCGACAAATATTTGGCTTCTACTTCGTCCAACAAATCGTCAATATTATCATCCATGATGGCTTTTTTTTTTTGTTTACGAGTGGTAACGAGAAAACTTCATTAGAAGAAGCATTTTGATTGGTTATTTGTGAGCCGAAAGAACAAATTATCTGATTGGTTACGTTAACAATCACGATGTTTATTTATTTTTGAGTAATAATTCGCACAAATAGCAAACCTACACTAGTGAGTTCGAGTCTCATTGGGCGCCCCATTCATTCGGCCTTGTGCCACATCGAAGCAAATAGCTTTGTAAATTACTATTAACATTATAGATGTTTTTTGTTATAACTCAAAACTTACGAAAGATTGATAATTTGAATAAGTGCAAAACTTTCTTTTCGAATATTTACACCTTTCATCTGTACATGAGTTACGAATTTAAGGTTTACTCGCTTGCATATAGTGATGGGACGGGTTTGGTAGGTTTAGACAAGATTAACCTCCAAAAGAATAGTATAAAAGGAAAGAAAAAATAAAAACATTCATATGTTGCAAATGATAAAAATTTAATAATGCAAAATTACAATTTTTGATAAGCCAGTGTTTTATGTAGATAAATGGGTTAATTGACAGAGCAGAGCCAGTAAAATGATATGTTAAAAAATTGACGTTTAAAGATAAGAATTATTAAAAGATATACTTTGTGGAGGAATAGTAATTCCCTAGGTTCCGCGAAAAGTAAAACTTCGGATGTTTGTTCCACAACAATACACAAATTTGTACAAGCAACGTAGACATGAGACATTTGACAAAAAACAAGGACCTTAAAGAAAAACAACTTTATATTTTATATCAACTTGATAATGGAAATGATTATACAAAAGGTGTTCATATGTGTGTGTGTAAAACACGAATATTGTCAGTTAAATTGAGTGTGTTTATATGTGTTGCGGAGCCGATAAGCATGTCAACCCCGCAATAATTTAATTTTAATGCGTGCGAGTAGTGACAGCCAAAAACAATGAAGGGAACAAAGGCGAGATAACAGATACAACAAAAGTGACGATTTATTGTCGGAATTACAAACGTGTGTGTAAAGTCCGTGGCGGTTGTATTAGTCTTCAGCTAGATGGGTGATGTCGATAGCTGGTATGGTCGAGTCGTAGATGTGCGCAGCTAGATGTTCGATGAGGGTAGCAGGCGTAGGTCGAGTCGTAGAGATACAGCAAGTATAGGATACACATTTTTTCTAGTCTTAAAATAAGCAATAAAAACATACTTAAGAACATTCTAGAAAATTAGGATCAAAACTTCATTAGCATTTAAGTTACATTTTTATATTTATCGACCAATCAGCTAAAAACATAGAATAAAACTGTCACGTGATATCCCACGGAGACGATAGAAATAAGATTAATACTATCCTCCCGTTGGAATGAACAGTGGCAACCCGTCAAGAAAGTGACCGTCAAGAAAGTGACCGTTAAGAAAGAATGTAGGTCACAGAGGGGATATCAACAGGTGTTGGTACTTAGTAACCTCAGGTCACCGGACACCGGAAGGGAGAAGGAGAGAGAAGCCAAATGATTGGCTGGGACCCTAAAACGGAAGTGGCACCTTCTCCCCGTCGGCGAAAAAAAAAACGAGAAGAAAAATCAGTTGTTTGGGCAGGGTTCGTAGGAGGCAGAACCAAAAGCCAATTACTCCGGGTGAAGAAGACAAAAACATATCTTGGACACGAGGGACCAAGTTCTTCAAGCCAGTGTTAAAAATAGCATAAAGTCTATTAGCCCGTGAAAGAAGAAAGATTCTCCAGTGGAACCCCGTCGAAAAATAAGATAAGTAACTTTGGGGCCATTTCTCCTTTATACTCAAACTTTATATACCACCCTCTCTCTCTCTCAATTTGAAGGAAAACGAAAGAACAGAAAAGAAGAAAGACATTTATGGCCATGGACTGTTCAATTCATTATATATATTTGACACTTTGAAAGTGTATCTCTTTGTATAGTAAAGGATTCCTGTATTTTTATGTTACCACGTGGTCTAAGTTGTTCTTGGCAGTTCTGCTACGAATTTGTTGTGTCACATTTCCTTTTCAGCTTCTATTCGCCTTATGTTATCTTGCTTAAAATTGTCCTGTAAATTCCTCTAAAATATCACACGGGAAACCGGAGTTGCCGACTACTACAATATAATATTATTACGACTAAAACCTATAGGTCCATATCTTCTGTTGTCTAGGGGAGGAAGTTTAGTGGCCTTGGTCGGTGTGTGGATAGTGTGAAATTTGGAACCCCTTGCCAGCGGCGGTCAGTCTGGCCCTAAATTAATCCCTCACGTAATATGCCAGGTCTTATATGCCAGAGAGAAAAACTCTGAACGAGGACTTATTCTATAGGGGATCAAGTGCCAGCCTACCCCGTCTTCACACGTGCAAAAATAAAGTCCCGTTTTGGGATTTTAGTCAATTTGCCGTCACAAGAACATTCTAGAAAAATAGGATCGGAAGTCAACTAACAGAAAATATTTAGGCTCGAAAATAAAATAGTAAAATACAAATCTGATTGGTCAATAAATGTCTACGCGCCAAAATTTTAGGATGATACTTTGATCCACTATTACGGTATAAATAACACACAAAATTACACTAAGACTAAACCACAAGCCGCTAAGCAATAGCCGATATTCTGTCCGGCAAATTCCTTTCCTTCATCAACTAAAGTTCATGACCTAGCTACAGATGGCCGCGAATCACATTTAAAAGAAAAACCCGACAAACTTTCTTTCATCAACGCGACACGCTGTCGCCACAATCATAAAACCCGCTATGAACTTAATGTAAGTAAGAACGACTTATTTATGGACTCCGTTAACACACACACACACACACACACACACACACACACACACACACACACACACACACACACACACACACACACACACACCTTTAAACAAATTTATATTCTTCTGTCCAAACTTTATTTTCCGAAAGGCCATTTACACATCATGTATTTTGTTTGTTTTCATATTCTGTTATATGCAGAGGAAATAATATTGGGAGCAATACCCGTAAAGTACGGATGCATATCCACTGAAATAACCAAAATACATACAACCCCCACACTAGATGTTTGATGCGGGTAAGCTGAGGTCGGTCGAGTCATTGAATACAGCTGGACGATCGTTGCGGGAAGGTGAGGTCAGTCGAGTCGTTGAATGCAGCTGGACGGTCGTTGCAGAAAGCCGAGGTCGGTCGAGTTGTAGGATGCAGCTGGATGATCGTTGTTGGTAGATCGATGTCCCGGTTTTTGACAGTACGTTGGGTTAATCGGGTGTGTGTCGATGTGGTTGCTAGCCCATACAACGAGTCGTACGTGGGTCAGATGTTGCAATGCCAGGGCAGTCCGTAACAGCGAGTCGTACGTGGACTGGATGCTACATTGCAGGATTGTCGTGGTTGGTAGATCGATATACCAGTTTTGACTGTACATTGGGTTAACCGGGGGGTGTCGATCTGGTTGCTAGCCCGTACAGTGAGTCGTACGTGGGCCAGATGTTGCAATGCTAGGGCAGTTCGTAACAGCAAGTCGTTACGTGGACTGGGTGCTGCATTGCTGGAGCGTCGTTGTCGAAGTCGTTGTTGGCAGCTTGGTCGAGAGAGTTGGTGACTAAGACTGAGCCGTGTCTTAGTACTACGGACCAAGTGAACGGACGGGGAAACCGTGGCTAAAGATTACCATACGAAGTCGCGCGAGCGGATCAGTGAAGCTAGGGATTTTTCGTGCCCCTAGCTGTGCGGGTGTATCGTTTACGGTAGCAATGGCTTTGCCGTGCCAAAGCCGTGCGGACGAGTCGGGACGGTAGCTATGACTGTGTCGCGCCAAAGCTGTGCGGACGTATCGGACGGTAGCTAAGGCTTTACGCGTCAAAGCTGTTCGAACGTATTGTTGACGGTAGCTATGGCTTTGTCGTGCCCCATAGCTGTGCGGATAGTCGGGACGGTAGCTAAGGCCGTGTCGCACCAAAGCTGTACGGACGTATCGGACGGTAGCTATGGCTGTGTCACACCAAAGCTCTACGGATGTATCAGACGGTAGCTAAGGCTGTTTCGCACCAAAGCTGTGGGGACGTATCGAGACGATAGCTAAGGCTTTGCGCGCCAAAGCTCTGCACTGTCGAGTGAACAGGCCAGGAGGTCACGGCTAAGATTGGCGTTATCTTAGCGCTGCGCAGATAGCGAAGCGGTAACTAAAGGCTAACCCGTGCCTTTAGCGCTGCGCAGCCAAACGGACGAGCAGAACCGATGGAATGGTTAAGACCGGCAGGTCATAGAAAGTCCTCTTCGTGTTTGCCTCCGGGCCGTCTATTTCGACTGGTCGTTAAGGACTGTCAGAGATACTCCAACCCGCAGAAGGGGACATTTTATGGCCCTTAAAAGGACCATGAGCGCATATCATTGTGATGGAAAAAAGGGGTGAATCTGCCACTAGAAGTGGCGGTGAGGTGAATGCAACCACGATAACGTAGGATTTGACCTCGTGGAGCCGAGTGGCCCCTGAGAGCGTCCGCGAAGACCTCTGAATTTTTCGCCGCCGAAGCCTTTTTCATATGAAAGAAAGGCAACACCACTTCTATCGCGCCACATAAATAGAAAGTTCTTCTATAAAAATGGACGTAAAAAATAAGTTCTTCTTTAACCTGATATAGGCTAGCGAAGATAATTAACTCCATTTTTATAGAGTCATTTCTGGCAGAAGTGTTTTGCAAATGTTGATAAATGTTAATTTATCCCTTTTTTAGCTGTAACGGCCGGTTAGAGTCGAAAAAGGGCTTTGTCATTTCCGGCTGTACCTGGATGTAATTTTTCTAGGGCGAACGAGTAATCCGATCTGTCTATGTTTGTAGGCAGGTCATGGCATATGTGTATGTCGGAACTAACGAGAAAAGATAGGCTTGTACTTACATACATGTGTATGTGTGTGTGTGTGTGTATACGTGTGTCCTGGTATGTATGAGTTTTTCGGCCTACTCTCTTAAACGTTTTGTATTTTAGCTGGTCACCTGGCGTAAATCTCTCGTATAATGATGTGCCTGTCTGCTGATCTGTCGGTCTCTCTCTTTGAACGGAAAACTTCGCAATTCATACTTTTGGGTAAGATAAAAGTAGATCAAAGTAAAATATTCTAAGTTTATTACAGGTTAAATAAAGTTCAAATGCCCGGACGTTGGCGAAAACACAACCCGTGACCTGTATTAACCTATCAGATTCACAGAAATTACTTATTTATTTTGGAACCTAACTAACTTTGTTTCTGTGACAAATTTTTTTACATGGTAGTTTTTAATCTGCTTTTTCTAGAATATTCTATTCTATGTGTCCTTCACTGATTGCTTTAAAATATAAGATTATAAATTCTAAGTAAGTGAGATTTTGATCTTTTTTTCTGGAATATTCATATCTACGTGTTCGTTGTTGATTTATGTAAAACTAAGGAAATGTTTATCCAATAACTTTTTGCAGAGTCGATAAATACGTCGATCCCACAAACCTTTGAAAAATAAGCGATTGACGACGGCGACGCAAGGATGACTGTTGTTAAATTAGTCCGAAGTACAGTTATTGACTCTTGACTAAACTTCAATATCTCCACATTTCTGCGCACACCTTTCACAATTCCGGCTACGACGCAAGAATCGAAAGAACGCCTCATCTTTTTTTCACCATTAATCTATTTCTTCTCATATCTCGTAGCTAGCCGAGGTTTCGCGTTACTTCACCAGCATAAAAACAACATGGCTACCATACAAGATTTCTTTCTAGCAATTTTAGTCTTTCAAACCACACTCCTCCTCCCTGATCACATAATAACATTTCATACTCACTCATCCATCGTGGTTGTCGCTTTTCCTTCCTCGGTCATGATAGCGATCTTCGATCTGCATTGTCATCTTGCGGCGTGTCGTTTCCAAATACCACACCTTCCACTGGTCTTACATCGAGGACATGCCTCTGCATCCATATGGGGCCACCTGTTGCCCGTGGGTGGCGACCTGTAAAGCGCTAATACGGGATCCTGGTGGTTGAGCAGTCATTGATCCAGCGACACACTTCCCGAACCCACAAGTGACCAGTGAAATCTATGCCTTTATGATGAAAAGGATTAACAAAATTAACTCTGTGTTTTGGTAGATTTGTAACCTTGGGGTAGTTAAAAGATATAGCATTGTACCTTTTGCAGAGGCTACAGGAAGAAATAACAGACTTAATAGCCTGTCTGGCCTTATTTATCCAGAAACTAGATAAACGGAGCTTACTAGGAGTAGCTGCAATACCTAGATGCTTGTACTTGAGGTGACAGTCCATAAAAATATGGATATGGAAATATCGAGGTAACAAAACAGGTTACAAAATATCTTGAGGGTACAGACTGGATTTATCAATCCTTCCCCAAGATCTGACTAATCCTCAATTATCCAGAAAGAGATCCAAATTTGCAACCAGAGTGGGAACCTCATGATGGGTAATACTTAACAGGAAAGTTTTCTCTTTCGAGTGGAATAAAGACTGTATCAACTTAAACAAATAGACCCTGGCTCATCTAATGACTTCTTCAGAGTCAACACAAATCTAAATACATATGTCAGAACTCTCATAAGTTTTACCAAAGAAGAAAATTTCTCAAACTTCATCACAAGAACAACATCGAGAACAACAGGAGAACTAGTGATGGTGTTTGTCAGTACCACCATCGGACTATCAGGACTCAAACAATTTAAATCACTGGGGGGCTAATTAATGTCTTCACCAATCAACCACTCTAGCCCAGTTAACCAGAACTGCAATTCGGACCGAAACTTGTCCAAAGTAATTCCCCTTGTGATCAAATCTGCTGGATTATCAGAGGGGTTTACATATTTGAACACCAAATCAAATCCCAGATCGTGCAAGTTCCTAATTCTTTCTCGAATGTCCTTTAAACGATTCCGAGTAAACAAGCATTTTGTCTTAATATTTTCAGACAAAATCCTCGACAACACTTGTCTCAAATGAGTTGGAGATCTAACGGAATTTTTTGATCCCAACTTAATCTCATCTTCCAAATTTCACAGAGGGGTATTCTTCCTTTAACAGTCACTGGTGTATATAACCCAAGAGGGTCAAAAATGGAAAAAATTTGAGACAGTATACCTCTCGAACCCAGTTTAGTCAACGGGTAACAACACGATCAAGCACACTTAACGTTACTCGATGATTGGAGGGGATTGAAAGCAGTTTGTCCCCATCCCAGGGCAAATTGACATAATCGCAATTATCTGTATGAGATAGAATTGCGGAAAGAAGCTATTTTATCTCTATCGTAATCACTGACAGAGTCCTCAGCAATACCTAAAGTCTCTAAACTAAAGAGTTTGTCTACAGCTTCTCTACAGGATTCAGTAAAGCTGTCAAATGGATTTTGGGTCTAGCACAAAATAAAAGTGTCACAAGACACTGGGAATAGTCGGCAACAACCTGACTAATTGATGCTGCTAACGTTAGAATTAGTAGCATCTACGACCGGGGACAGAAAATCAGACACATTACCGAAAGTCGCAATACCTTAAGGAAACTCAAAAGCAGATCCTTTCATAAAGTGAATCTACCCTTATTAATTCATGTACTGAAGGACAATCATTATACACATAAGAAAAATCAACAGCCAACCTGCTACCACCAGGAATAATATTTCTCACTGCAGCACTAAGACCTTTAACATGAAATTGAAGGTCCAAGCATTCATCATTCAGAAAAGGAACAGAACACTTGAAGTTAGGTAACTTTACACATAACTCAAGCTCATTCAGACTCCTCCTGGCCGAACCGAGAAAGGTCTTAATTATAAAGTCTTTTTTTCATATGAACAGTACAGGAGTGTAAAATATTCAGTATTTCATCACATAGAGAGGAACGCTAGCTGCCAGAATCCAATAGACAAGCTTATCCCTAACAATCGTAATTTGTACTATTGGTAATAGAACATTCATATCACCCATCTGCTAGCAAGGATTTGTATCCACGTGATTCCAACTTTTGTATTTTCAACATGGATAGAGGCGACCATTTTCACCAGGACATTGCTCTGTATTATATGCAGGACTTGAACAATAAATACACAATTTAGCTGCCTTGCATTGTTGCAAACTGTCTTTTAGTGCGGGATACTTCTTACAGCAGAAGGCACTGTGACGATTACATTTGCAAAAATTGCATTTATAGCTAGTAAGAAATTCTCCAATGTGGAGGGCTTTCCGCTAACCTTAGTGGATTTGACTTTATTCACACTTAAGGTTTTTTTCTTGCCGACAGGTTTAATGGAATTAGATGTCTCAGGTTTAGTGATCTCCAAAGTACGAATCACATCGGAATAATGATCTAAGATATCACCCAGTGAGCGATAATTTTGACCTACTACGTGTATAATCTCACCTTTTTACTGAGTAGGGAGTTTTTCAAAAATGATACAGCTCAAAAGCCGATTACTTGGGGGTGTCATTTACAAGAAAATACAGGGAAAAATAATTTTTAAGCTCATATATCAGCCTTTAATTTGTTCAAAAACATCTTAACTGATTTAAAATTCGAATCTCGAGGCTCTGAGTTATTAATAGACTTGAAAATAGTATTAACAATATATTTTTTGTTCAGAAATTCTCGCTGTAGAATTTCGACAGCTGTGTCAAGATTAACATCGGAGATAGACAGATGGCTTAAAATTCTGTGAGCGTAACCCTTGAGATGATTCTTTAAAATTATTAACTTCAAGGACTTACCCTCAACACTTGAGACACAATTTTCAAACTCCTTATAGAAGTTGAGATAGGTTAACTTATCATTTTCCAAGCTATCAGAGTCAAAAACAGGACACTTCATTTTGGGGGTAACACTATAATGTGACAATTTCAACCCTTCTGATTCTGTAGTAAGTTGTGCAACATCATTCTCCACTACCTCAAGTTTACACAAACACTGAGACACGCGTGAACGATATAATGTCTCGTTCTCATTATGCTTTATAATTTCTTCTTCATTATCTACTTCAATGTAGCTATTTGTTATTTGTTCATTAAGCGAATCAATAGAAGAGAGTAGAACCTCAACGCTTCTCTTCTCGTTCAAAAATAAATTATTTCCCACGTTTTCTTCAGATTTGAGAAATTCAAGAATAGTATTTACATTCTTCTTGAGAATATCTCGCTTAATCAATAAGAGGTGGACTGTGGGTGAAGACACTATTATTAAAATTATTGAAATCCAAGATGGCGTCAAAAATGGCAGGAACAAACTAGAACTTTAAAATTTGAATTAAACGTAATGTTTAGAGAAAGGAGGCGAACTTACAAAAATGCCACATATAATAGAAACTGACACAAAATGCAACCAACAGTAACCAATCTGAATTACGAGGATCTCCATTCGAAGCCTTAAGTTTTGAGCTGTCAAAAGCCTATACACAGAAGCAGATGAACCACCTCTTACACGAAGACATGAAAAAAGGACTCTCGAATTTTCCATAAAACTCAAATCTTGCCCATCCAACCCAGCTTATGACTGTACCTTCAACCCTAAATACAAGCAACATTTTGAAAGAAAAGAAAAATCAATCAAACCTTTTGGCCTTCGGATGAAGTCGACCGTACAAGAATCAATTATACCACTTAATAATAAGCACTTTACCTCAGACACCATACTGGATCATTAAAAAAAACCTCATTCTCGAACTGAATGAACTCTCCAAAACCAAAACCCGGCACTTATCAAGGGAAATTTCACAATATCTTTCAATACCGTCCCGACCACCTATATGTCTATACGGATGGCTCCAAGGACAATGAGAAAACGGCTTGCACAGCTGTTTTAAATAAAACAATTATCAAGAAAGCTCTTCCAACGGAAAGCTCTATCTTTACAGTAGAAGCCCGTGCAATAGACCTAGCTTTCGACATCATCTCGAAGAGTAAACACAAGAAATTTATCATATTCTCAGACTAACTCTCACTCTTACTATCATTAAGAAATAAAAAAAAAATTGAGAACCCTCTTATCATTAAACTGTTGAGTAGACTAGACTCAATGTCAGATTGTAAAGAAATAATTATATGCTGGATCCTAAGCCGCATTGGAGTGAGAGGAAATAAAAGAGCAGATTCAGCAGCCAAATCGGCTTTAGATCTGACCCCGACAAATTCAGGATTCCATATACTGATCTGAAACCTAAAATCAATAAATTCCTTCAAACAAAATGGCAACAACGATGGAATAACATCCACTATAAACTCTTCCAGATCCAGTTCACTTTCGGGGAATGGAGACCAGCTTTCAGAAAATCAAGACGAGAACAAATCATAATATCCCGATTGCGCATTGGTCATACGAGGCTTACTCACTCTTTCATGCTGAAGCAAGAACAACAGCCACAGTGTTTGACATATAAAACGCCTTGCACCGTTAAACACATTCTCATAAAATGAAGAGCTTTCACTTTCATCCGAAAGCGATTTTTAAGGGTGAATAGTTTCACCGATCTGTTTGAGAATGTCAAAATGGAAGACATTCTGTCCTTCTTGAGAGAGACAGGGTTGCACCAAAAATATGATGAACTGAAATGATTTTATCATCTGCAAACAAATGAGATCCTGCTTATTTAAAACATTATATACAAAGTATTCATTTTGAAATATTTGGTCATATATATATATATATATATATAAAAGAGAATTTGGCATTAAATAACCTATGAAGGTTGATATGCCATAAAACCCAACCGACCAACAAACCAACCAACTCTCGTCAAAGAAGCAAAGACATAAGGCCCTGAATATGGAATTACAACGTGGGTTAAGAAAGAATCAATATAGCAGTCCTCCGCCAGTCTGTGTCCACGTTTCCGTCTCCCTATCTTTCTCTCTCTCTCTCTCTCTCTCTCTCTCTCTCTCTCTCTCTCTCTCTCTCTCTCTCTTACGACAGTTTCGACCCCTTCGATAAATAAAGAGAGATGTGTATCTTTATAAAGAAAAAAAAATGGAAATTTTAGTGTATTTTCACATATTAGAGTTTGTTCGCACGTTCTCTTCCCTTGCCTTCAACTTCTCTGTTTAACCAAAACGTTGCAGTTTTCAGTAACAAACTCTAATATATTCGAGAAATAAAGAGAGATGTGTATTTTTATAAAGAAAAAAAAATGGAAATCTTAGTGAGTCCTGTATTTTCACATATTAGAGTCTGTTCGCACGTTTTCTTCCCTTGCCTTCAACTTCTCTGTTAAACCAAAACGTTGCAGTTTTCAGTAACAGAGATTTTTTTCGTGTGAACTTATAGGCTTTCTGTGACATGTCAAAAAAGATGACGAGTTTGTAATAAGAAAGCTTCGAATGAGTAGGACATTTGGATTTTTACTTTTTGTGAACGGAAATGCGCGTTGAAATGTTTATGAATAAAATTTTGAAGTAACTCGTAATTTGATATTGAGAATTCTTTTTCTGGTTGTGTTCGATTCTAGGCATCCGGGGAGTCTTGGGCGACTATAGTATATGGTCAAAGGGAGGCTTATGTACTTTTGGATCCATAGTTAGGTAAGTGGGGCGGGGCTTTTGACGATGTTGGTCCATCTATGAAATGAAAATGTGTCGGAAAGGTTATGGAAATCGGACGTGTTGTTGATGTCTACCGAGAATGGGAGCGAAAGTTTTGAATACTGGTAAGAGGCCAAACTAGCGTTTGTGAAGATCCCTCTAAAATGGAATGAAATTTTTTCAGTAAGAGGCCAAATTATGGTTTTAGTTAAAGACGAATGCTTTGCACCCATGTGTTCATGAGAAGAGAATATTCGAAATATGGTATGAGAATTAAGATGTGCGTGTGCCAAGTCTTGCAATGTCTCGTGGAGTGCACAAGGAAAATTAGTTAAAGACGAATTTTAGTTAAAGACGAATTTTAGTTAAAGACGAATTTTTTTGGTAAGAGGCCAGATTATGGTTTTAGTTAAAGACGAATGCTTTGCACCCATGTGTTCATGAGAAGAGAATATTCGAAATATGGTATGGGAATTAAGATGTGCGTGTGCCAAGTCTTGCAATGTCTCGTGGAGTGCACAAGGAAATCCTGGACTCGGGTTTAAATCGAGCTTGAGGGAGTAACATAGATATATAAATGGATAAATAAAGAAAGCACACCGACAGGCAGTGGGAGAAAGTAATGAAAAAAGGGTCCATGAAAACGAGAACAGTTTGTGTTCTTTGGAAAAAAATTACCGGAAATTTTAATTTAACTTTGGTGGTAAGCGGAAAACATATACCATGTTGTTTTGTCGGAATAGGAAAAAAGGGAAGAAATGATGGCTGGATGCGAACCTCGCTTATTTTGCAGAGATACTCGTTGAAAAAATGGAAAAGGGTGCACGTGAACCTCTGTTAGCTTGGATCAACGGAAGGTGAAGACAGATATAGAAGGAAGACAGAAATTGGGAGAGAAGTGTACAGAGAATAAGCAATTGTACAAAAGAAAACCTCTCGTCAAAGAAGCAAGGACGTTAGGCCCTGAATATGGAATCACAACGTTGGTTAAGAAAGGTTCAGTATAGCAGTCATCCGCCAATCTATGTTCTCGTCCTTGTTGGGAATTTGTTGACTTAACCCCTTAAAAAAAAGGAGACAGACCTTTTTCTTTTTGGTACGCGCAGTTAGTCATTTAGATATGAGATAACTTCCAGTCAAATAACGAAACGACACATCAAGACTGCTATCAACACACGAGGTGTTTCATTTATTTTTATAACAACAACAACAACAACAACAACTAACAAAAGGTTATGGAACCCAGAAACGCGTGTCCCATCGACACATTTTTCCGCCATATTGAATTTGTCGTTCTCGGAAGAAGTTTTTATGTCGTTTATGATTTAAATACCTTTTATATTATTTATAATTGAAATATTTTTGAACATAGCGATGGAGACAAAACTTGTTAATCTTGTACCGCTGAATGGGACAAATTATGCTACTTGGAAGGTACAATGCAAAATGGCATTAATAAGAGATTGTGTTTGGAACATCGTTAATGGAACAGAAATTATTCCCGATTCTAGAATAGAAATGGGATTATATGCGAAGTATTTATCGCGCAAAGATCGCGCATTGGCGACGATTGTACTCTCTCTAGAACCGTTGCCGCGACCGGCCGATAAACGTAAACAGATCAGGTTACACGCTCGCCTTAGGACAATTTTATCCGGGTACGGCCGGAAATGACTAGGCTCTTTTTCTTTCTAACGACCTTGACATCTCGTTAGAGCTAAAAAAAAGGGATAAATTAAAATTAACAATATTTACAAAACACTTCGGCCAAAAATAACTTGATAAAAATGGAACTAATAGTCGTCGCCAGCTTATAGCAGGTTTAAAAAGTACTTAATTGCTACACTCATTTTTTATAAAAGAATTTCCTATTCATGCCGCTTGGGCTGTGTGTCACAGCACCTTCGTAATATCAACAAGCCCTTTTTCAACGCTCGTCGGCACGTCGCGTTGGGCTTCGATCCTGCGACAGGACCCACCTTAAAAACGGCCTTGTGCCACATTCGTACGCTGGTGGGGCGTAGGATAAATATCGGCACGTTCTTAGAGCTCGTCCACCACGGAGCCTGATCTGGACTTCGGTCCGGAGCGTGGCTCTGCAAAAGGAACAATGGCAGACTTGGGGCCTTTTAGGCACCTAGTTTCGACTAAGCTACCCTCGGGTGGGCGAGCTGCACTTTTGTCTCCTTTGTAACCCATGTATGGCACTAGACCGAGCGTCTAGTTTAAGCCGTAAACTGGCATACGTGCCCGGACCCACATTTGGGTTCGTAAAACTGCTTGCCTCATCGGGCTCACATTGCACTAAGTGGGCCGATCAGCAGCACAGACCAGCAGGGTTCGAGTCTCGGCTCGTTCCCGACTTCCCCTCCCCTTTATCCCCACTTTAATCGGCCTTCGGGCTTTTGACCTTGTGTCAAGTCGTGTCTGGTGGGAGGCAGCGACAAATAAACGGCACGTTCTTTGCGGAGCTCTTACGAGGAAAAGAATCCTACGTTATTCGTGGTCGCATTCGCCTCACCGCCACTTTTAATGGTAGATTCAACACCCTTTTTTTACGGTCCTTTTTAAGGGCTATGAGAGGTCCCCTTCTGCGGGTCGGAGCATCTCTAACTGGTTATTAATGACCATCGCTCGATTCCGCTCGTCCGTTCGGCTGCGCAGCGCTAAAGGCACGGGTAAGCCTTTAGCTCCCACTTCGATACCTGCGCAGCGCTAAGATAACGCCAATCTTAGCCGCGGTCCCCTGGCCTGCTCGCTCCCACAGCTTTGGCGCGAAAAGCCTTAGCTATCGTCTTGATCCGCTCCCACAGCTTTGGCGCGAAAAGCCTTTGCTATCGTCTCGATCCGCTCCCACAGCTTTGGCGCGAAAAAGCCTTAGCTACCGCACAGCTTTGGCGCGAAAAGTCTTAACTATCGTCTCGATCCGCTCTCACAGCTTTGGCGCGACAAAGCCATAGCTACCGCCCGATACGCTCGCACAGCTTTGGCGCCAAAAGCCTTAGCTACCACCACAGCTTTGGCGCGAAAAGCCGTAGCTACTGCCAACGATACGCTCGCACAGCTATCTGGCACGACAAAGCCGTAGCTACCCGACGATACGTCCGCACGGCTATCTGGCACGACAAAGCCGTAGCTACCCGACGATACGTCCGCACGGCTATCTGGCACGACAAAGCCATAGCTACCGTAAACGATACGCCTACACAGCTATCTGGCATGATAAAACTATAGCCACCATAAACGATACGCTCGCACAGCTAGGGGGCACGACAAAGCCCTTGGCCACCATCTATCCGTTCGTTCACTCGGTCCGCAGTACTAAGACGCGATTAAGTCTTAGCAAACTACGCTCGCTCGATCCGTACGCTACCAAGCTGCCAGCACCGACTTCGACCACGGCGCTGTTACAGACGCTCCTGCATTCTACGACTCGACTGATCTCAGCTCCCAGCAACGATCATCCAACCGCACCTACGACTCGAACTTACCAGCTACTGAACATCGTCCATCTAGCTGGAGACCGGAACACTACGACCACGTCTGTAATTTCTGACAATAAATTACCATTCTTGTTGATTTGTTACCTTGCCTCTTTGTCCTTTTCCTTGTCTTTGGTTGTCACTACTCGCACGCATTAAACTAAAATTCATTATCGGCTCCGCAACAAGTGGTGACCCAGAACGTGAGTACAGCCAGAGCAATGGAGGGCAGCGGTGAGTCAGACACATCAATAGCAAATTTCATGGTAGCTTTACCGACCTATAACCCGGATGTGCACTCCTGGTTCCAACAGGTCGAAACCATCTTCCTCATGTTGAGGATAACGTCTCAACGCATCGAGTGGTGACACAAAGGAGGAGATTTGGCATCGACGTTTTGGTCATTTTGGAATGAAGAATTTACAGAAGCTTGCAACAGATCAACTAGTAAATGGACTTGACTATGATGTAACAAAGGACCTAAAATTTTGTGAGCCATGTGTGGATGGAAAACATCACCGTTCTTCATTTCCAAAATCACAAAACTGCTCGAAATTGTGCACAGTGATGTTTTGATTAGAGGCAAAATCACTAAGTGGAGCAGAATATTTTGTCACATTTATTGACGATAAATCAAGATATGTATGGATATACATTCTTAAAAACAAAAGCGAAGTTTTTAAAAAATTCTTGGAGTGGAAATCCATGGTGGAGAAATCCAGTGGTGAAAAAATCAAGACACTACGCTCTGATAATGGCAGGGAATACACTTCAAAAGAGTTGGAAGATTACTTTAAAAAGAATGGGATTCGCCATGAGCGCACTGTTCCTAAAACATCAGAGCAAAATGGAGTAGCTGAGAGAATGAATCGGACGTTGGTGGAAACTGTACAAGCAATGTTGTCAGATTCGAAGCTGCCTAAGAAATTTTGGGCAGAGGCCCTATCGACAGCTTCATATGTTTGAAACCGAAGCCCAACAACTGCCGTAAAAGCAATGATACCATATGAAGTATGGAAAGGCTACAAACCAAATGTTTATGCATCATTTACGTTTACAAATCATTTACGCATTTTTGGATGAAGTGCTCATGTTCATATACCAAGGAATGAAAGCTCTAAAATGGGTCCTAAAGCAAAGAAGAGCATCTTCCTTGGATATGGCATTGGTGTTAAAGGGTATAGACTCTTTGATACAGACACATCGAAAGTCTTCCATAGCAGAGATGTCATATTTAATGAAACAGTATCCATAAGCGAACAGGGTACAGAAGAAGTTGAAAATCAACCTTTGAATGTGAAAACATCAGCAGTGGTGATGATGTGAATTCACGATAGGCCACAGAACCTCGAAGATCACCAAGGATTAGAAAAGCTCCAGATCAGTATGGTGAATGGGTATACATTGCTCACAGGTTGGATGACCAATTAACAGTATAAGAAGCACTTTCCAGTCCTGAGAAAAGGGAATGGGTGAAAGCAATAGAAAGTGAAATAAATTCACTTCAAAAACCTGGAGTTGACTACGATGAGACCTTTTGTCCAGTTATAAGGTTCGAATCAGTTCGAACTGTTATAGCATTGACAGCTAAACATGATCTCAAACTACACCAGTTGGACATAACCACGGCATTTTTGAATGGTGAGTTAAATGAAGACATCTATATGAAGCAGCCGGAAGAATTTGAAGTCAAAGGCAAAGAGCATCTTGTCTGTAAACTGAATCGAAGCCTATATGGTTTGAAACAGTCGCCAAGATGTTGGAATGAAACCCTTAACAGTCAGCTGAAGAAGATGCATTCCAAACCGTTAGAAAATGATCCTTGTATCTACACACCAACTTTAAGAGGAGAGATCTTCATAGCAGCTGTTTATGTTGATAATATTATTCTGGCGAGCAAGTCTTCGACACATATCCAAGAATTCATTAAAAGCAACTCAAAAAGTTTTGACATCAAGGATATGGGAAAACTCCATTACTTCTTGGGTGTCAAAATTGCTTTTCCAGGGTCAGGAAAGATCTGGATCGGACAACCAACAGTCCTCCGTTTCCCTGTCTCTGTCTCTCACTCTTGAAGTCAATTTTGGGCCTTCCGTTCTCTCTTTGGTTCTCTCTTTTCTTTGATGTCTTGCATCTCTTGAGTGTGAGTGGGTCTCAGGAAAGTTTGAATATAGAGCGACGTGAGGTTGATGAGGGTGGAGTAGAAAAAAGAAACTTTCATAAGTTATTAGAAGGGATGTGAGTTCCATCATTTAAGGGTGATTCTACTAAACTTCAAGACGATAGAATCGATTGAAAAGAAAAATCTAATTTATGGGCTGTCGGAGAGGGATTCGGTGCTGTTAGCATTTGAAGCAACAGTGGAGCCAGTTTCCAAAAGTAATAGGAAGTGGATAGAGAAAGATCCCGGTTTTAGATGACCGGAATTAAAAGAAAAATTGGTGGCAAAGTATGCTAGTGCGCGTACTAAAATCGAAGTCATTAGAAAGTTGCTTAGGCAGAAGCAGGAGTCTTGGGAAATTCCTTGAGAGTTAGGCGAAAGAGCGACCGAATTTGCGATGCTCGTCTACCCGAAGAAGTCAGTTTGGAATTGTAAGGTTATTCAGGCCCAGTTTACTGATCTCTTTATAGATGCTTTACAATATGAAGAAGTTTGAAATGAGATTCTTCGTGGGAGGCCAATCAGGTTGATCGATGCATTAGAACTGGCTCGAGATGGTGAAGGATTCTGGGATCGTTCAATGATAAGGAAGAGCCAAGCTCAGAAAAAGACTGGGGAAAGAAGGAAAGAGTGGGACGGAAAATACCCCAGGAATTAAACGAGAATTGGGAAGAAGAGACAGACCCAGGGTGTAAAACAGTCTGTGTGGTGTGGATTCCATGATCCTCTACCGAGATGTACAGGACGGTATGTTGGACATGAAAGGTGAAAGGTATAGGTCTTTAGTGAGTCCGACAGGAAGGAACGGATGAGAAACTAAGTGGGATAGACAACCTAAGGTTAGGCCTTGGGAATCCCCAGTAACTAAACCCAAACCTATCACAAGGAATCAAGGAATTGTCTATGGGCCAACCTGCAAAGTAGTAAGAAGTAGGGTGGCTCCGATTAGAAAGAAAGAATTCAGATATTGGACCTGCAATTGACAAGATCATTTGTCTGTCAGCTGTTCACATGCTGGAATTATGGTGATTTAGGCCACATAAAGAAGTCCTATCCCATGCAAATGGGAAAAGAAAAGAGTACCGGATAAAGTAACTCTACGAATAGGAAAAAGTGCCGAGAATGTGGTCGATTGAGTCACATTAGAAAGTACTGTTTTGAGAGAACAGCAAGTGAGGTAGCGCCAGAGAATTTTGACTCATCCAGGAACAGATGACGAGAAATATCTGTTGCTAACTTCCATGTCTAGAAGGTCACAGGACTGGAGAAGAGGAAAGAAGGAAAGGCTCGGGTGTTCTTACTCTTAACGGAGGGGAAGGAATTAACATGAAAGGTTAGGTTAGGAAAAATCAAAATAGAAACTTTGATAGACACTGGAGCATCCATGTTACTAATCAGTAGGATCGATTATGATTGCCTGAAGATCCGGAAGAGATTAAGGAAGCCAGGCTTAAAAACTAGTTAGACTAATAGCGAGGAAATAGCAGTCTCAGGTATGACGTGGCTACCATTAAGGGTGGAAGTATATGTGGCACCTACTTTGTGTAACGAACCAATTCTCGGCAAAGACTGGCTAAAACAAAATAGGGCACAGTTAATGCTTAACCTCCCCAGTGTTGTTAGTGGGTGGGGTAAAGATGCCCTTGGGAAGCGGTGAAGAAGAGGCAGTACCAATATTGGCCAAGGAAGACATAAAAATTCCGCCAAGAACAGAAGTGGTTAGTAAGGGTGAGGTGGATTCCGGGAGACAATTCTCAAGAGGAATCTATCAAGTTGCCCCAATTGCAGAAAGGAGTAATGAAGAGGTATCATTGTAGGAATCGATAATAGAGGGTGGTAAGGTGATCCCGAGGTTATTTGCTAACATATCTTGTTAGACAGAGAGTTAAAAAGGGCAAAGGATTTGGTCAAGCCTCATCGATGATGATGGTGAGGATACCAGGAAATTGTTGTAAAAGTAGGGTAAACGACTCATGTTGACATAAAGAGATAAGTGGCTCTAAAAAATTCAAGAAGTTTGTTGTGAGATAATAGAGATGCGGTTTCATCTCGGTTCTGCATGTTGAAACAAGTCGAAAGAACCTCTATATCGTCAGCTTTGTGGATGGGCTGACATGAGCCATACCTGTCAAGAAAGCCTAGGGTGGCAGGTTTGATATTGCCAGAAATATTCCCTAGATACAGAGCCTACGTTCAGTTGGTCACTGACAATGGATCTGAGAATGTGAATGCAACAATGAGAGAGACTTTGAAAAGTCTGAACATAACCATTACATAACCACTTCCTCCTTTCACCCTCAGAGCAATGCAAAAGTAGAAAGATTCCACGAGAGGGAGATAGAGTAGCCGGATCAAATAACGCCCAAAAGAGAGTAGTAACAGCTTGATTCTAAGAAGGTAGGAGTGAGAATAGGAGGTGAAAGCTCTGAGAAGAAGTCAGAGATGCCGAAGAAGGAAAGTTGATGGCTGGGTCATCCCTCTTACTGCCACTAAGGAGCTAGATCATTGCCCAAAATTGGAAAATCCCAGTTGAAACAAAAGAATCGTTAATATTTCCATGTCAACCGGTCCCTACCCGGTTCAGGGCTAAATGTTATTTAAACTGGGGATTTGGGGCTTTAGGAGATCAGAGTCAGACAGGGGAAAGGGTGAACAGATAAGGGCCGAGCAGACCAGCTGACTTCAGCCAAGTCCACCGAAAAATTTAGAGAAAAAAGTCATTAGTTAGATGAAATCAGAATCGAAAACTTGGCCATGAAATGTATTAAGAATTGCCGGGTATATATTTAAAAAAAATCATGATTGTGTTCCAACCGAAAACCACTAATTAGACGCCCATCTCTCTCGCAGTTTTGATTAAGATTAACATCTGCATTTTTTTTTTCTTTCCTGTTCTATAAATGATTTTGTTGAAAGAAAGAGTTGTCATATAATATAAACATCAAGCTGCCGTTAGCCGTGGTGCATCGACACCTGCGGCAGATGTCTGGTCGTTTGAGATCAGACACAACGTGGGCATTCGAACAGACTTTTGACAACTGTAGAGGTCACTACAAACCATGGTTGATGTAGGAAATCCGATGTTAACGGCCATTATCGAATATTCTATGAGCCCTTTAGCCCATTGGTAAAGATGGTGTTATATCTAAAGGAGAAATTGTCCTTTTGATAGAAAAAAAAGTTCGTTCTGACAGAAGAAAAACTCTCCTTTTGATAGGAGAAAAGTTCGTTCTGACAGGGGAAAAGTTCATTCCGAAAGAAGAAAAGTTCGTTTTGAGCGTCCGTATTTTACGGGTATTGCTCTCAATATTATTTCCTCCTCAAATACAACACAAAACTTTACAATCGCGTAAAAGAAATGGAATAGAACACAACGAACATTAAACAACAAACAATTTAATATACATAAAACAGAATGTGAAAACAAATAAAATACATGATGAATGGCCTTTTGGAAAAAAAAAGTTTGGCAAGAAGAAAATGAATTTGTTTACACGTGTATGTATGTTTAGATGTTAACAGAGTCTGTAAATAAGAACGACTTATTTACATTAAGTTCATATCGTGTTTTATGATTGTGGCGACAGCGTGTCGCGTTGATGAAAGAAATTTTGCCTGTTTTTTTTCTTTTGAACGTGATTCGCGGCCATCTGTAGCTAGGTCATGAACCTTAGCTGTGGAAGAAAAAGAATTTGCTGGACAGAGTATCGGCTGCAGCTTTACTGACTTCGTGGCTTGTTAAATGGCTCTGTGACTAGTGTGTTACTTATGCCCTACTAGTGGATCAAAGAATCGTCCTAAATTTTTGGCGCGTAGACATTTATTGACCAATCAGATTTGTATTTTACTATTTTATTTTAAATCCTAAATATTTTCTGTTCGTTGACTTCCGATCCTATTTTTCTAAAATGTTCTAATTCTATGTTTTTAGCTGATGGGTTGAAAAATATAAAAATATAACTTAAAAGCTAATGCAGTTTTGATCCTAATTTTCTAGAATGTTCTTAAGTATGTTTTTATTGCTTATTTTAAGACTAGAAAAAATGTGTATCCCATAGAAGTGAGAAAAGTACATTCTGAAAGCAGAAACATTCGTTCTGATGGGAAAAATAAGTTATTTCTGACAGGGGAAATATTCGTTCTGAAAGGAGAAGGGTTGATACTTAAAAGAGAAAATTTCGTTTTGATGAGAAAAGTTCGTTCTGAAAGCAGAAAAAAGTCGTTCTGATGGGAAAAAAGTTTGTTCTGAAGAGAGAGATAGGTCAAAATTTTGTTTTGAATTGGGAAAAGTTCATTTTGATGGGAAAAAAAAGTTAGTTCTGAAAAGAAGGGGCTTTTTAATAAGGGAAAAGTTCGTTCTCATGGGAGGAAAGTTGGTTTTGAAAAGAAAAGATCGTTCTGATGGGCGAAAAATTCATCTGAAACGATAAAAGTTCAATCTGAAAGAAGAAAGGTTCATTCTGATAGGAGAAAAGTTTGTTCTAAAAGTGGATAAGTTTATTTTGACGGGAGAAAAATTTTTTTCTGAAACAAGAAAAGTTCGTTCTGATGGAAAAAAAAGTTAGTACTGATAAAAGAAAAGTTCGTTCTGTAAGGGAAACGTTCATTTTTAAGGCAGAAATGTTCGTTCTGATGGGTGAAAAGTTCGTTCTGATCGAAAAAAATCGTTCTGAAAAGAGATTTCCTTCTGATAGGAGAAAAATTCATTCTGAAGGAATAATAGTTCGTTCTTAAAGGAGATAAAATTTTCCAAATGCTAGAAAAGTTTATTTTGAAATAAGAACCGTTCGTTCTAATGGGAGGAAAGTTTGTTCTAAAAGGAGAAAAGTTCGTTCTGATGGGTGACAAGTTCTTTCAGAAAAGAAAACAATTCGTTTTATTCTGAAAGGAGAAAAATTTGTTCTTAAAGGAGAAAAGTTCGTTATTATGCGAGAAAAGTTCGTTCTGACAGAAAAAAAAATTCGTTCTGAATATAAAGAAAGTCCGTTCTGAAAGGAGAAAGTCTTTTTTCTGAATAGAAGGAAAGTTTATTCTGAAAGAAGAAAAGTTTTTTTTTCTGAAAGGAGAAAATTCCGCTCTGACAGGAGAAAATTCGTTCTGAAATAAGAAAAGTTCGTTTTGATGCGAGAAAAGAAGTTTATTCTGAAGTGAGAAAATTTAGTTTTGATGGGAGAAAAGTTTGTTATGAAAAGAAAAAAGTTCGTTCTGATGAGAAAAAGTTTGTTTTGACAAGAAAAAAGTTCATTTTGAAGGGAGAAATGTTAGTTCTAAAAAAGTTGTACTGAAAAGAAAAGTTCATTTTGAAACGAGAAAAATTATTTCTGAAAGGAGAAAAATTTAATCTGACGCGAGAAAAACGCATTCTTAAGGGAGAAAAGTTCGTTCTGAAAGCAGAAACATTCGTTCTAATCGGAGAAAAGTTTGCTCTTAAAGGGAGAAAGTTTGTTCTGATAGGAGAAGAGTTCATTCTGTTGGGAGAAAATTTCGTTCGGACGCGAGAAAGTTTCATTCTGAAAGAAGAATAGTTCGTTCTGAAGTGAACAAAGTTTGTTTTGATGGGAGAAAAGTTTATTCTGAAAAGAAAAAAAAATTGTTCAGAAAGGAGAAACGAACCAGTCTGAAAGGAGAAAAGTTCGTTCTGATGGAAGGAGAGTTCCTTGTGATGGGAGAAAACTTCGTTCTGAAAGGAGAAAAATTCTTACTGATGTCAGAAATGCTTTTTGAAGGAGAAAAGTTGGTTCTGAAAGGGAAAATATTTATTCTGAAAGGAGAATAGTTCGTTCTGAAGTGAAAAAAAATCCATTTTGATGGGAGAAATGGTAAGATATGTAGCATCCAAAAAATCAGGTTTCAACTTGTCCACATTAATATTATATGTTGTATTTTTTATATTCACCGCAAAATAAAATAAAATATAATAGATAAATAAATTAAATAAAATAAAAAACAAAAAATTAATAAAATAAAAAAATAGTGTGTCTTTTGAGGATCTTGAAGAGTTTTCTGTAAGGTGTCAGCAATGTGTTTGTACTTAGCTATGTTACGTACGAAAATGTCGGTGTATGTCAGTAGGAGTTTAGGCACATATATAAGCCTTTGATTCTGTGCAGAATTGTACGTTAAGTTCGTCATCTTGGCTGTGAGTCGATCTCCAAAAGAGTTATGTCCTTCACATAAGATGTGTGGTACAGTGATATCCGTATGTACGAGCGCAAAACACTCATCTGGAGATGTGAAAAAATCAGGAGGTGAGAGGGTATGTCTTTGGCCTTTTGAGATAGCACACAAGTTTTTCACTAAAGCTGAATGATAGTCTTTATGCGTGGCTAAACAAACCTGCCTGTGGATAGTCGAATTGAAGTAGTAATTTACTAAGCTTTTTGCTTAGATGTGACTCAAGGCCTTATGAATGAGGCAATCAAGGATAATCGAACTCACTCGTGTAGGTTTGCTAGTCTAGCTTGCTAACCATTATACCACCAGAGGTGCCCAACCGGATTGAAGTATAAACACCCGAGTGAGATGAATTGTAATGGTTTGGTGTGTTTTATTTGTATAATGCCATATCAACCTTCATGGGTTATTTAATGCCAAAGCTTTCTTTGTAGAAGAACAGGACTGGTACTATTTAACCCATAGCTGGAGAAATAAGGAAGTTCATACCTTTCCCAATGATATTAGTTCGAAAGTGAACCTAATAGCGCCGCTAGAGTTCAAACTCGCTTACTGCAATGTTGCTGTCCGTCACGTTAGCCACTACATCACGGGCAATCCGCCCATGGAGAAGACTTATGTCCAGTAACGATTCTGACACGAAGAGATCTAATCGTGTCCAACTTCCAAATCCGTGTTCTTAACACGTATGTCCGAAAATTTCAAAAAGATGTAGGGTTTTTTCGGAGAAACTGCTATAAGATGCTAAACTTGTTCTTCCACAAATTAATGGTATTCCAAGCACGGGTTTTGTAAAAAAGCATTGACGCCAAGAGACATGCTGTCTGTGGGTTCTTTGATGAACCGAATATCTGAAGTGAATCCAAATATCTGATTTCAAGTGGGAAGTACCTGTCAGAACTGGACTAGGAGGCACTCAGCAAGGGTTTGCGGTTCGTAAGTAGGTAGAAAGTCCGCCTTTCCAACAAATGTCGAAAGTAGTGGACGGCCGAATAAGCTGCAATAAGCTCGCGCCCAAATTTGCTGTACCTGATTTCAGTTGGTGTCAGTTTCTTGGAAACCAGTTTCTTTTCATCTACTTTCTATCGCAACGTCATCTACGCTAATGGAAGAGGCGTCGACCGCCAAACACAACTTCTTGCCTGGAACAACATGCAAGAATTCACCTTCTTGTGACAAGGTAGATTTAATTTCAGATATGGCACAATTTTTTACATTGAAATATTTGCCAAATTATTACAATCTGTGCATAATTCGGCAGGAGCCTTCGAAAAAATTCACCATCCCTAGAAACTGTTGTAGCTTTTTCATTATGCTTGTTACCGGGAATTTTGAAATGGCTTTCACTTTAGAAGGTGAAGGCGAAATTCCCGAGAAATGTTTGTGGTGACCAAGGTAAATGACTTCTAATTTTCCAAATTCACTCTTTACTGGGTGGATCATCATCATCACGTCGCGTTGTTTGCACAGATTTCCCTGACTCTCTCACCATTCATCCCTATCATCCAAAGCTTCCGGCACATCCTATGTCTGAACAGAGTAGTTGTAGGTAACTTCTTGTTGGCCGGCCAACAACACTGGCACGTCCGCGTGAAAGAGTCTATTCTTGTGCAGTTCCCGTCTAGCTTTTTCTCTATACGCACCCATATAGTAAAATTGACTCAACCGCTGTTTGGAAAGAGTTGCGTTTTATTTTATCAGATAGACCAGACTTCCATACGATTGATAACCTATCGATAGCTATTCGTGCTTTCGCTAGGCGCATATTGATGTCATTTTTAGTAGATGAGACGCTGCTACCGAGGTACGTGAACTTGTCCTCTAATTCCAGAGAACCACTATTTAGAGTGGAGATGTCTCCTTCTTTGTTAAAGCACATGTACTCCGTTTTATCTGCATTCACACGGAAGCCAATGCTTCCTGCTGCCAGTTCCAGACTATGCAACAGGGATTCAGTTTATTTGCAAGAAGCGCTATGTCATATGCGTAGTCTGCGTTTGTAATATCGTCGGAATATCGTCTGCTTCTTGCCTTTTTTAGTGTAAAGCTATTTTCTTGTACTAGATCAGTTGACGTTCGAAGTACGTAGTCTCGGCAGATTATGAACAGATATGGGGCTAACGTATCTCCTAGCAGAACACCGGCAACTATGTCAAAGAAGTCTGTGTCTCTATCCGGTGAGCGAACTTTTATTTTCGTGTTTTTATAGAGCATCATTATGACTCTGACAGTTTCTTTGAGGAGACTATACGCTAGTAATATTTGCACCATTTTCCTTTTGTGTATGGAGTCAAATGCCTTGGAGAAATCTACGAATAAGAGTGTTGCCTCGAAGTTTTTGCACGAACTCCTATGATTCGACGGATTGTCAGAATCTGTGACGTGGATCGGTTTCTCCGAAAGCCATTTTGATTCTTACTAATAATAAACTCAATTTCTGGTTCGATGCGATTGACCTGTTCACAAACATAAACAGATCGGATTACACACATCCCTAAAACAGTACATCCAGCTACGACCGGAAATGATGAAGCCCTATACGACCTTGGCCTGCCGTTACAGCTTGAGAAAGGGAATAAACTTCATTTAACCACATTTACAGAACACGTCTGTCAAAAATAACTCTATTAAAATGGAGTGAATTATCTTCTATAGCCTATCTCAGGCGAAAGAAAGACTTTATTTCTACGCCCATTTTTAATAGACGAACTTTATGTTTAAGTAGTGTAACATATCGTTTCCTTTGTATAAACAAAGCTCCGAGGTCAAAAATTTTAGAGGTCGTTTTACGAAGCTCTCAGGACCCCGCTCTCAGAGCGAGGCTCCCCAAGGCTGAATCCCACTTCTCGTGGTGGCATTCGCCTTGCATTACATAGATATGCCAAAAGGTCCTTTTAAGGGCCATTAGAGGTCTATGTCTGTGGGTTGGAATATCTCTGATGGTCCATACAGACTCGTCGAAAAAGACGGCCAGGAGGCACACACGAGGAGGACTTTAAGACCATCCGGTTTTAACCGTTCGGTCGGTACCGTTGTCCGTTCGTCCGCTTGACTGCGCAGCGCTAAAGGCATGGGTTAGCCTTTAGCTACCGCTTCCCTATTTGCGTAGCGCTAAGATACCGCCAATCTTAGCTGCGACTTCCCGGTTCGTTTGCGTGATACGACTGCGCAACGCTAAAGCACGGATTAGTTTTAGCTGTCGGTTCCCTTGTCCGTTTGCACGACTGCGCAGAGCAATTGCTCGGTTTAAGCCTTAGCTACCGTTTCCGATACAACCGCACGGCTGAGGTGCGGCAAAGCCTTTAACCTCACTTCCCCCACAGTTAGGGGTACAACAAAGCCCTAGCCTCACCGATTCGCTCGCTCGACTTCTCATGTGCAAAGGTATGGCAAACCTTAGCTACGGTTACCCTGTCCGTTCACTTGGTCCGCAGTTCTAAGATACGGTTTAGTCTTAGTCACCTCACCCACTCGACTCTACGCGAATAAGCTGCCAATACCAACTTCGACCACGACATGCAATGCAGAGTCTAGTCCACGTACGACTTGCTGTACGGACTGCCGACTACAACGACGACATGCTCTAGCATTGCAGCATCTAGCCAACGTACGACTCGCTGTACGGGCTTGCAACCACATTGACACCCCCTCTGGTTAATCCAATATACTTCAAGAACCGGGACATCGACCAACACCTGTTACTCGCTTCGCTCATCTAGCTACCTCACTTCGACTTCGGCCAACACCAGCTACTCGCTTCGATCATCTAGCTGCCACTCTTCGACTTCGACCAACACCAGCTACTCGCTTCGATCATCTAGCTGCCATTCTTCAACTTCGACCAACACCAGCTACTCGCTTCGATCATCTAGCTACCTCTCTACGACTTTGACCATACCAGCTACCGACACCAACCATCTAGGTGAAGACACCAACAACTATCACGAACTTTACATATGCCCTTGTAAACACAACAAATAAATTGTCATCTTTGTTATATTGTTACCTCGCCTTTGTTTCCTTCATTGTCTTTTGGCTGTAATTACTCGCACGCTTAACCTTATAAATCATTTGCAGGGTCGACGTGCTTATCGGCTCCGCAGCAGACTCACGAGAAATAATGTGAGTCCGCTACGTATGGCTGTTCATAGCTTAATCTGAACAAGTTGATAAAGTGCTATGTTGTGCTATTAATGCAGTTCGCCCACTCGAAGGTAGCCCAGCCGAAGCCAGGAGCCATTCGGCCTCGAATCTGACGTTGGTCTTGGTTTTTGGTTCTCCGTCGGGCACGAATTAAAGGCTGTTCTGGGTGTCCGCTGTTAGTGACTGCTAATTTTTACAGCAAAGAGGAGTGTTATACGTGTTGAATTTGACACGTGTCTGACTGTTGACAAGAAGTTTCTCTTTAATTATATGTAATAATGAAATAAGTCATTATACCGTTAAGAGAAACTTGCAAATGCCATCCGTTCAGCCCAATAAGTAGAAACCACTTTCTAGACGGTTTGCAGAATTAGTTCATCTCGAAAGTAGCCTCTGCGTTGGTACTGGAAAATTCTATTCGCTGTTTACTTGGTGATGTTATCATTATTAATATCAGGGTACGCTTCCGGTTACTGACGTTATAAATGACTTAGCGTTTTTTTTTTCAAACAAAGATTTTCGATGTGAGTAGCCGTTGGGCTACGACATAACAACTCAAAATAAAATAAATACACTTATACTGAAACGCAAACGGAAACTAGAATGCCACACTACTGAAATTCAGTTGTGTCCCTTCTTTTCATTATGATTAAGCCTCTAATATAGAATGCCATGGTTGGGACACGTTTGCATATTCTTGTAACTCTTGTTGCATCTTTATGTATGTGCGGGGATTTAGGAATTAACAATAAAACTCCCAACCAGATGTTGACTCGTTGGCTGCCACATACAAAATGTATAAACGCATCACTACGTATCGGCTCCACGCACCCATCCGGTTAGAAATCAGAAAAAAAAGAAAAATAATAAAAATTAAAGTAGCCAATGGGAAGCGGTCGCGCCAAAAATGAGAAGGATTGTGGAGTGACGAGTTTCGAGCCGGTGGGGAGAGATAAAAACTCAGGATTTCTGTGAACAGAGGCAGTGAGGACAAAAGCGACCCAAGGAAGCACATAGATACAGTGATCAAGCGAGGAGTAACGTCCGCCCTCGAGTTAAGAGCTGAAACTACTTTTCTGCTAGTTCCACTACCTGACCATAAAAGAAAGACAGAAAAAAAGAAATAAGTACTCTTTAAAAACATTTTCCTCCTTTCCCCCTTTTTCCTAACATCTGACTTTCCACCATTTTGAAAATTTACTACTTGTAAAAAGGAACTTCTGAACATTCAAATCCAAGTTGACGCTTTGTTGTTTTATAAAAATTGTTTAAATTTGAGATGTTCCTTGTTTGTCTTGTTTTAAATGAAGTTTTTCTCATTGTATGTTGTAACACTCCAAACCAACCAAAAGGCCATATATGTATTAAGTGTTCCTATATATGTAAATAAGTTTATCTTAACTTTCCTTCCGTCTCTTCAGTGGTAGTATATCATTTGATATATTAAGGCTAATATTGGGCTTTGATGAATAGGGACGCAACTAAATTATTTTCCCCATAATGTCAACACCGCCAATAACACTGGTTTACAAAGAAATATAGGCAAGCACAAAAATACCCGTTTTTACCTAATTTGAGGGTGCTGAATTCAAATTTGAAATCCGTTTTTACTCATCACCTCTAGTTTTTTTAGATATGCATAGTGTGCATATACGGTACATAAAGGCGTATATGAATTCAGGGTTAATTCTAATATTGTGAGACTTATGGCTTATTTTTAGTTATTATGCACTGAATGTAAGTGATAGCATTACATTATATATATATATATATATAGTCAAATATCAAGACGGATTTTGATAGATAAGGCAGCAGGTCTCAATCCACAATCTGGCAGTCATTGGAAGAGGTTGTCTCGCAGGCGGTGCAGGAGGATGGTGTCCCTCAACTATCGTGTTACACATCTTTTGGGTTACTAAATATTAGTATTACATTTTCAAATGCACATTTAGTTTTACTTTGTTATATTTTCAGATTCTCCAATATAACTGCTTTCAATGGATCTTCTAGGAAAAAGATCAAATATCCCAACCTTCGATCTACTATGAGATCCATTCCCCATTCAGATGATCTTCCTGTACCCATACCTCCAGTAAATAAGGATCTTTTTTCCTCATCAGATGAAGAAATGCCTTCAAGGGAGGATTCTGCCGAGTCAATATCTTTGGAAGATATTGAGTCTACATATTCAGGAACAAGTGGCAATGAGCCACACTGAATCACGCAAGAAGACCTGAATGATCTTGCTCGTGATTTATATCTGTCAAAACAGCAGTCAGAGCTCTTGGCTTCTCGGTTTAAACAGTGGAACCTAGTCCAGGAAGATGTAAGGATCACCAGTTTCAAGAATCGGAACAAACAAGGTCATTAGTCTTCTTAGTGCTGAAGGATACTGATTTTGAGGAGCTTCTTAACTTAAAGGAACTGAGAGCATGGGAAGCATTCAGGTCAGTCTGTAGTGGTTTCCTTGGTAACACACGCGTACCAGATTACCAAGCCTGTATTGAGAAGTTGCTAAAGTCTTTAGAGGATATGGGGTGCCGAGTGTCACTCAAGATTCATTTTCTCCATTCCCACCTCAACTTCTTCCCGCCAAACCTTGGAGTAGTGAGTGATGAGTATGGTGAAAGATCCCACCTAGACATTAGGAAGATGGAGAGCAACTATCAAGGCAAATGGAATCCCGGCATGATGGGAGACTTCTGCTGGATGCTCTTGCGTGACATTCCCGAAGCAAAATACATCAGGTCTTCTAAGAAAACACACTTTTGACTGTCTGTGGTACTATGAATTGTGTAATTGTGTCATCCAAGTATATTGATTCAATCAGTGTTCTTTATCTATCCTGTTTTATCTGTTATAAGCTGCCGCAACTCTTGAAATATGCACATATATTCTCTGTTTATACTAAAATGAGACTATTTAAAAGCCAGAAAACTAGAGGTGATAGAGCAAAACTATTTATAAATTTGAATTCAGCACACCCAAATTAACAAAAAACACCTATCTCCATTCTTGCCTCAGACCAAAAATGTATTCTTGTAAACCAGTGTAATTGGTGATCAAGACGTGCAAAGGTATTTTGCTCTACGTAAAATAACAGATAACTTCCTTTTGTGACTGAATATTTTTCGACACCTATAATATTTGGAATTGAAACGATGATTCGAGTAAATAATCTTTTTTCTGACTCCCTTTAAGCTATCAGTTCTTTTATATATATCCCTAGAGTTTTCAGTTGTTACTAAAGTTGAATTTTAGTTTCTCAAATTCTACTGGTTATTTCCGATCCCTGAGGAGTCTGGTCCGTTAACCGTGGGATTTTTAAATCATTGTCTGACGCCGGTTAGTTCGACTGAGGTCTTGTTTTAGAATTTAAGTGTTTTTACTGATTGGCCATTTTTAGAAAAAAAATATTTATCTATTTTTGGTTAAAACTATAATCATCATCATATCGCGCCGGTAGCACGGATATCCTTGACCCTCTCTCGCCACTCCTCCCTATCGTTCATCGCCCTAGGTAGGTCTTCAGGACAACATCCTGTATCCTCACATCGCTGCTGAATGTACGTTCGAGCTGGTCGTCCTGCTTTTGCACGGCCATGTGTGGGGATCCATAAGAGTACATCTCTTATGAGTTCATCTCTGCTTCTCCAGCAGTGTCCTGCATGTCTGGTTCGTCTAACTTGAATAGTTTTCGTGATAGGGGGCAGGTGGCCGTACAGTTGGTGTCTTGTGGGGTGTTGCTGCCAGGACTTGTTCAGGATTGCACGCAGCATTCTTGTGTAATTGCCATCTAGCTTCTTCTCCAGTCGTTTTTTTAGCGTCCATGTAGTGCATCCATATAGCAGTATCGATGTGACCGCTGCCTGGAAGAAACTGCGTTTCATTTTATCGGTTAGATCTGATTTCCATATAATCGATAGCCTATTGATAGCTGTCCATGCTTTCGTTAACTTCGTTTCGATGTCCTTTTCGGTTGATTCGACGCTGCTTCCTAGGTACGTGAATTTGTCTACTAGTTTAAGTGGGGTTCCTTCTAGAGTGGAGATGTCCTCCGTTTGGTTATAGCACATATATTCCGTTTTGTGTGCATTAACATAGAGGCCTATGCTTGCTGCTGCTCGTTCCAAACTATGCAGAAGTGTTTCGGCTTGGTCAGGTGTATTTGCCAGTATCGCTATGTCATCGGCGTAGTCGGCATCGGTAATTGTTGTTGCGGGGTATCTTCTGCTTCTTTTCTTCGTCAGTTCGAAGCCATTCTCTCTGATTTTGTCAATCGATGTTCTAAGTACGTAGTCTAGACAAATGATAAAGAGGTACGGGGCCAGCGTGTCCCCTTGTAGTACTCCTGCTACAATGTCAAAGTATTCTGTGTCTCCATCCGGTGATCGTACTTTTACTTTAGTGTTTCTATAGAGAATCGTTATTGCCGCTACGGTTTCTTTAGGTATGCCGTACGCTAGTAGGATTTGTTCCATCTTTCCTCTGAGAATGGAGTCGAAAGCCTTGGTAAAGTCGACAAATATTAATGTCGCTTGTAGGTTCTTTGCCCGTACACCTTCAAGGATTCTGCGGATGGTTAATATTTGTGAGGTCGTGGATCTATTTCTTCGGAAGCCATTTTGGTTTTTTCTAAGTATGTTGTCGATTTTGGGTTCTATTCGGTTTCGTAGTAGGGCATTGTAGATTTTGGCAGCTATGGATGTAAGTGTTATGCCTCGGTAGTTTTTGGCTAATCCGAGGTCCCCCTTTTTAGGGAAGGGGAGTATGCATCCCTCCATCCATCTATCTATCGGATTTTGATTGTATACTGCGTTGCAGTGTCGGAGCAGTATGTCGTCGAATTGTCTGGTCTTCCATACTTCCGGGGGAATTTCGTCCAGCCCTGCAGCTTTCCTATTTTTAATTTTTCTGAGAACCGAGTCGAGTTCTTCTTGTGTGAACGGTCCTAGTTTAATGTCTAATTGTTTGCTAATTATTCTGGTGATTGGTTCATGCGTTATTTTTGGTGGGTTTCCAAGTAAGTTTTCGAAGTGCTGTTTCCACAGTTTTATTCTTTCTTGTTGGTTTGCTGCTTTAAGTTTTGCTTTGGCTGTGTTCTTTCTTCTGCTCACTTCGTTTATTGTTTGCCAGGCTATTCTAGATTGTCTATCTTCCACCGAGTCTCTAATCTTATCTATCTGATTTTGAATGTATTCTGTCTGTTCCTTCATATATATGCCTGCTAATTGATATTGTGCCGTTTTTAGTTTTAAGGCATTTGTGTTTGTTGGGTTTTTTCGATAGTTTTTGGAGGCTGTTTTTACTAGTGCACGTTTTTCTCTCACCGCTAAAGTTTCCCATGGGACTCTATATTTAGTTTTAATTTTTGTTGGAATGTATTTTGCTGCTGCCTCGAGGTGTGCATTGACGAAATTTTCGTATTCGTCGTTTGGTGTACTTTTTTCCGTCTTTTCTTGTAGTGTTTCGAATCTGTTTCTTAATTCTAATACGTATTTATCTCTTATATCTTTGTTATTTAATAGGGCCCAGTCATAGTGTTTGGTGGTCGCTGTTCGTTTGGCGTTTTTTCGTAGGCTTAACCGTATTTTCGCTGTGACTATTCGGTGATCGGTGGACACACCCTCAAAAGAGGAGTATGCCTCGCAATTCAGTGCACTATTTTTCCATTTCTTGTTTATAAGGATGTAGTCTATCTGAGCTTTAGTATTGTTTGCGTACGTGTATGTCCATAGTTTGCCCTCTCTTTTTTGGTAGTTTGTATTGAGGCATGCTAATCTATTTTCTATCATGAAATCTGTTAGATGTTGCCCATTCCTATTTGACGTGTTGTGGAGGCTGTATTTGTTGTTTCCGTTTTTCCCGATTTGGGCATTCATGTCTCCGCCAATGACTAACATGTTGTGTTTCGGGATGCTACGCACTAATGAGGATAACTCATCGTAGAAGGTGACTAGTTCAGTTTCTTCACTAACATTGGTGGGGCTGTAGCATGAGATGATTGTTGCTCTGGGGTTTCTGTTAAATGTAGCTGCCATCATTCTAGGTTGTATTTTCTCAATGCTATTAAGCGTTTTTAATGCTCTAGGTCCTATAAGTAATCCTACCCCTCCTACTGCGGCGTTGACAGAGTTTTTCCATGCGGATACAGTGGCGAGCGACCAGCTATTGCCAGTTTCGTGATATTTGATATCTTCGGTGTGCGTGTATCTGTGTTCTTGTATGCATATTATGTCTATCTTATGTTCTTCGGCCGATGCGATTAGCTCTGGGAGTTGTCCTATTCTATTTAATGTTCTTACGTTAAATGTGGCTATTTGTAGTGTTTGCTTGCATTTTAGTAGTTTTGATAGTTTGAGCTCTGTAGCTGATTTTTCGAACACTGCGGCCAGGGCTCCAACCTCAGCGGGACGCGCCCCTTTTTTACCCGCGCGAAGAGCGATGCGGTTTGTGTATGTGGTTTGAGTGTGGGTCATGGTTATCTTTCGATGGCTGTTTTATTCTCTTCTATAGAAGCCACTCTTATAGAGGAGCAGCAGTAGTTCCCCGATCGAACTAACGATCCTGAGCGTAAAGTCGTCAAACTCACGTCCAGGACCCGTTTAGGTATTGAGTTTGGTCGTCCATGGGTTTATTCAAATACCTTTACGTACATCATGCTGCTTCCCATGTGTACGCAAAAAAAAGGGGGGGGGTAATTTTGGTTTAAGTTTTAAGTTTTAACTTAGTTAAAGTCCAAGATTAAGGTACTTTCGTATGACTTTCACTGGTACTGACTTTTGCTTTTTTTTTGCTGTATTGGGACTTTTCCGAGGCTTTATTTATTTATCTTTTTTTTTTTTTACTACAGTTGGGAACCTAGCAGGCTTCAGGAATTATAGAGCTTAAAAAAAAATTTTTTTTTTCTCTTGGCTGTGGTAGCATTAGGTGTTTTAGGCTTTTTCTTTTTCTTCTAAACTACTGTTAGGGCTTTCTTTACGAATTTTTAAATTATATTATAGAAGAGATTCAAAAACATTCTGCCTTGTTCGCTGACATTGGAAAGACTAACATCAATTTGGCTTTATAGTAGAGTAAGCGTGTCTTTACATTTAAAACGCATAGTTTAAGCATTATTTCACAAACAAAATACAGCATAACATTTTGTAAAATTCAGCATTTTAAATTGATAGGACTTAAAGACATACTGACCAATATTATATTTCTTCCAGTTGGCTCCTGAGTTCAAATGCTTCTTCTTCGTTTTGACTTTTATTTACTACTGAAATTTTAGGTAGCTTTGGAGGCGGTCTACTGGGGGGTGGAATTCATTTCATTTTTTTTTTCTTTTTTTTTCTTTTTCCCTTTCTCTTGGGGGGGGGCTGTGGTAGCATTAGGTGTTTTAGGCTTTTTCTTTTTCTTCTAAACTACTGTTAGGGCTTTCTTTACGAATTTTTAAATTATATTATAGAAGAGATTCAAAAACATTCTGCCTTGTTCGCTGACATTGGAAAGACTAACATCAATTTGGCTTTATAGTAGAGTAAGCGTGTCTTTACATTTAAAACGCATAGTTTAAGCATTATTTCACAAACAAAATACAGCATAACATTTTGTAAAATTCAGCATTTTAAATTGATAGGACTTAAAGACATACTGACCAATATTATATTTCTTCCAGTTGGCTCCTGAGTTCAAATGCTTCTTCTTCGTTTTGACTTTTATTTACTACTGAAATTTTAGGTAGCTTTGGAGGCGGTCTACTGGGGGGGGGGACTATAATACAACATTACAACATGAAAGGATGTCTGCTTGAAGTTTCTTTTTTATTCATCTAAATTTGAACTGTTTTGGTCTTGTCTGGCCTCACATATTTATCTATTTATTCATTTAAAAAAATCTATCTGAAAATATGTTACAAACCCTGTTTGAAATTTGTAGTTATTATCTGGAATGGGTAGTTTTGCTACTGGAATGAAAATTCCAATAATTTAGGTAATCGGATTGGATAAGATACCGTTTATTCATTATTCCTTAAAATATTCAGACTATTGACCTCATCTTTATTGTTAAATTCATAACATTTAGCTCGATATGTCTTTCGGTTTTATTAACATGTTTCATGTCATCTCAGAAATTATAAAAATTTATTTCTTAGAAAAAAATCAAACCGACCTTGTGCGGCACTAAATTTGGCCAGAATGGAAAAAGGAGAAATAATCCCAGACAATACGGTACCCACTATTTTCCCAATGACCCCTCAGTACGAATTCGGGAACCAGACTGTCAAGGCAGGAAAAAATAGCCAGCAGAAAGGTTTCGTCACTCGCTTCTTGAACAGCCGATAAATATTTCAAACAGGCAAGAAGCTTCCCAAGAAATAAAACCAAAATCAAACGAAAGTACGAATTCGGGGACCAAACTGTCAAGGCAGGAAAAATAGCAAGCAGAAAGGCTTCGTCACTCGCTTCTTGAACAGCCGATAAATATTTCAAACAGGCAAGAAGCTTCCCAAGAAATAAAAGTAAAATTAAACGAAAGTCGACTGCTGAAATTATACCTAGTTAAACAACTGAAAGAAAGTTCAACCCGAGAATTCTGCTGTAAAGATAACTTTACAGAAGGTTCAACATTAAATGAAAACTGAAGTATTTCGACAAAACTCAAAAGAAAAAAAAATTTCAAATTCAAAGAACTTTGTTTCCCGCAAATTACACTAAAATTTGCAACACTTTATCTATTCTATCCTTTTCTTTCTTGTTTCATTACCCAGTTAGATACTATATCTGGCTTTAGAATCATTTCCTTCGTATTGAATTTCACTACAAATTTCTTTATATTGCAAATTCTGTCTTTTAATTTCTTTAGATTGCAAATTTTATTCTCTTTAATTTCCTTTATGTAGGAAATTTTATCTTTCAAATTTTCTTTCAAAATTTAGACAAATGGCGTAATTATTTTTTTCCGGTTTTTTAAAAGTGATTTCTTCAGTGGGTGATATTATATCGCTATTTATTTCTTCAGTGGGTGATATTATGTCGCTATTTTGTTTCATAAATGTTGATGAAGGCTAACATAGATACTTAAAAGAGTCTGATTTTCCCTCATAGTTTTTGACTTGAAGGATCCAATAGTAGTATCCTTGAATAATGATATTTTGAATTCTAAAGAAAAATTTGCAGGTCATGAGAGTTTGTTGAAACCTGCATATGTTAATGTGCATTTCATACAAAAATATTTTGCACGTTGTGAAACTTATTAGACTTCCAAAAGATATTGTGTACTCTGAAATTCTCACAATGAGAATGGTTGTGGTGGGTATTTAAAAATCCCCTCGCATTCCTGTCGTTGTCTTTGTTGCTGTTCATAAAAATTTAGTGTTTATAGTATTATATTTGGTGATATGAATATTAGTCATGTGAAAATAGAAATCCAACCTTTAAATTCTTTTATTCTTTTTTTCACTGAATCATTTGCTTTTGCACAAACTATAGATAAGTCTACACAAATTACAAAATCAACAAGTACCTTAATTGATCTCCATTCTTTCTAGCAATTTTGAAAATGTTGTGGGGGTTGTATGTAATTTGGTTATTTCAGTAGATGTGCGTCCGTAATTTACGGGTATTGCTCTCTGAATTATTCCCACCACAAATACAACACAAAACTTTACAATCACGCAAAAGAAATGGAATAGAACACAACGAACATTAAACAACAAACAATTTAATATGCATATAACAGAATATGAAAACAAACAAAATACATGATGTGTAAATGGCCTTTTGGAAAATAAAGTTTGACAAGAAGAAAATAAATTTGTTTAAAGATGTGTGTATGTTCATGTGAACGGAGTCCGTAAATAAGTCGTTCTTACTTACATTAAGTTCATAGCGGGTTTTATGATTGTGGCGACAGCGTGTCGCGTTGATGAAAGAAAGTTTGTCGGGTTTTTCTTTTGAATGTGATTCTCGGCCATCTGAAGAGAGGTCATGAACTTTAGTTGAGGAAGGAAAGGAATTTGCCGGACATAGTATCGGCAACTGCTTTACTGGCTTAGTGGCTTGTGTTTTAGTCTTCGTGTAAGTCTGTGTGCTAGTCTTTGTCCATGGCTCCCTAACTCTGTGTTATTTATATCCTACTGGTGGATCAAAAAATCGTCCTAAATTTTTGGTGCGTAGACATTTATTGACCAATCAGATTTGTATTTTACTATTTTATTTTCGAGCCTAAATATTTTCTGTGAGTTTACTTCCGATCCTATTTTTCTAGAATGTGCTATTCTATGTTTTTAGCTGATTGGTCGAAAAATATAAAAATGTAACTTAAATGCTAATACGGTTTTGATCCAAAATTTCTAGAATGTTCTTAAGTATGTTTTTATTGCTTATTTTAAGACTAGAAAAATGTGTATCCCATATACCCCCCCGCAGACTGATAAATATTGAAAATATTTATTAATATGTAACATAAGTCTTAAAATTTTTCGGCCAATGTACCTTTCTTCCAGATTTTGTGGTGATGTTTGCAGGTGTGTTTGTCGGTGTGGAGGTTGGTTTGGACAATGTGGTTTTGTTGTAGTTGTAGATTGTTCGGTCGTACTTTCCTTTATTTGTAAGTCCAAGTACGCAGGTTTTAGTCTGTCTATGGAGACAGTATCAAATTTGCTTTTTATGGTGAGTTTAAAATATTTGGGGTGTCTTTCAACTACCTGGAAAGGTCCGGAGTAAGTAGGACATAAGAGTTTTTTGACTGCATCATTTCGAATAAAAACGTATTTGCAGTCGTGAAGGTCTTTTGGTGTGTAAAGTTCTTTTGTTTATGTTCTTGTGGGTGTGTAAACTAAATCGTTCATTTTCAGTTTAAAATTTTTTACAAATGTTGTAGTAGGTTGTAAGGAAATGTTTTTTCACAAAATTGACCTGGCAGTGTTAAGGATGTTCCAAAAACCATTTCGGAAGCTATACATCCCAGATCTTCTTTCATAACATTCCTTATTGATAATAAAACAAGAGGAAAATTTTCAATCCATGTTTTGGAGTTGTTGTTAGCTGTTAAAGCTGTTTTAAGTTGTCTATGGAATCTTTCAATTACTCCATTTGCGCAGGGGTGATATGCTGTTGTTTTTATATGTTTGATTCCCAATAACTTTGTAAACTCATCGAAAAGCGTTGATTGAAATTGGGAGCCTCTGTCTGTTGTTATTACTGAAGGACAACCAAAGACTGCGATCCATTCACGTAATATGGTTTTAGAGATAGTCTCTGCTGATATATCTTTAAGTGGGACGGCAACAGGCCAGCTTGTAAATCTGTCAATGATAGTGAGTATATATTGACAGTCATTTGCTATTGGCAATGGTCCGACAATATCGATATGTAGGTTTGTGAACCTACCATCTAGTTTTTTGAATTGTCCTGGAGGAGACTTTGTGTGTCTGTTTGTTTTGCTCTTCTGACAACTCAAGCAGGTTTGAGTCCAATTTTTTTTTATGTCAGCGGGCATATTGGGCCAAATAAATCGGTTGCTGATTAATTTAGTTGTTGCTCGGCGTCCAGGGTGTGAAAGGTTGTGGAAATGTGTAAATAACCTTTTTCTTAGTGATGGTGGTATATAAGGTCTTGAGTGACCTGTTTTGACATCGCAAAGTATTGTTTTTGTTCCAAATGGAACAGGATGTTCCTTCTGCTGTAGGGAAGTGTCATTTAGTTTGTCTAATGTGACATCTTTTCGTTGCTCATCTGCAATGAGCCCGAAGGTGAGATCTACCGAATCAATAGACTGTATTGTGGAGCGTGAGAGTGTATCTGCCACAATATTGTCTGAGCCTTTTATGTATTGGATATCCGAGGTAAATTGCGATATATAGTCCAGTTGTCGAGTATCTCTGGGCGTATATTTCTCGGTATTTACGTGTAAGGCGTAAGTGAGTGGTTTGTGATCAGTGAAAACGGTGAAATGTCGTCCTTCGAGTAAGTGACGAAAGTGCCTTATTGACAAGTAAATTGCCAGTAACTCCCTTGAGAAGGTGCTGTATTTTCGCTGTGCGGTGTTCAATTTCACTGAGAAAAAGGATATTGGTTTTTCCAAGCCATTTTGTTTTTGTTGTAGGACTGCTCCAATTGAGTCTCATGAAGCGTCTGTTGTTAGTGAAAGTGTACTAGTGTTGTCATTAGAGATGTAGGAGAGCTTGGTAAAATCTGCTAATGCTTTTTTAGCATTGTGAAAAGCAGTTAAAGCTTCTCCTTCAATTTGAATTTTTGCATTTTTATTTTTTTGTTGTTGCAACATGTTTGTGAGTGGGGTCAATATTCTGGAACAACCCGGAATAAATCTACGGTAGTTATTTACCAAACCGAGAAATCTCCGAAGTTGTCGCAGTGATGTTGGTTGTGGGAAATTTTGTATAGCTGTCACTTTTTCTGTTCGTCTATCATGTGGCCTAAGAAGTTTAATTTCGAGACAGCAAAATCACATTTGCTTAAGTTAATTTTTAAGCCGAAATGTGCTAGTCCAAAAGGAGTTGTAATAGCTGTTTTTTTTATATCTTCCTCTACTACTGGAATTTGGTAGTAAGCTTTTACCAAATCCAGTTTTGTGAAGATTCTGGTTCCTTGCAAGCCCATGGCGAAATCGTGTAGATGTGGGATTGGATATCTATCAGGAACTGTTTTTGCATTGAGGTTCCTGAAATCCCCTCAAGGTCGCCATGCGCCTGTTTCTAGCTTCTGAACCATATGTAGGGGCGAGGAGAATGGACTACTAGAAGGACGTATGATGCCTAATTGTAACATGTGCTGAAATTCGTCTTTTGCTGCTTTATATTTCTCTGGATGTAGTTTGCGTGGTGATGCATGTGTGGGTGGTCCAGAGGGTGTGATATAATGTTTGGCTGTATGACGAATTTCATCAGTGTCACGTGATGTCCCACTGAGACGATAGAAATAAGATTAATACTATTCCCCGTGTTTGAATTAACAGTAGGAAGCCATCAGAGAGTGACGTAAAGAAAGAATATGGGTCACAGGGGAGACCAGATGTTTATACTTGGTGACCTCACTCGGGTCGCCTGACACGGGAAGGTAGAAGCCAAACGATTGGCTGGGACCCCAAAACGGAAGTGGGGACTCCCTCCCGTCAGCGGAAATAGAAAATAAGAAAGTTAGTTGATGGACAGGGTTCGTAGGGGACAGAACCAAAGCTAAGTACTTCGGGTAGAAGAAGACAAAAAATATCTCGGACATGAAGAAGCCATTTTCTTCAAGCCAGTATTAAAAATAGCATAAAGTCTATTAGCCCGTAAAAGAAGAAAGACTCTCCACGGAACTCCATCAAAGAAATAAGATAAGTACCCTTGGGACTGTTTCTCCTTATACCAAATTTTGTATACCCCCTCTCTCTCTTTCTCAATTTGAAGGAAAACGAAAGAAAAGAAAAGAAGAAAGACATTTATGTTCATGGACTGTTCATTTATTATATATTTGACACTTTGAAGGTGTATATCCATGTGTAGTAAAAGATTCATGTATTTTAATTTTCCCACGTGGTCGAAGTTGTTATTTGCATTGTCTTCTCCGAATTTGTTACTTCGTGTTTCTTTTCCAGCTTCACGTCGCCTTATGTTATCTTGCTTAAAATTGTCCTGTTAATTCCTTTAAAATGTCACACGGGAAACCGGAATTGCCGACTACTATGATTAATATTAATACGTCTCAACCTAGAGGTCCATATCTTCCATTGTCTAGGGGAGGAAGTTTAGTGGCCTTGGTGTGTGTGTATGGTGTGAAATTTGGAACCCTTTGCCAGCGGCGGTCAGTCTGGCCATAAATTAATCCCCCACATAATATGCCAGTTCTTATAAGCCTGAGGCAAAACTCTGAACGAGGACTTATTCTACAAGGGATCAAGTGCCAACCTGCCCCGTATTCACATGTGCAAAAATAAAGTCCCGTTTTGTGATTCTAAAGAATTTGCTGTCACAATCAGAATGTTTAAAAGGCGTAGTCAGAGTTGGAAATTTTGTAATCAACTCTTGTAATCCATTCGCATCTGGCATTGCCGCACAAATTCCAGTTGACTGGTAGATTGAGGTGATTCCCTTTGCCGTTTGTTCGGTGTTACAATCGACGAGAGATCGCGTAGCCATGTTCACAGAAACGTTAAAATGGGACAAAAAATCAGCTCCAAGAATCGGTGTTTTCACTTGGGCTATGGTGAAGATCTACGGAAAAGATCGACGTAAACCCAAATTGAGCGTTAGTGCTATCTCTCCGTAGGTTTCAATTCTTGATCCATTTGCCGCTTGCAGTGCGAATGAAGATAGTTGGTGGTTTTTCCTGGGATCCGGTGGAATAACGCTTATTTGTGCGCCGGTGTCGACTAAAAATAAATATCCGGTACTTTTGTCCCGGATGTAAAATAGACGACTTCTTTGTTTTAAACCAGCAGCTAATGTCGTCTTTACTTGCTGCCGGTGAAACCGTTTCCCTGGTTCTTTGTTGATGTGTGTGAGGTTGAATTGAAGTTGCATGGTTTTATGCACTTCCTTGCCTCACATCCAAATTTGAAATGATACCAATAGGTATCATAGGTGCGTCGTCTGTAGCAGCTCAGTTAACATCTCTGGCGTGGTTGTTTGTGATGTTGTGTTTGTTGGCGTTGGTGTATTCCTTGGTGTTGCGTCATTTGTTGAGTTGTATGATGTGGCGTAAACGTTCTGGTTTTGGTTATTGTCGTGTATTCAATCAGCTATTTCCGATACTCTCTCCAAGTCTAAATCTTCAGGGAGTGATGCGAGTATATGTGTTGTATGAGTGTGGAGTTTGTCCGTCCATAGTTTTTTTTAACACTATCTCGGACATGGTGCTGCTTCCTAACAGAGATTTTATTTTCCTCAAGAGTTGTGAGGGTGTCATATGTCCAAAGGTCAAATTGTTAAATAGATCATGTAACTTTTTCCCATCAGATGTACTCATAAGTCTTATAATGGCGGTCTTTAGCGTATCATATGGTTTGTCTTCAGGCATATGGTCTAGCAAATCGACTACTTCTGCCGCCACGTCGGTGGGAAGTTTTTCCACGACGTATGCATACTTTGAGGTTTGCGATGTAATTTTTTTGGCGCTAAAAAGTGCATTTAGCTGCGAAAACCATACTGGTATGTTAGTTGGGTTTTAGCTGGGAATGCTGGCTGATATTGTTGCTGTTTTGGGTTCAATGTCGTTGTTTTCCATCCTTTACGCGTTGTAATAATTTTTTGTGCTGTTTTTTAAATGAGAGCTGTTTTCGTTTTTGTGTTTTTATCTGTGGTTGTGTGCTCTCACCAGTCGGAAGGTCACCAATTTGTGGGGGTTGTATGTAATTTGGTTATTTCAGTAGATGTGCGTCCGTAATTTACGGGTATTGCTCTCTGAATTATTCCCACCACAAATACAACACAAAACTTTACAATCACGCAAAAGAAATGGAATAGAACACAACGAACATTAAACAACAAACAATTTAATATGCATATAACAGAATATGAAAACAAACAAAATACATGATGTGTAAATGGCCTTTTGGAAAATAAAGTTTGACAAGAAGAAAATAAATTTGTTTAAAGATGTGTGTATGTTCATGTTAACGGAGTCCGTAAATAAGTCGTTCTTACATTAAGTTCATAGCGGGTGTTATGATTGTGGCGACAGCGTGTCGCGTTGATGAAAGAAAGTTTGTCGGGTTTTTCTTTTGAATGTGATTCTCGGCCATCTGAAGAGAGGTCATGAACTTTAGTTGAGGAAGAAAAGGAATTTGCCGGACATAGTATCGGCAACTGCTTTACTGGCTTAGTGGCTTGTCTTCGTCTGTGTGTAAGCTTGTGTTAATGGCTCCCTAACTCTGTGTTATTTATATCCTACAGGTGGATCAAAGAATCGTCCTAAATATTTGGTGCGTACACATTTATTAACCAATCAGATTTGTATTTTACTATTTTATTTTCTGTGAGTTTACTTCCGATCCAATTTTTCTAGAATGTTCTATTCTATGTTTTTAGCTGATTGGTTCAAAAATATAAAAATGTAACTTAAATGCTAATACGGTTTTGATCCAAAATTTCTAGAATGTTCTTAAGTATGTTTTTATTGCTTATTTTAAGACTAGAAAAATATGTATCCCATAATGTAAAGGTTTATGATTTCGTTGACACCTCTGCAAATTTGGATCATTATCTAATTTTTTTTTATCTATTCTTTCAAAAATTCCCACAAAGTATAACGAAGAAGGATTTTAGGTACTTTGAAAAGCTTTTTGTGAAGTACATGAAAAGTTAACATTTTGGCAGTCGATGATGATGATATTGGTATCAAAGCACCAATTTTTGAGAACACTGTCATAGAGTTAGAATTACACATCTAGCTTCCCCATGGCTTAATGAATATATCAAAAAGCAAATGAATGAGAGGGACAAATATGAAAATATGAAAATAAATTTAATGTAGACAAAAATCCAGAACCTAAGCAAATATATAAAACCCTTCGTAATGTTACATTTCACTCAATCAATGCAAAATTTAAAAATATTTATCGTAGTCTACGACACCCAAAATATCCGGTTGAGAAAAAAACGCCGAGTCACCCGTGATGTCAGACAAGAAAACATCGTACGTACGTCACGAGAGAATTTCGGTTATGAACAACCGAACTATTTTTCGAAAGAAGTTAACTCAGCTCGCCTTTCAGAGACAAAATTATTACCACAAGATAAAATATATTATATCTAAAAGTTCTTCTTCAAAGTATAATGAAGTATCTCATTATCACTTATATCTTATAAGGGGACTTCCTGTATGCTGAAATACTTCCCTCGACCAGAGGAGTGGCTGCGGCTAATGCTATATAAACACACAGGCAGCAACCAAAGGTCAACAAACCCGCAAGGGACACACTTTGATCGCCTGTGTTGGGCGTACACGGATCTGGTCGGTTGTACCCTGGTTCTGGTGGCAGTCGGCCGAAATGCACCTTGACCGGCATCCTCATGCCTCAGGGAGTCGTCCCCCAGATTCTTGCCTGGCACCTGGGGCGACCCTCTTTATGGGAATGCTGACGGGGCCCAAGGTAATTTTTAGAGCTGCCGGGTGCGTCTGGACTCACCTAAAAATGCCTTGTGCCATACTCGTCCGGTTGGTGAGACGGTCGACAATTACAATACAACGCGGCAGCTGGACTTCGGTCCGGTGCAGTGTTCAAAGTCATGGATAGATTCGAGGCTGAAAGGCTCCTGGCTTCAGTTGGGCCACCTTCCAGTGGCGATGATGATCAGCATAGTCAAGTGGGGTTCGAGTCTCGGCTCGAGCTCGACTTCCTTTTCCCTCAACCCCGATTAAAATCGACCTTCGGGTCATTGACTTTGTGTTAAGTCCTGTCTGGTGGGAGGCAGTGACAAACAAACCACGCGACGGCAGGCCTTGCATGGAGTCTGTGTCCTCACCACCAACCAAGCTATCGAGCGTGGGGTCTGCTTCCTTCAGCCGAAGAAGAAAACGTGAAATCGAACCAACCACAGCCGCGGACCCAGCACAGCCTACCAGAAAAATCACAGCCTTTTATTTTTCTAATTCAAACAGCTCTTCTCAGAGTTAATTCTAGAAAGTCTTTTCAGATCACTCTTGGTCTCCTAATCACACCTTCCAGCTACCAGCTCCAGCTTCACCAGCAGCAGTTCCTGCATCTTCCAGCACTCGCAGACCAGCTCCAGCTTTACCAGCAGCAGTCCCTACACCTGCAAGCAACCAGCACCTGTATACCAGCTCCACATGAGATAATGACGCAGCTCCAGTTTAACCCAGCAGCCATTCCTACGCAACCAAGCTACTGACACCAATTGCAGACCAGCTCCAGTTTAACCCAGCTGCTGTTCCTGCGCGATTAAGCTACCAGTACCAACTGCAGATCACCTCCAGCTTAAGCCAGCAGCCATTTCTGCGCAACCAAGCGATCAGTACCAACTGCAGACCAGTTCCAGCTTAACCCAGCAGCATCTAGTCAACGAGCGACTCACTGTTCGGATTAGCATCAACACTTGAGGCCACATCGGCACATCCCCAGTTAACCCAAAGATTGAACAAACCGGGAGATCGATCACACAGCCTCTGTAACCAGCATCTGTAGCATCTCGTCCTCGAGCGACTTACTGCTCGGACTAGCACCAACACTTCAATGCGACTTCGACCCTCTGGTTAAACCAAAGTACTGCATAACCGGGACATCGATCATCCAGCTTTTGCTACCAATGCGTCCCCATCATTGGCCGTCTCCAGCAACATCTACAACCTGACCATACAGCAACATAATATCTGCACCAAACCCTGAGACCATCCTCACCTTCTAGACGTGCTGTCTGCACAAACTAACTGACAGCTGAGTCTAAGACTTTCTGCAACATAGACTTTCGACACCCAACAGAGACTACACCGACGTGATGCAACATTCACGATTTCTACACCTATTGTGTAAGATTCGATCAATAAAATCTGATTTTAAACTTACCCACTTGCCTCTGTCAATCAAACAACACACATAAACAACCTACTCGCAGGATCAACGCATTTACAGTCACCGGTCCTGTGACATACTAAAGAATTTCATCTAGATATAAAAAAACTTGTGTCAATAAATCCTGCTGTAATAATGAAAATCACAGTAATTTTGATATAAAATTGTAGAATTCCGCTTTTGTGTGAAACAGCCATAAATGACTTTTGCTTGTGGTGTAAATGGCGCTTTTTCCTTTTGAAACTGGGATTTGAACACTGTGTATGCCTTTACAAACATTACAGACACCTATTCCATCTAAAATATTCCAAAATAGATGGGAAAAGCCACTGGTTAAGCCATTAACAAAGATTAATAACCTCATTTCTACTTCTGATTTTAGGCTAATAAGTTTTTTATAAGTAAAAAGTTAATAGCTAAACAAAAGATTGATAATCGGAAGGAAACAAAGTATTTCGATAATTTGCAGTCGGCATTTCAATATACTCACAACACAATTACAATTATTTCGAATATTTATTACGGATGACCAATATACAAAATACAAAACATTTTTTTACTCGTTTTGTTTGGCTATTCTAAATAATTTGATTGCGCCTACCACAGACGGCTACTTAAAGCTGCTGGTTTCTGTGTTGATCCGCTCGTACGGATTTTCTCTTACCTTAATGAACAACAACAAAAGATTACTACGAATGAAGGTAAGTCTTTTTGGAAAGAGGTGCTAAATGGTGAAGGGGATGGTTTTAAGACAATTGGAATTAACTGAAATAAGGTATGGATATACTTTACCAATATTTGAATGATATCAGCTTGAGAGGATATTTAGTTTAGTCTCTATTCACCAAGCTCAATTATTAGCTTAGTGTATCCATTGATACTCTAACGGAAACAATACAAGAAAAGGTAAAACAAGATGAATTCATTATAAACATCAAACATAAACTAATGACACCTAATTACACTTGGTCTGAACAATTGAAAAATATAAGCTTTGGCAACAAATCAAAAGAAAACAACCAGGTTAATATATATACATATATATATATATATATATATATATATATATATATATATATATATACCTAGAGACATATACGAAAATAGGAGATTTACAATATGAAGCAATTTATTGAAATTGCAAGGGCCCTTTCATCTGAGATTTCTCAAGCGACACTCTTCAGAAGTCGTTTAAAACAATGTAAATAAGATTAAGTAAAAGGGGACGAAAAGGAAAAATGATAGCTAGACAAGGGAGTGAGAGAAAAAAAATTAAAATCACCTTAATCTCCTAGTAAATTCAAAGAGTGTTTCGAGTTTTGTTTGCATAGAGAAGGCCTATTAAATAAGATATAAATGGCCTCTAGAACAAAAGATGTTGTTAGCTCTCATCGCTGTGATTAACACTCATCGCTGTAATTAAACACGCAACTATTTAAGGCATTCAAATGCTTACAGATAGCAGAATCGAGCAATCTTGAATGCCCAGATGTTGTGTGGTTACGGATATTTCTTGGAAGATGCTATTTAATTCTAACCTGAAAGCGTTGGAAGGTGCGCGTTATCTGTGTAGCATTACAATGTCATGGAAATTTATAAATTAAATTGCTTTGTTGGGAGATAGTGAGCACATCCCTATGAATAGAGCGAATGCAGTTTGAGTTGTAAAGATGGTTCGAACCATAGCTGCGTTATAACAGCGTATAACAGAGGAAGAAACCTTATTGGCTAGGAGATCCAATCCAAGGAAGTCTAACATAAACTGAGCATTTAGAAGGCTTGATGTTATTCCTAAACTTATCAACAGTTTTGTTAATGGTGTCAACAATGACTTCCTCTGGATACCCATTACTCAAAAATAAATTTCTAATCTGTTCAAATTCGCTTTTAATTTTGTTATCCGAACAAATCATAAGAGCCCTGAATATGAGACACTTGATCAGGTTAACCTTTCTGGGAGCAAAAGCATCCCAACTCAAATACAGATCGGTGAACGTAGGCTTTCTATATATACAAGTTATGAAACCAAACGAACGGCATTCAAACAATACATCCAAGAATGGTAATTTGTTATCCTTCTCTTCGTCCACAGTGAAGGTTGAAGAAGGATGTAAATAATTCAAACAATGGAAGAATGACAAAGCTTCATTACGTGAACTAAAACAAGCGAAGTTGTCATACATGTAACGTAAATAAATATAAGGCTTGCGGAACCTGTCGAAGAGTAGTTTCTCATAAAACCCAACAAAAATATTAGTAAGAATAGGGCCCAAGGGAGAACCCATCGAAATACCGTCAATCTGACGATGCATGGTGTCATTAAAACTGAAGGAAACTGACTTGGTAGCCAATTCCATCAATTCCATGAAAACACTCTTTGAATTTATTAGTGGATATCTCATGATTAACTTAGGGTGGTTTTAATTTCTTTTTCCCTTCCTTGCGATCATTTTTTATTTTCACACCCCTTTTTACTTAATCTTATTTAACTTTTTTAAACGACTTCTGAAGGCAAATCTCAAATGAAAGCGCCCTTGCGATTTCAATAAATTTCTTCATATTGTAAATCTCCTATTTTTGTATATATCTCTAGGTATTTGTCTTTTTAAATTTGCATGTACTAACAATTTATTTTCTATCTTAAGGGTCAGTACAGCCCATATATCATATGCAAAATTAACAAAATAGTTCACCTTAGATAATCGACATACTATGTAAGATCCAATTCCTCCAATCTAGAATGAATAATTAAGTTGTATCTGATTATATTTCAAGACGTATTTCTAAAATAAAATGCTGCAACGGAATTAATGTTGAACGTGATTTTATAAAAGGACCCCTGCAATTTCAATAAATTTCTTCATATGGTAAATCTCCTATTTTTGCATATATCTCTAGGTATTTGTCTTTTTTAATTTACGTGCACCAACAATTTATATATATATATATATGTTTATATATAAAGCGAATAATTGGACATTAAGTTAAACCTTAACTTTAACAAAGTTAACACTTAACAAATTTAAGAAAAAAGTTCTCTAAACACATATCACTAAAAGCCATGGGGAGCAGGGTGGTAGATGTGAAATAAGGCGGATGAATCCAAACTTGGGTCAACGGTGAGCCTCACCAGATGCTGTTCAGAAGAACTTCTCAGGTCAACGGCCAGGGTCAAATAGTTCAGTCAGGAAACTACTGCTACTCATCAATGAGGGTGACGTGTGTTGAGATTAAAAAAACAGTCAACGAAAGATTACCATGACTTTAAATCAAACCATGTGTCCAAGCCACATCGCCCTTCTACGGGAAAACAAGGGCGCGTTCTGTTGAGGTTGTAGCTCGAAAAATTAGCAACAGAACTCAAACTGAAATTTAACTCAAAATAACTTAGACGCAAAAACACAGTTCACGATTTGGTTTGGTTTGGTTTGGTTTTATGGCGTATCAACCTTTGTAGGTTATTTATCACCAAATCCATTTTTATGTAAATAATCAGTTCTATTTCAAACAATTCAGTTTGGCATGAGTACACAGTTTTTCAAAAACATTTCAGTTTATTAAAGCAGTTATATATAACAAATCAGTTTAGTGTAAGTACAGTTTCAATGTCAAAAAACAGTTCAATTTCAAATAATTCAGTTTAGCATAAATACGCAGTTTAAATGTAAGTACGGTTTAATTGTCAAAAAACTTTTTTATTTCAAGCAATTCAGTTTAATCAAACAATTCAGTTTAGCATAAGTATGCCGTTAGTTCTATTTAACCCATAGATAGGGCCCTATCAGGTGCTACCACGCCAGGCCAGAGTGGACCTGGGAGCAATGGCAATGAAGGGGTGCTCCGTATTCCCCAAGGCCCCAGCATTGCTGGGACCTCACCATCAGACTGTTTAGTGTCATATCATTGGGGGGGGGTCTTACCCCACTGCAGAGGTGCAGTCGGTGTATTCTGCAGCCCCAACCGACTGGGCAATACACATAGTTAATGTCAAAATAATTCTATTTCAGATAATTCAGTTATAGCATAAGTACACATTTTAAATGTCAAAACAATTCTATTCCGAGCAATTCAGTGTAGCATTAGTACGCAGTTTTAATGTCAAAACAGTTCTATTTTAAACAATTCAGTTTAGCATAAATACGCAGTTTAAATGTATAAAAACGGTAAACGCCAACCAATGTTTAGTTCAATTTAACCCATAGTTGTCAGGTGCTACCATTCCAGGACCTGGGAACGATGGCAATAAAGGGGTACTCCGCATTCTCCAAAGCTCCAGCATTGCTGGAACCTCACCATCACATTGTTTAGTGTCAAATCCAGGACACTCGTTAGGGTGGTCTTACCTCTCTGCAGAGAAGCAGTCGGTGTATTCTACAGCCCCAGCCGACTGGGCAGTCACATAGCAACATTTAACGTTAGAACTTTAGAAGAGGCCTGTAATCTGGGTTTACAGCGTCTGCCACAGAACATGAAATAGATATAGCGCGCATATAAGAACATAAATATTACCATTGCGAATTAGAAATAAAATACCATGATACTGGTAATTGATGGACGTTTGTCTCAGTATCTGTATGAAAAAACTTCATCGATGCCGTTATAGGAGGGGTAGGAATGCTTTTCAGTCCTCATGTCTTAAAATTAGTGAATAGCATTGAAAAAATACAACCGACAATGATTAATTCAACAGGAACCCCTGCACAATAATAATCTCCTGCAACAATCCTACCAATGCCAGTGATGAAACGGACATCATTACCTTCTACAACGAGCTATCTTCCCTTGTTCAACGCATTCCCAAACGCAACGTTCTAATCATCGGATAGGCAAAGACGAAACTAAGAAATTCTGCTTAAACAACTCGTCATTCTATTTGACGAGTTGTTTAAGCAGAATTTCTAACAGTTGTTTAAGCAGAATTTCTATGGGAAATATCTAACAGACTTCTTACTCGAAAACAGACTAACAAGTCTTAATACCAAATTCCAAAAGAGAGAAAAGAAAACTATGGACCTACACCTACTCAAATAATGCCAAAGCACTGATCGATTATATACTCATAAACAAGAAGAAAGAACGCTTTGAATTGTGAGGCATACTCCTCTTTTGAAGGAATAGCTTCCGATCACAAAATTGTCACAGATACGCCCAAGTCTACGTAAAAATAAGATAGAAACAGTCAAAACCACAAGGTACGATTGGTCCTCACTTACAATTAGCAATAAATATATGGTAACTGTAAGAAACAAATTCGATACTCTTCAGGAGATATCTGAAACATGTAAAAATGTAAATTACTTGGGCAAGTAAATTACTTAGTTAAAATATGCATTTAGGTTTAAAATTTTTTACATTAATCATCTAAATTGAATTTAATATTACAATTTGGATGACTTGTTTGAGAAATTTTAAACCTAGATGTGTATTTCAACTCTCAATTTATTATTGATTTATTTTACAAAGAAAACAGAAAAAAAAGGAGAAGGAGAGGTAGAAATAAAGGAAAATAAAAAAAAAGCTGTTTCTAGTGTACTATACTTGTTTATGAAAGGGGTGGTGGTGATCTTTATCTAATCGATTAATATATTTTAGAATAAATTATTTGGTCAAATTAAAAACAATGTATACATATTTTTTTTCAAGGCTGATCTTGAAAAACTATTAAAAGAAGGAGATACCTTAAGAGGCATGATAAACTAAATTGAATTAGATCAATTGAAACCTACATTCTTCCTCAATTTAACAATGGTGATGTCATATTACAAAATTCAACTGAACAACTACGAAATAAAGTATAAGAATTATATAACATATTTGTTCATTTTAACTTTATCTTATATAACCACCCAAGTACTGTCACGAAACTTCGCCGACTGGTTTACTGTCGGCGAGGGTGACAAGCGTTTAGTCTCGACCTTTTTACCTACGCCTATAGTCCGGACAACGCCAAGCGTATTGCTGTTATAAAGTCGGACAATATTCTATTTCAGGATGTCATTCAACCACAAGCGAACAGGGAAAACTGACACAGAGATTTTCGAACAAGCTGAAAATGAAGACAACATAAAATGCACAGTTTAGAGTACAAATTATTTCATTATCACCCCCACCCACAAAAAAGGCATCTATGCAAAGTAAGGTAGTCTTAGCGACAAGAAAAAAATATTTATATTTTAACAACTTGGGGACACCTAGAATTTTTCAAAAGAAAATTTTTTTGCAATGTGTGCAAAAAAATTTTCTTTTGAAGTGTTTTGTGTGCAGTAAGAACGGGGTAAACAATATATATATATATATATATATATATATATATATATATATATATATATATATATATATATAAAGATGGTTGTTGTAGGTCCAACGAAAGAATAAGGATATATTTTAAAATAAGAAGGTCCACAAAGAGATTTTTATTTTTTGAATTTATTTTGTTCTTACATACGTGTTATATATATGTATGTTTCAAGCTTGTTGCTTTCGTCAGAGAACGTATGTGGCACAAGGCCTTGTTAATGGGGTACTCAATGAGACTTGAACTCACTACTGTTTTCACTATAAATGAACTTTGGTTGGTCAGGTTGGTTTATATAGGGGTCGTTCTCCCTCTTTCCTGGAGTGTGTTTACTTTGGTCTGCTTTACCCGTCTTTGATATTTGATATGTTTATTTAATGTGTATGTGTGTGTGTGTGTGTGTGTGTGTATTGGCGTTGGAGTGGTTTTGGGTTTCACTGACAGTTTTTTTGTGAGTGTATCTTGTGGAGTTTTGTGGTTTTAAATTTACCGGTAGTTCTTTTTCCTTTTTTTGTATATGCATACACATATCTGTGTATATATGTTTGTGCGTGTGTTTTTTCAGCTTTTTTCTTTCGACTGAGAAGATGTTTGGCATAAGGTCTAGTTAATGGGTATTCAATGAGAATGGTGTTTGTAGTTTGAATTGTTTTTAATTACTTTTGTTTTTGTGTGTATATATATATATATATATATATATTAATGTTTATTTCGGTTTGCGTGTGTGTACGATTCATGTTTTATTTAACTTTGGTTTGAATTTATCTATAAAATTTCTTTCCTTTATTTGAAGTAGCGTGTAGTCGTTGTCTTGATAAATTAGCATAATTTAAAATTTTCCTCTGCTTCATTGGTATAGGTGTTTCGAAACATTTAATTTTCTGTTTTCCTCTATTTTGATATTACTCTTGTGTAGTGATGTCCTTGTATTGAGTACCTGTGTTGAGAGAGAGAGAGAGAGAGAGAGAGAGAGAGAGAGTCTATATTTGAGTAAAATATGAATTTGATTATCCCCAGGGTCCAAATTCAAAGCAGTACTTTTTAAATAAAAGAACATTGGTTCACGGTCTTACTTTAATGTTCAATATTAGCACCTTGACATTTATGCAACCGTATTAGAATATCTAATGCAATTCATGATTATTTCACTAGAAATTGATTTATTCGTAGATCCCCCTTTTGCGAGAACCAAAGGAATATACGAGGGTGGGCTGAAAAGTTCATATGATGACGTCATATATGTTGCTGTAGACTTTTTTACCGGACAGATCCAAGCACTGCAATTGCAATGGAAGAAGTGCGTGCATCGAAAGAGGAACTATGTTGAAAAATAAATCTCATTTGGTCACATTCCATGAAAGTATCTTAATCAGCCTATGAACGTTTTATATATACAAATTAAAGTTTGCATATATAGAAATTAAATAAAATTTCATGGATCATTAAAACAATAAACAATTTTTCTATGGAATTCTTCGGCCAGAAATATAAAAAAATATTTACTAAATTGTGAGTAAACCAATTGGATAGTTTTAGATGGTTTAGTTTGGTAGGAATATATATATATATATATTGTGACAGCAAATTGACTAAAATCCCAAAACGGGACTTTATTTCGCACGTGTGAAGACGGAGCAGGTTGGCACTTGATCCCCCATAGAATAGGTCCTCGTTCAGAGTTTTTCTCTCAGGCATATAAGACCTGGCCTATTACGTGAGGGATTAATTTAGGGCCAGACCGACCGCCGCTGGCAAGGGGTTCCAAATTTCACACTATCCACACACCCACCAGGCCGCTTAACTTCATCCCCTAGACAACAGAAGATATGGACCTATAGGTTTTAATCGTAATAATATTATATTGTAGTAGTCGGCAACTCCGGTTTCCCGTGTGATATTTTAGAGGAATTTACAGGACAATTTTAAGCAAGATAACATAAGGCGAATAGAAGCTGAAAAGGAAATGTGACTCAACAAATTCGTAGCAAAACTGTAAAGAACAACATAGACCACGTGGTAACATAAAAATACATGAATCCTTTACTGTACAAAGCGATACACTTTCAAAGTTTCAAATATGTATAATGAATGGACAGTCCACGAATATAAATGTCTTTTCTTGACTTTTGTTTTTCTTCAAATTGAGAGAGAGAGAGAGAGCGAGAGTGGTATATAAAATTTGGGTATAAAGGAGAAATGGCCCCAAAGTTACTTATCTTATTTTTCGATGGTGTTCCACTGGAGAATCTTTCTTCTTTCACGGGCTAATAGACTTTATTCTATTTTTTTTACACTGGCTTGAAGAACCTGGGGTCCCTCGTGTCTCAGATATTCTTTTGTCTTCAACCCGGAGTAAATGGCCATGGGTCTGTCTGCCACGAGCCCTGCTCAAAAACTAACTTTCTTACTATCTATTTCCGCTGACGAGGGGGGGAGCCCCACTTCCGTTTTAGGGTCCCAGCCAATCATTTGGCTTTTCTCTCCTTCCCCTTCCGGTGTCTGGCGACCTGAGGTTACTAAGTACCAACACCTGTTGATATCCCCTCTGTGACCCACATTCTCTCTTAACGGTCACTTTTTTGACGGGTTTCCACTGTTCATTCCAACGGGAGGATAGTATTAATCTTACCTCTATCGTCTCCGCGGGATATCACGTGACAATATATATAATCATGGAAATATTGTACAATACAACCGTCTAGTAAGTTAATTTTTTTATTTATTTCAGTGATTTCTAAATAGATGAAATTATTACTAGGTTTTTAAATTGAACATTAGAAAAGGGATGGATAGATAGATAAATAGATAGATAGACTTTCATAAAGATATATATATATATATATATATATATCAGCGTTCCTTTGCACTTTAGTAGAGAAACCTTGATAAACATTGTATGTAATGAATTACAATGAATAATTAATGCTGAAAATCAATGCCTCCCAGGAGGCGACGTTTACAATGCACCTTAGAAATTTACCAAATTTAGAACTGAGGTAACAAAAACTACAACCAATCACAAAATCCTACGATTAACCAGTCAGCTTTGTAGGTGACTTATTATTTTTCTTCCCTTTTTCTGGAATATATCAGATCAGGAACAAATATTGCGTCTCTTGAAATTAGAAATCGTAGCTTCATATTCTTTTTTTATCTATTAATGTTATTTATTTTACTTAGGACCAGACGGAAATTTTATCCGGGGAAAAAAATTCAAACCTTTTTCAAATTTCTGATTACCCATCAACATTGAACAACGACAAATTTACCACAGAGAAGTAAAGAATAATTTTTTTAAAAAGGACCTTTGACTGTAAGTTGTATATTCTCTCTTTTAAATTAATTTTGAGAAAAGGTTTTATCGAAAAACATGACAAGACACACCTTACTTTCTTTATTTGCTTTATCTACAAATGTATCTTAGACAGTTTTGATCTGTCTATGTTGTCTTTATAATAAGATAGTTGTGCTTATGAGTTTCTGTGATAAGCTGAGAGAGAGAGAGAGAGAGAGAGAGAGAGAGTTGTCATCATTTTTTGCAACATATTTTGCATCTTTGAATGATGTTTGAAGCCTATATATATATATATATATATATTGAGTTTGGGTCGTTTCATTATGATATGGAGCGCCTCGAAAATTTGTAATTTTTGTTTGTTATTTTGTTGTTCTAATATTGTTGTGTTTTCGGTAAGAATTTTCCGAAACTCTCTCCCTCCTCTCAAAATCAACCCTATGTACTTCGGAAAATACACACGCTATTGAAGTTCCATTTTTGCGATCACCTGGGCAATATTTACACACAAAAAAAACGTTGTATCAATGGGATCAGTCCTCGGTCTGATCTTCAGTAATTTCTACACATCCAACCTTGAAAATAAAATATTTAATAAGATTAAAAATCCTTCAATATACCTAAGATATGTCGACGATAGACTTATTCTCGCTAATGATATTAACAAAATAAACATGCAATAAGACATCTTCCAAAAAAATTCAGTAATCAATTTTACTCATGAACTAAACAAAAACAACTAAATTTCCCTTTTATATGCTCTGATTGAAACTAATAACAATAATAATAGCTTCACTACCTCTACTTGTAATAATCCCACTAATAACAACTCTTGTACCCTCAACTTTAAAAGTGAATGCCCCTTCCGATATAAAAAAGCAATTATTAATAATCTAATATTCTGTGCAAAACTAATATCCTCATCCAAAACAATATGTCATAAAGCATTTAAAAATATAAAACAAACTCTCATCACTAATGGGTTTCCTAACAATATTATTGATGAACAAATTAAACGTACAATTAGAAATGACAGCCAACAAAATAAATACTGCAACACTCAAACCAATAAACAAACATTTTAAAAACTTTTTACCGTAACCAAATGCACTAAAATTATTAATAAGGTGAAAATATACAAAAACGTAGAATTAAAGAAATATACCCCCCACTGATTCTAATAAAAAATAAAACCTATCATATACTATAACAAATTTAAAGCCTCCATCTTAGTTATTAACAATAACTCCTTCCCTTCGATTTGGGTTTTGCAATAAAACTTACGTTATATATCTCTGAGAATAAAAGTATATACGTTGGGTTAACCTTAACTACCCTACCGAGACGACTCACTATGAATTTATCTGATACAAGTTCAATAGCACAATATCTAAAAAAATGTCCCTGCCCTAAAACTGAGTCTCGGAAAAATCTTTCCGAAAATACAACAATATTATAACAACAAAATAACAAACAAAAATTAGAAATTCTCTAGGTGCTCCATATCAGAGTGAAACAACCCAAACTCAATAGAATCAATTTCGAATCCAGTATTAATGTACTTAAATGTCTTTAGCTACTGCTGCTACTTATAGAAATGAATAAAACGCTACAACAACACACCAGTATATATATATATATATATATATATATATATATATATATATATATATATATATATATATATATATATATTAGTATTTAACCTTTGCCAGAAGGAAAAAATTAGTATCATGAGATATAAATTTACTCGTCAACTATTAAATAAACGTAATGAACTAAGATCTAAATGCCGCTAACAAAATAGATTTAAATTCATATGAAAAAGGATAATAATAGAAAAATTGATTGTGATAACAAAAGTAGAATAAAATTTATGGTATCAGTATCACTATTGCTATTATCGGTAATGTAATAATAATAATAACTTGGCAATAATTGAAATATTGGTTACCTTTTATTAGTAGTAATATAATTATTGATAGTTGATAATTATTATAATGATATTGAAACCTAAAGGTAATTAGAATGTTTGTATTCATAATAAAAACATATAAAGATATTAAGAAATTAAATAAAAACTAAATTTCAAACTTAAAAGGAAATCAAATAAAACCTATAATTCTTTTGATAAGTTTGACATTAGTTATTGTGTTTATCGCCACGTTTTCTTTAATGAACAAATAATCGGATAAATAAATAAATTAGTTGAGAAAGAGAGAGGTTTTCTTAGAATAAAATAAGTTAATTTATTGACAAGATTTTAGTTCCTGAAGGATTTGTAGGTTGTGTTAAAATCTTTTTAGATACATAAGGATACATGACACCAGTCTGACGTAGTATTCAACCCTGGCCGGTATGTCTAGCTTAGCCCGGGAATTTTCACCGAAATCAAATCCCAAGGCTTCCCTTGTTGAATCGAAGTACTGCCACCATTTGCCACGTTGTGAATTTTTGATCCGAATGGTGGTGTTTTAGTTACCAGATCGTTTCAACTGGAGGAGTCGATCTAATTTTGGCTGGAATCTACGCCGAAGAAAAAACGCTGTTGATGGAGAAAATAACTCCAGTCACGATTCACAAAACACACACACACACACACACACACACACACACAAAAACGAAAAGCAAAACTTTCGATTTTTATATAACTTTCTCAAAGCTACTGTCTTTATCTCGCTATAGAAGAATTTACATAAATGTAATACATAAGGAAAAGGTCACACGAAACTTATTCGTTCGTTTTAAGGAGTGATTGAGAGTTCCAGGGACGATGTAAGGGAAACAATAATTGATTCTTGGTTATTTTTAAAAGTTTGTTTATCTCGGCTTTTGTTGACACAACGATCTTTCCTACATTTAACTGTTGGTTATAATCGGGCCAGGCACAATTCACAAAGTCATCCTGTCTTATGGAACTCTCGTTTTGAACTCTCTCATCTCTGAGCTCTGAACTATTCTTGACTTCGCCTGCAACTCTGGGACTAACCCTCAACTCTGAATGGGCTCTGAACTGACTCCCGATTTCACTCTCTTTGCTGAATGGGCGCTGTGCACTGCTTATATAAATTGGGGGCGGGGTCTCAACAATTTTTGGTTACGCCCATGAATAATGATATGTAAATTGCCTGGGCAACCGATATTTCGCAATCTTTAAAACTCCATAGATGGCTGTTTTTAAGAGGTACTAAAAATGAATTTGGACGCCCCGCCGATTTTCGCCCAGACAAAGATCCTTGGTTCGGAAGAAATCCACTTATCCTGTCTCGGTATTTGAGCCAGGACTTCGTCTTCAGACCACATAAGAATTTCAGTCACCATTTATCACAGGATTCAATCAACGAACCCATCTCTCTACTCCTCCTTACTTACTAAAGACTCAACTCCAGAGTTCTCTCTGTCACACCAGACAATGATATAACATCCGGTTTTGACACTAACTTTCAGCCCATTTCGTTTTGTTCTATTTTTTTAAATGAGTAATAATCCATTGAAAATATTTTAATAATTTTTGATAAATTTTTCTCTCTCCACTGTGTGATGGCTATCAGAAGAGGTTGGCTTAAGAATTCATGATAGCCAAATGACGGTCTGTTGCGTTTTTCAATTATATATATATATATAGAGAGAGAGAGAGAGATGCATGACAATATTCCTATCAATTCTATAAATTCGTCTGTTTGTAAAATTTATAATAGGTACATAGTGAAATGAAATAAGGCGAACCAACTCTTTTTTTGCTGGGAGTTCTTGCATTTGAACAAATCAGACCGAGCTCTATGATTATTATATTTTGCCGGAAATAGTAATTTGAATAACATTAAAAACAACATAGAAGCATTTTTTGCTTTATTGTTAGATATAATTTATATTTCTTTATGCACATTTTGACAGTTAAAAAACCGCTTATAAGTAAAAGGCGGGGAAAGTTCGAATCTGTTTGTCACTGGTTAATGATTGGAAAACAATATTTTTGCGAGGCATGTGACACACACACACACACACACATATATATATGGGGGATAACAAATGATACTTGATAATTAGACCCGTGGATTTGTGAATTATTAATCTTACTGTTGGATATTTGAACTTTGAAAGGATGCGTAAGTTACGAAACAGGATACGCATCTGTGTCAATGTAAACAAAAGACAGCAGAAATGCCACGTGAATTGCGATGGCGACATGCCCGAAGAAAGAATGACTACGAGGTACGTGGACGACCGGAAAATGATATAATGACTAAAGATTTGCGACGATCATTTCACAGAACATTTCTTAGAAGGAACAAATCTTTTCGATGTGACATTAAGCTAAAACGAATGGTAGAAGTTAACTTCAGTTTCTACTTGTGTTTATAAATATTTTCTATGTATAATTTGAAAATCACTTCTTTGAAGTAATTTTCAAATTATTCATAGAATATATTATATATTACATACATAGAATATATCTTATATTTTATATTATATTATACATAGAATCGCTGTAGGATTTGCGAGCTTACCAAAGTACTAAAACTCATGTTTTGTTACCAATGATTACTACTAGTTCTTTATTAGAGAAGTTTTAGCATTTTAAATATTTTGTAATGGTTTTGGGGGCTATTGTTTAGGATGTTCGTTGGTATTATTATCTATTTGTTGTTGTTTGTGTTCATAACCAACAATATAAAAAACATAAACAGTCTTAACAGTAACTATCACCACACAGAAAAAATTAAAAAATATAATCAACAATAAACATAAACGAACTTCAAGTTGAGTCCATGAGAATTTTCTTGTGTGATGTTATTTTTCTTCATAATCGGAAATTGTTTCTTCACTGAAGCAGCGAAGTAGCCATTGGCAATGATGTTGATTTGTGAATTGGTTGTGAATGTTTATCGTGAAAACCAATTTTGGTGAAAACATCTGTCATTCAACAAATCTGTTGGGGGACATGTTGTTTGGTAAATATTTTTGTTCCCCCATTTTGTAGTAGTATTGTTTATTTTGGTTGATATCGAACTCTCCAATTTTGTGGTGGTAAGTTGTTGGTGCTTATATTTGAAAAAAGGCAAAGGAGGTAAATGAGGTAAAGATGTGTAAACGACGCGGACATATAAAATAAAGCGGTACAAATTCAAATTTATATTTATAATACATGCAATTAAATATTTCAAAACATTAGTGTTCTAATACTCTTTGTTAAGTATTCCTGAGGGTGTGTTTTGAGTGTGTGTGTGTGTGTGTGTGTGTGTATAACTATCACTAATACCACAAAAAAGGAACTAAATAACAAAAGTGTCCAATGCGTGTTGGCTAAGTATTTTCTATAGAATCTTAATAATGTATATTAGGAGGAATGTGTCTTCTCCCATATTGTTTGTTTCTTTCGGTGGTTTGACGAAATTTCTGTTGTTTTTGAAGCTGAAAAAAATCTCGCCGAAACGGTGTAATAAGTAAGAGAATGGTTGTGTGGTAAATACATTTTTGTGTCGGTATACTGCCGTTAGTTGAATAGAGAGAGTAATAGTGTTCTCTCTGGAAGTCAAACTGGAGAGAGTGTGTTGGCCCTGTCAGTAGAAATGTGAAAAAGAGAAGGAATGTTGGAAGATGAGCGTATTTATAGAAAATTCTTGTCATGGAGTCGGCTCCAAAAACGCAGGACGAAATTGAAACTGCGGACGTAGTTTTAGGCACTAACCACGTGGTTCTCCTGGCTAATGGTTCCCGAGCCATTTTAAATTATAGGAGTGTAAGTCCTATAAATAATTCACTAGATTTTTTATTTTTAAACTGAACTACATTTTTTATTGCAACTGAAGTCCAGCTAATCAATTCGTTATTAACTTCAAAATATAATGAGAGAGGAACATAGGTGGTACGGTTTCGTATCAATGAAAGTTTATCAATGAAATCAGATCCGGTTATTTTTGGTAGAATATATTATTCTGTTCACACACACACGCTCACATAGGACTTGTAATGAATAGTTTGTAGTTGATATTTTTAAATTAACAGACCTAATTTGTTTGCACACAGTTCAATTGTTTCAAGTATTGCTAACTCAAATAATTCCACATGGTTTCAAGTAGTGTTACACAAATAATTCTAAATGGTTTCAAGTATTGCTAATATTAGTGTACTCATAATTCTATTTTATATTAATCATTGTTAAATAGTTTCAACTATTGTTATCTAATACTAGGAAATCTATTTGATATTAATCATTTGTTTGGCCACAGTTAACTAGTTTCAAGTATTGTTATTTAAGTAATTCTATTTATCAAGTATTCCCACCTAATACAAACAATTTGAACAAATGCATATAAGGTTATCGTGCGGTATTGTGTTCTTCGTTTCTATTCTGAAGACAAATTTATTTCAATAACTCACTGTACCATTAGTTGATAGAATGATTTTATAGATGATATAAGTATATATTACGAACGCATACTGTGCGAGGAAAAAACTATAAAAAACAGTTGTGCAACAAAACCTTAATCGGATGATGACTTTGGGAACAAGTGTAGTTTCAGGGTCAACGATATATATATATATATCTTTTTTTTCTTTAAAGAAAAAACCAAAGACCGGTTAATTTAGGATTATAAATCTATTTCCATCCTGTTTTTCAGTTTCTGGTGTGAACCAAAAACACGAAGAAAAATATAACAGGACTTCTTCAGATCCAATGAATAGACACGTGGGGTAGAGGGGGAGGGAGAAGAGATTAAGGAGTTACCTCTTCGTTTTATTGAATTTCCGTTTTTTTTATTTACCTATTTATTTTATTTTCAAAATTCTATAATTTACCCTAAAGAGAATATTACAGATAAGAAAACTTATATCGGGTTGACGTCCACTAAATGGAAGGAGAGGTATTCAAACCATAAATTTACCTTCTCCCACGAACACCTAAAACACTATACGGCACTATCGAAACAATTCTGGTGTTTAAAAAAACAAAGGGTTATCCCCTGAGATGGAATGGTCTATTTTGAAAAAAATTAAATACTCCAAATAGTTTTGACGGTAGATGCAATTAGAGAAAATACATATTCTAACACATAAATGGCCTGATGAGTTATTAAATAAGAGAAGCGAATTAATAGCTAGATGTAGACATAAGACTAAATTTAAACTATAGACTAAAATTTTTTTTAAAAACATAGAAATAAATAGTGAAACCAGACAAAAAACGTATCCAATAAACACACTAGAAAAAATAGGTAACTAAATAAATGGTATCGAAATTAATATAAGCATTAATATTTCTCTTAAAAGTTAATTATCGAACTTAACATGAAAATGAAATAAATTAAACAAATAAATAAAAAAAGTTAAATTACCGTAATTATAACTGACGAAATTTGAAAATAAAATAAATAGGTAAAAAAACAGAAATTCAATAAAACGAGGAGGTAACTCCTTAATCTCTTCTCCCTCCCCCTCTACCCCACGTGTCTATTCTGTTTTATTTATCCATTGGATCTGAAGAAGTCTTGTTATATTTTTCTTCGTGTTTTTGGTTCACACCAGAAACTGAAAAACAGGATGGAAATAAATTTATAATCCTGAATTAACCGGTCTTTGTTTTTTTCTTTAAAGAAATATTGCTCTGTAAAAAATTACATTGAGCCAGGAAAATTTAAATGTTCAGCTCCTGAATGATTTTCTTGTCCTGAAGGAATTACTCCCAACTCTGGTTTAACTGGACCGAATAATACATATATATATATATATATATATATATATATATATATATATTCGTTGTGAAATTTGCTGAACAATATATAGGAATTTTTAAAAACTTATGTGAACTTACGATTGGAAGTTTTTGCATAGCACAATCTTTCTATCCCATTTTCCCGTGCCCAATTTAATTTGCACCATACTAAAAAAGGAAAAATTACTAGTTTTATTTCTACTTACATTCTAAACCAGGGGTTGTTGACATTTTCTAAATTCAAATCTATTAAAATCCACTTAAAAATTAACCTTGAATCGCAGCTGCTCGTTCGGAAGGTTTGGATATGTAGTGAATGAGTTAGTTGCTATGGGTTGCTTCCGTGCTTTACGGGAGCAACTTTCAGGTTGAGTTCCACCACAAATACAACACAAATTTTACAAGCACGGAAACAAATGGAATATGACAATAGCGAACTTTAAGAAACAAACAATTTAATAATCATAACAAACAGGATAAAAATAATTAGAAATACAATGTTCATGTTATGTGTGTATGTAGAAAATACGGCTATGGCCAGTTGAATGAAAATATGATTTGTTCGCCCGTGTGGCGTGTATACATGTTAGGAAAGTCTATCAAATTAATGTGTCCATAGTTGACGAAGTAAAGAAGATAAAAAGCTGACTTTACTTACATATATGGGTATGTGTGTGTGTATATAAATGATGGACCGAAGGTATGTGCCTTTTGTTTTCATAAGTCCGCACGTGCTTTTTTTTACGATCTTTGACGACAACGTGTCGCATTCTTGTAGTTGGAAAAAGAAGGTTGCATATGCCTTTTCCCTTTGAGTCTTATGGCGTGGCTCTCTTCCGTCTGTCGTGGCCTCCCGTAGTGGAAAGTCTTTTTGGTACTCGAATACTTTAGTTAATTAAATTCTTCGTTATTTATACTTTTGGGGGGCACTAAAGTGAATAAAAAAATAGGATATTACTAAATTTTATTGCGGGTCCTAAAATTCAAGCGCGCCGACATTTCTTGACCAGTCAGATTCGTATATTTTTCTGTTAATTAGTTTCTGAGCCGGATTTTCTAGAATGTTCTTATTTTATGTTTTTAGCTTATTGGTTGAAAAATATAAAAAGTGTAACTTCAATGTTAATGCGATTCTGATCCGAAATTTCTAGAATGTTATTCTGTGTTTTTAGCTGATTGGTTTAAAAATACAAAAATGTAACTTTAATGTTAATGCGATTTTGATCCGAAATTTCTAGAATGTTCTTATGTATGTTTTTGGAGTTAGTTATTTTAAGGGAAAAAATGTGTATTCTATATATATGTATATATATATCGATCATACAATCTATTCTTGCTACAATCCATTGGGAAGAGTAATGGTAAGTTCTGTTATGGTAACATTACAGCATGCTTCTTTCTTTTTTCCTTTCTCTGAATAGCTTTCAGTCTTCTCACATCTTTGCGTCACCTCTGTTCTTTTTCGCTTTTCAGTTTCTCTTTTGCGTTTTATCAGTTTCTTTTTTTTCTTCAGTTTACTCGAGAGTTTAAAAGGATTTCAGTAGATCGACGCTCCTGGGTTTTTAACTCGCCAACACGACTGATACCACCACCTCCAACATAGACAAGTAGATGTGTCGATCAATTCGTAAAGATTTCTGTTAAATAAATCAGTTACAAATTGGTAGTTAGTGAAATATTACCAAGGACTAGTAATGTCACTTTTGTGAAAGTGTATTAGAAAGTATTGATGTGCATTAATTGAATGTTTCCATTAGGCTGAATGTTGGCGTATATCCCTCACGCAAAAATACATTGATGAGGTGATCACATGTATTATTCAAAACCTGGCCAAATCGGATTTCACTCCCTTTTCTGCTTACAACACGGATTTAACTTTGTATAAGAAAATTTCGAACGGTAACAGAGTGGAAGGGAAAAATTGCTACTTTGGAAATGAATGTTATTTTGGAACCCAACTGATTAACGACCATTTGTACTTTATCAAACGCTACGTTGAAGGAGTGGGCGTCATCAATTTTCATTTGAGATTTTATTCTTTTCTAAAAAAAAATTTACCTTGACCACTTTAAACGGTTAAAACAAAAAGAATAATATTGTGTACGTTATGATCGCGGAGTAGATGTTGTTTGGCTAATAGCATTAGCTAGAACTCGGTTGATATTGGATTACTGTTTTTATGAACTAATTTACACACGATATTATACCTTTCAGAACCTAGGGGTCGTATTCCCTTGGTTGATCTTGTGCTTTTCCTGATGATTTTCGGGAACCTATCTTGTTTTTCTTCGTGTCTTGGTTTCTTCTTTTAGATGATCCATGTCTAAATTCATTTTCTTCGTAGGTCTCTTCTGCCTGTTAATTTCCCTTTCTTCCATACCCTGCTCTGTTTCACTCTTGAAATCATAGGTCTCTTCCAACTTTTTATTCCCCAATGTTTTCTCCAATTCTACGTGCTCGGGTTCGATTCTGGATCTAAACTGATCTGCATCAGCCAGTACATGCTGCCCATTTTTCTCTAATATTGTTATGTTCTTTTTCGATAAAAATTTTGCTTTTTCTGAATTTGATTCTTTAACCAAGCATTTTCTTTTGTTGAAAATAACATGGTTAATTTTGAGGGTATGATTTGTCTTATAGGATACACATTTCTTTAGTTTTAGATAAATCAACCCAGAACACGTAGATAGGAATATTCCAGAAAAAAGGATCAAAATCTTACTTACGTTGAATTTATACTCCACAAATGAAAGAAGAAGATAAAACACACAACTAGGAAGAATGACAGAGAGTTTGTAGAAGAAAGAACTTCGTATTTTTGTTTGGCGCGTAAATTAATTTGACCGTTATGGTCGTCGCATATTTTCACCCAATGAGGATGATATCCTATTCTGCCCGGACCATTTTTCCCGGGACATAAAAATGGTGAAAGCCCGCCAAACTCTTTTTTCTTCAGAATCTTTCGAGCAGGACGGACGTACTTTCTGTCCTCTCTCTTCATAGCAGCAGAACCATTACACCATGAGGAAAGCCATCTAATTTATGGACCCTTGAGTCTACCCTCCTGGACCAAAGGTTTCCAGTTGAATATAAATTAGATGCATTTATTCCGCCACTTACAGGAACACTTTTATGTCGCCTCTAGCTTTTGCTGTGTCTACAGCGACGCGTAATTTCGCTCAGACATTCAGCTTGTTCATTCCTCCTGACTCTGTAGAAGATCATCATTCTTCTCTCTCCCACTGCTATAGGACTATGCTTATGGCTGACTACATCATTCATGTCCTTATTCAGCAACAAAACCTTTGCTATGACTGTAGCGATGCAAATCTCGCACAGGCACTTAGCTGTCTTATTCCATCTCTATTCCACTTATCTTTTTTGAAGACATTTACTCCTCACTCCAAAATCTACAGGACTACGAACGACTAACAGAACGCCAAATGCCTGCACATCACTTTTTACCTGTTTTCCCACTAAGACGACCAGCTCAAAGGCTACCTCTCAAATCAAGCCTTTATTAAACTTCTAAATTGAAAACTTTCGGTATCTTCGTTCGACTCATATATTTTTACTGTAAATATAACGGAGAGAGTAACTTAATTGCCTTCTCCGTTATAAGTTTATCCCGGGTCCACCAACACAGTTACAGGGTAAAAACAACATGGCTGACCTTACTTCTCGTGAGATCCACAGGGTCCAAGGGGCATGATTCAGTATCACCAGACTACTGGCGCTCTTATATTTTAAACCAATCACCACATAGAATAGAATATTCTAGAAAAAGTGGATCAAAAACTAACTTGTAGAAAAATTTGTCACAGAAACAAAAATAGGTTCCCAAATAAATTTGTCACAGAAACAAAAATAGTTAGGTTCCAAAATGAATAAGTAATTTCTGTGAATTTAATAGGTTAAGACAGGTTACGGGTTGCGTTCCCGCCGACGTCCGCACATTTGAATTTAATCTGACCTGTAATAAACTTAAAATATTTTACTTTGATCCACTTATATTTTACCCAAAAGTATAAATAGCGAAGTTTTTAGTTCAAAGAGAGAGACCAACAGATCCGCAGACAAGCACATCGGCACGATAGATTGACACCAGATGACCCGCTAATATGCACTACGGTTAGAATAGTGGTCAAAAACATACCAAGACACACGCATATACATACACATACACTTGTATGTAAGTACAAGCCTATCTTCTCTTTTTAATTCGGACATACTCACACAGATACACACATTCAATTTGACTGAGAACATTCGTGTTTTACACACACACACACACACACACAAACACACACATACATACACGCACGCACGCACGCACGCATATGAACACCTTTTGTATAATCATTGCCATTGTCAAGTTGATATAATATATAAAATTGTTTATTTTATATGCTCTTGTTTTTTGTTTTTTTGTCAAATTTCTTGTGTCTACGTGGCTTGTGTAAATTTGTGTTGTATTATTGTGGAACTAACACCTGGAGTTTTACTTTTCACGGAACCTCAGGAAATCCTATTCCTTTACGGTCTCCCCATTAACGCAAAAGAACTTTGTTTTCTTCCTGTATGTTGAATCGTTCGGTAACTTTGGGGCATTCTGGATAGGTAGCCTTCTATGCTTTCATTAAATGGAGAGAATGCATTTAGCCCCTTTTTCAATTTGCACCATACTTTCTGCAATTCTTTTAGATGCAGGTCGTACTGTGGTGTCTTGCATGGGATGTGCCCAATACGTTTTAGCTATGAGCATAGATTCTCATCACAAATTATGGTGCATTGTCTATGACTATTGTTTTGGGTACTTCGTTTCTTGAGAATGCTGTTCTTTGTACTGTTATGTTGAATTCTACTCTGACCTTAAGAGATCGACATCTCGGTCATTGTCCTCTGTGGAAGGCTGTTACGAAGAATGTGTATCGCTGAGGGCAGTCTGGCTCTTGACACTCCACAAAATAAATCCCGGTCAAGACTCCTATTTCGGGCGTATAATAAACAGACAAATAATGTGGAGGTTACTTCGGGGCTAGACTGACCTCAGACGTTGGTAAGGGGGTGCCTTTCACATACACCACCAAGTCCTTTGTCTTCCTACCCCACCCCAGAATTTTACAAAAGTTGTATGTTCTTTTGTTTGTAAAATGACGATTGTACACGATATGTGTTTTAAATGTAAACGCAATTTTACCGTAAATCCAACTTGATATATGAACTTGTTCAAAGAAACCAACATAATTAGAATCTAAGAACCTAAACAAACGTAAAATATATTGCCTATAAGCATGCTAAGAGACATTAAAAAATCAGACCCCCCCCGCTTTAAACGCCTCTAACCCCCCCCCAAAAAAAACGGAATCCATGTGAAGCAGAGTGGTGGATGTAAAGGCAAGCGGATAAACTATCTGACGGCTCAATGCAATGCTTAACATGACCCTGGGCGTATGAACCCGACGGTTCATCGGACAGGATCAATAAGTTCGATCGGGGAACTACTGCTGCTTATCTATAAGGGTGGCTTCTATTGATAAGAATAAAAACTGCCATTGAAAGATAACCATGACCCACACTCAAACCACATGTCCAAACTGCATCGTCTTCGCGCGGGTAAAAAAGGGGCGCGTCCTGCTGGGGTTGGAGCCCTCGCCCCAGTGTTCGAAAAATCAGCTACAGAGCTCAAACAACAAAAATTTCTAAAATGCAAACACAGTACAAATAGCAACATTTAACGTTAGAACCTTAAATAGAATAGGACAACTACAGGAGCTTACTGCATCTGCCATAGAACATAAAATAGACATAATATGCATTCAAGAACAGATACACACATAGCGGGGATATTAAATATCACGATACCGGCAATGGATTGACGCTAGCCACTGTATCAGCATGGAAAAACTCTGTCAATGCCGCGATTGGAGGAGTAGGTATACTAATAGGACCACAAACCCTAAAAACATTAAATAGTATAGAGAAAATACACCCAAGAATGATGGTAGCTACTTTTAATGGCAACCCCAGAGCATCAATCGTCTCCTGCTATAGCCCAACCAATATTAGTGAAGAAACTGAACTCATCGCCTTCTACGATGAGCGTAGCATCCCGAAACACAACGTTCTCGTCATTGGCGGAGACATGAATGCCAAAATCGGGAAAAACGGAAATCACAAATACAGCCTAAACAACTCGTCAAACAGAAATGGACAACATCTTTCAGATTTCACGATAGAAAATAGATTAACATGCCTAAATACAAACTTACAAAAAATAGAGGGGAAATTATGGACCTACACATACGCAAACAATACTAAAGCATAGATAGACTACGTCTTTATCAACAAGAAATGGAAAAATAACACAGTGAATTGCGAAGCTTTCTCCTCTTTTGTGGGTGTGTCCTCCGATCACCGAATTGTCACGGCAAAAATACGGTTAAGCCTACGAAAGAACGCCACCCGAACAACGAACACCATACCCTATGACTGGGCCCTTCTTAATAACAAGGATATTAGAGATAAATATGTAATAGCATTAAGAAACAAATTCGATGCACTACAGGAGAAGGCAGAAACACGTACTCTGAATGACGAATATGAGAATTTCGTCAACGCCCACCTAGAAGCAGCAGCGAAATACATACCAACAAAACATAGAACTAAATCTAGAGTCCCATGGGAGACATTAGCGGTTAGAGAAAAACATGCAGACGTGAAAATAGCCTCCAAATGCAATAAGAAGAACCCAACCAATGCAAATGACCTGAAACTAAAAAAGACACAAAAGGAATTAGCAAGCATGTACCTAAAAGAACAGACAGAATACATACAAAATACAACTTGTAAAAAATACTCAAAGGATAGATATTACACTCATGCATGTCGGTCAAAACGTCTGTTAGTAACAGTGGCTGGTCCTCATATACTGACCACGCTCGCTTACGTATCAACTCTACCAACGCCTTGCGTTGACTCTACCCCACTGCAACGTATGTAGTGGTTAATAAAAAATTATTCTGTAATATTTCTGTAATACTGGTTGTAATACCAGTAAAAAAATCGTACAGGAATTGATTTTGGAAGTTCACTCAACTAGTAAAGGTATTACCATGGCACAGAAAACTTTAAACACTATCTCAAGGGGCTATGTAGTTTTATATTTAACTCTTTGTCTTAACGGCCAGTCGTATGTCACCACCTGTCTGGGTTGTTTGAAGGATGTGTTCTGATGTGTTACTTGGTCAGGATTTTTTGCATCAGCATCAGAAAACAACTTTCAACTACGGCAGACCCCCCCCCCAAATTAATTGTGGACAGTATGAATCAATTTTGCACGTTAAACGCAGTGGAGATAGAAGAACCATCATCATTATTTCCCAATTTATCACTGAACTGTAAACCCATTACTGTCAAGTCATTTTAACAAAGAGAATCAATCTTTCATTAATAAAGAAATTCGAAACCTGCTTTCTGAAGGCAAAATCGAAGAAATTGTTTCTCCATGGCGAGCCCAGATAATATTGGTAAAGGAACCCACCTACCGTCATAAAAAGCGAATGTATAGGATTTACACTCCTATATTTTCAAAATGACTGTGATACAAGAACATTCTAGAAAATAGGATACTGATTCACTCGTTCCCGAAACAAAGATGGTGGACTAATTAGTTTCGAGAAAATAAATTCATTTTTGTTTGTATTGTTTTCTTTTGAATGTACTTTTGTCCGCGTCGTTTATACCGTTTGCTTTTCAACAACATAAGTTGTGGGGAGCAAAATATCCAGCAAACATACCCCCAAAATGTGAGTAGATTACTCGCAAACAATAAAGAATTGATAAAATGATCAATGACCTTGCTAAATACAGCGTTTACCTACATTCGACCTCAAAAGTACCTACCATCAGATGCCGCTTAAAGTATCGGTACACTGTTTTTGAGGCGAATGGTCACTTGTTTCAGTGCCGCAGAATTCCGTTTGGTTTCAAAACGGGGCAGCTTTGTTCCAAAATAATAAAGAAAACCGACGCGGTGCTTTCCCTTACATTACCATTACAGGACGCTCATGGGGAGAAGCACGACCAAAATGTAAAAAGGTTCTTGGAGACTATTGCAAAGGCTAAGATTTCTTGTGTCTTCCGTATGATCTGTCAATGTTTTAGGATACCGGATCGACGGCGGAATTATTGAGCCCGACCCAGAGAGATTTGGTCCATTAGAAAAACTATCTTTTCCAGAAAACTTGAAATCAGTCAAAAGGGCGCTAGGGATGTTTACGTATTATGCAAAATGTATAAATAACTTTTCCTATTTAATTCGACCTTTGGTCGAGAATTAAAAATTCTTACGAGAGAAGAAGGCACTCGAAACTTTCGATCGATTAAAAAAGAACTAGTATAGTCCGCACTAAAACCAATAAACAAAAGTTTACCTTTCGTGGTGGAGTGTAACGCGTCAGACAGCCATTTCAGCGGTCCTTAGCCAAAGTGGATGCCTAATGCCCAATAGTATTTATGTCAAAAATACTACAGTGAAGTGAATCAAGGCGATTCGGAAGTGGAGTCACTATCTATCTATCTATCTATCTATCTATCTATCTATCTTTTTACCCTAATTACTGACCAGAGATCGGTGGCCTCATATTTTCCAACGAATAACGTACTGAAATTAAGAATGTCAAGATCTAAGAGTGACGTTTAGAAGTCTCAGCTTTCGACTATACAATAAAATATCCCTCGGGCAAGGAGAATATAATCCCTGATGCACTTAGCCGAGTTTACGCTTTTGCGGTCATTAATACTTCTTCCCTCACCGATATTCACATAAATTTTATATTTAATATAATTTTAATTGTTCCAAATCTGAAAACAATTTTTAATAAATCATAAATCATTGTTTTAATTTGCCTGTTTCTATTTCAATTTTAACAATTATTCTGTAAAGTTGCAGTTTTGTAATCATTAATTAATCAAATACAGTAACGACTGAATTATGGATTAGGAAACACACAATTAAATAAAAAGACAAACAAACTACAAGTAAATGATGAACAAATAAAGTAATTAAATATAAATAAGAAACAAATAAATTAAATACTAACAAGCAAATAAATTAGATACAAAACAATAAAGAGATTTAAAAATCAAATAATACTTATTGAAAAACAGGTTACAGATACAAAATTTAGCTAAATGTTTAAAAATTTCAATTTCTTTCTTTCTTTCTTTCTTTTTTTTTTTTTTTTTTTTGCTTAACTAGTTATATTTGATATTATTTTCTTTGGAACAAAAATTATTTAAAAGAGCATTTGTAGTGCTCCAGTCAAGCATTCTTAGTATTTTTTACAATACTATGACCCTCATCACAAGTGTCAACATTAAAACTGCAAAAACATTCAATCTTATATGCATAGCTAATTTCTTTTGATTTACTGAATGAAAAGAATGATGTTATTTCAGCTTATCAATAACTGCATAGTTATATATCACAAAATTCGTTGTTGTATGATTTTGATATATGAGAGAACCTCTATTAATCCGCCGAAAATAGCTGCTTATTTAATGTATTTCCTCCATATTATCTCATATTTAAATCTTTGCAGCTATTGCATTTGATTTTAAAAACTACACAACAGTAAATACCTGCTAAGTATAATATTACAGGAAGAACTTCGCTACATTTATTTATGTCATCTTCTTTAACATCAATTTTAAATTTGTACAAATCTCCTCAGTCACTTCATTCTAGTTTGGTTCTTAAAATTTTTTTAAATCAATTTTAACGCATTTCTGATTAAATGGTAAGCTCAATTTTAAAACTGATAGCATTCTAATTTTTTTTCACACTCAAACATTAGCTGTATCGAGATTGTAGAGAAGAGGAAAATCTCGTATTTTGGTTTGGCGCGCAATTTAATTCGACACTTAATTTCACCCAATCAGGATGACTTATCCTATTCAGCCCGGACCTTCATTTCCGGCTAGCAAAACGGGTGAGCGGCCAAACCCACTCTCTTCGGCGTGAGACAGCGACCAGAACAGACGTTCTTCTGGCCGTCCCTGCTTAGCGATGCTTTTTAACATAGCAGCACCAGCAGCGGCAGCATGGACACTAAACGAAGGAACCATATAATTTATGGATTCTTTACGAGGAATCCCAGTTGAACATAAATTAGAAACATACAACATGCCTCGCACAGGCCCAACTTTGTGTCATCCCAAAAATTGGCTATGTCGATCCGAGCATAACTCCGCTCTCGACACACTATTCCCTTTTCACCTCTGGTCCACATTAATGGAGATAACGCAGACTCTCCCCCCAAAATACCAGACACACAAAACTACACGGTGACTCTAAACACAATCCCTCACACGTCCAGCAACACACGCTACCATCTCAACATCCCGCTAAGCCATTTCGTCTCCAACACTAACAAGCCTAAACTCCACGAGTCTTGCAGCACCAAAAGCAAACCATATTCCATGCAGCAAATAAAAAGTTTTCCTTGTTGTGTTGTTAAAGAAAAGTTTCGTAATTCATTTGTGTTGCCTAAAAAAATATAATGCTAGAGAAAATAACAATTCCTCGAACTGCTATAAGATATTATACTGATCCCCACTAAGTCGCCGGTATTAGCCAAGGTGATCAGTTTAAAATTTGCCAGGTAATATGTATTGCATTTTCAATTCCATGCAATATTTGGTCAGTTCTAGAAATGCATAGTTTGTATGATGCAAAGCAGTGAATTTGTTAATTTGCCATTTCTTCCAGAAATGCTATTCCAGTCACAGAATATAGAGAGAAATCCAAACTTTTCTTCATTCACTCTAAGCGGATTACAGTATTTATTTCTAAGACGACAACCTTTATATGGTGTAATCCCTGAACAGTGTGTTAAGTGTATAAGCAATGCTCCCCCCGTCCCCTTCCAGATCATGACCCCTGGTCTGGGTGACTCTCAACATATGAAGACACCCACTTCCTGTACGACTTCCTGTACGACGACTCAATAAATATAGTCGCTGTTCTCCCTAGCTCCGTGTTGTCTTCATATTAACCTCTATGTGTCATTATATGTACTTAGGATTCCAACGGATTTAAACACAACAGATTTGCTTCTACATCGTAGCATCTTTATTTCTACCTGCGCACCGGTTTTCCCCAAGGGCCATAACTCTAAACGGTGAAAGCCCTGGTTCAGTTCCTCATACAACATCTTCCCTTATCTCAAGGACAAAAAACAAAAAAACAATGTCTGATAAGACTTTACTAGGCATTCATTGGGCTGACTACCATCTTACCTAACAGGGATTATTCTGCCCTTTTACTTTTATGTTGTGAAATCCTTGAATCTCGCAGGATCTCTTACTACTCCTCCCGAGTGTTGTCCGCACTCTTTTCGGGCTTAGTTTTATTGGGGATGGTGTCGTGTTTAGTCTTTCTCTTATTTCACTTTCATCTTGAGTTGGTTCCGTGTTACATGTCTCTTCTGTGCCCTGACCTTCATTCTCTCGTACCTTGCTCTGTACTTCATATGGCTGGTGAATCAATGATGTAAGTGGGGGTGCTTCTGCAGTTTTTTTCAAGTCCACCCTATTCTGTCGATATAACTCCCCTGCCACTTTTACATGGTTTGACCGCTCATCCAGTCTCCTCCATACAATTGCTTTCTTCCACTCTTTTTGACCATTTGTGTGTGGTTTCATCCGCACTACATCTCCAGGATGTAATGGTTGAAGTGGTTTTACTTTGTGGTTGAAAGAACGTTCTTGCCTTCTGCTGTCTCGCTTCACCAACTTTTTTTAGATTTTTGGGCAATTCCGGCTTGAGTAAATCCTCTCTAGTTGGGAGAATTATTTTTGTTCTCCTTGACATCAGCTTCTGTGCTGGTGATAAGAGACCTTTAGCTGGCGTATTCCTGTGATCCAACATTGCTAGGTATGGATCAGCCTTATCTTCCCTCGCTTTCCGGAAAAGGTTCTTTGCCATCTTTACCGCAGATTCCACTTTCGCCCAGGGTCTGTCAGGAACTTCATGGACCATTAATGGTTCTGCCGGATTAGCTACTTCATATTTTCTACACGTGGGGCATTTTGAAACATAGTCTCTGATGTCACTGTTCATATTTGGCCAATACAAGAATTCTCTTGCTCTTCTGCAACATCCTTCTATTCCTAGGTGTGTTGAATGTAGCTTTTCTCTCAACACAGCCCGCTGGGTCATCGGAACCACAACCCGGTTTCCTCTGAAAATTAACCCGTCATTTCATTTCGTATGCTAAAGTATGGTCTCACCTTTGGGTCAAGATGTATTTTGTCTTCTGGCCATCCTTCCACAATTACTTGCTGCAACTGCTGCATACTTCTGTTTTCCTTCGTGGCTGAGCGCAGTTCGAGTAGCCTTCTCTCTGTTAGAGGAATATATTCAGCTTCCTTGACAGCATCTTCATCCATTCATGGTTCACTCCATGGATGTATGCCCTTGTTTTTTAAAAGATGGCCCAATTACGCACTACTGACCCGACTGGACTGCAAACCTAGGGTGATTCAAATTGCCATACTTGAGAACTGTTTAGGCGACGACGCCATGAGGATATACCAAGGTATACAGTTTGACACCCCAGATTCGGACCGTACTGTACAAGACATACTGCAAGCCCTAAGTGAATACGTTGTCGGAATCGTCAATGAAACGTACGAGATATTTGTTTTCCGTCAAAGGAAACAGGAGGAAAGTAAGGCTTTCGACATCTTCTATAATGGTTAAAGAGTCCTATCATGGTCTTGCAATTTTTGCTCTAAATGCAATAACTCAATGCTGAGGGGCCAACTTGTGGAAGGTATCCGCAATCAAAGTACAAAACAAGACCTCCTGAAACTCCAGAACTTCACTCTGCAAAAGAGATTTGCAGGAGAGTTGAAAAGGCCTCTATTCACAGTCAAAGCATGGGAACAGAGGATGCTCAGGTAATGAAAGTATACAAAACCAACAGAGCTAAGGAATCAGACCGACAAAAAGAATGCCAATTCTGTGGCTATTTACATGCATCAAAACGCAGCAGATGTCCAGCCTATGGTAAACTGTGCATGCAAGGAGAAGGAACATTTTGAGTCGAAGTGCCCCAACAAGGACAGATGAGCTCCTAAATAGAGGAGCAACATCTCAAAGAGAAGCAAGTGCAATGCTCCACGACCACGCGTGCATCACCTTGACACATCATCAGAGGATGATGAAGATGAATACGCCCACTGGGGGAATGCAGTGAAGTCCAGGAAGAAGCAGAGAAAGGACGCCAAGTGTCTCATGCTCCCCGACAAACAGGAAATTATCTTCCAGATCGACACGGGAGCAACCATCAACACACTACCTGCAAAGTTCGCTAATGAAATAAAATCATACATGGGAGTTCTGACGATGTGGAACAAATCCCTAATGAAACCATTAGGAATATGCCGTAAAAACTTTAAAAACCCTAAAACGCACAAAACATATTCAGTGGAGTTTGTCGTCAACCCCTACTGGGCCTGCGAATAAGTACGCAAATGGGCATAGAGGAGATAAAACAGCAAAATTTCCACCGCGTCGCAGCAGTTAACATAGAGAAGAACTACAGAGAAGTGTTTGACGGGCAACTCGGAAAGCTGCCAAGTGTTACCAGCCTGCAACTTAAGCCAGATGCTGTTCCAGCTGTAATGCTCAATAGGAGGATACCTGTGGCGGTACGACTAGAGCTCAAAGAGGAATTAAACAGACTGACTAGATTGGGAGTCATTGGGCCAGTCAAAAACCCCACTCCATGGGTTAGCCAACTCGTCCTCACAAGAAAGAAAAATGGAGCTTTAAGAATATGCCCGGACCCCCATGAAATCAACAAAGCACTCATGCGAGAGCACTACATCATGCCAATTCTCGAGGATGTCCTCCATGACATGAGAGTGGCAAAGATATTCACCAAGGCAGACCTATCATCAGGATATTGGCATGTCGAACTTGATGAAGCATCTAGCAACCTAACTACATTCCAAACATGTTTTGGTCAATACCGCTGCCGTCGACTACCTTTTGGTCTAAACTCTGCAGCCAAAATATTCCAAAGGAAGCTGGTGGAACAATTCCAGGACATGAAAGGCATCATCATCATTGCCGATGACCTGGTGGTTTATGGAACAAACCGGGAGGAACATGACAAGCGGCTTCATAACCTACTCCAGAAATGCCAGACAATAGGGGTAAAACTAAGCCCTGAGAAGTTGGAGTTAGGCCTAGATGCCATCACTTTCATTGGACATCGCATCACCAAGGAGGGTATAGTGGTCGACCCAGAGAAATTCCGAGCTATCACTGACATGCCAGCCCCAAAGACTATTGGAGACCTGCGCAGATTTCTCGGCATGATCAATTATGTTGGGAAATTTAACCCAAACCTCACGACAGTCCTAAAGCCCCTCCAGGACTTAACAAAAAAGATGTCACGTGGACATGGTCGGAATCACAGCAATCGACCTTCAATATGGCCAAAGATTTGATAAGGAGAGCGCCGGTGCTTTCCTACTACAATCCGCTTAAAGAATTCACACTTGAAAATGATGGGTATGAGCAGCCCTGATCCAAGAAGAGCAACCAGTTGCCTACCCAAGCCGTTCCCTATCTGACACTGAAAAGAGATATGCCCACATTGAGAAAGAGATGCTAGCAGTGATGTATGGACTGGAAAAAATTCACCATAACACACATGGAAGGAAAGTGAATGTTTTCAGAGACCACAAGCCACTTATATCAATCTGCCAGAAGCCACTTGCAAAAGCACCTAAACGACTTCAAAATTTGCTACTACGTGCTCAGCAATACGATTTCTCAATAAAATACAAGCCAGGAAAAGAAATTCCACCAGCAGATGCACTCTCACGAGCACCCACAGATAAACTAGAAGCAGAAGAGCTCATGATAGTGAAAAACTTGTCGATACACCATATCAAAGATCGCTGGCTCTCAGAGATCAGATCCAAGACACTGGAGGACCCCATCATGAAAATACTAGTAGAGGTTATTGCTACAGGCTGGCCCAGTGACAAAAGACAATTGCCAGATTCATTAAAACCGTTCTTTGACTACAGGGACGAGTTGACAGCAAAAGATAGACTGATACTAAGAGGACAGAGAATTGTCATCCTCCTCGCCATGAGATCAGAAATGAAACAAAAATCTCACGTTTGCCACCTAGGCCAGGCATGTCTGCTGAAATACGGCAATATGTACACGCCTGCGCTACCTGAGCAATATATGCAGATCGTCAACCAGCAGAGCCCTTCATAATCACAGAAGTACCAAAAAGACCCTGGCAATGAGTCGCTGCCAACATTTTCTCATGGGGTGGAAGTGAATATCTTGTCACAGTGTATCAGCACAGCAATTTTATTGAGGTGGACAAGCTGAGAAACTCAACCTCAGATGCAGTGATCAGCCGTCTAAGAGGTCATTTCGCCAGATATGGGATACCAGACACTCTTGTCTCAGACAACAGACCCCAATTCTTATCTAATGCATTCAGAAAGTTCTCAAGAGATTGGGCGTTCACGCATGAAACGATATCCCCAGGCAACAGTCAAGCAAACGGTACCTCTAGGCAGCTGTCAAGATAATGAAGCGCCTAAAACAGAAATGCAAGGCCTCGGGAGAGGATCTACTGCTGGGGCTACTGAACCTTCGTAATACACCAACTGAAGGTCTCAACAGTTGCGCAGCGCAAAGGCTCTTAAGCCGACGCACAAAGTCAATGGTACTAACGACAGAGACCTTGCTAAAACCCAGCTATCCATACTCATATGATTAAGCACAAAATGAAGAAGACAGGAAACTAAAGCAACGGGGCACAGGCAGAGAACTGAGCCAACTTCACATTGGCAGCAATATTCGGGTCCAGCCTCTAAGACCTTACGCAAGAGAGTGGAAGGAAGCAACAATAAGAAAAAAACTAACTGACCGATCGTACGAAGTTGAGAATGAAAATGGACAGAGATACCGACGCAACCGTCGGTTCCCACGCCAAAAAATGCGATCAACGCATTCATTCCCAAGACAACAACCAACAGCGACCGCTTACGGTCATCCAGAAGCAGAAAGTCTCACCTCAGACAAAGAAATGAACAGAGAGAATGAGATGGAAGCAGCAAACCAACAGCCAAATGAGGGACCAGTACAAACAAGAAGAGGCCGAGTGATAAAAAAGCCTGCTAGGTATGATGACTGAAGATAACCATCCCATTTTTTCAACCAAGGAGACATCTCCTTCCTTCCCCTACCTCACCACACACAGACACAAAAAAGAAAAGGAATGAAAAGGAATTTAAAAAAAGTCTCCCTTTCCCCCCATAAGGAGGGAGATGTTAAGTGTATAATCAATACACCCCCTGTCCCCTTCTATATCACGACCCCTGGTCTGGGTAACTCTCCTCATATGAGGAACCCCAATTCTTCTACGACGACTCAATAAAGATAGTCGCAGTCCTCCCTAGCTCTGTGTTGTCTTCATTCCATATTAACTTCTTCACACCTAACACAGTGTGTTCATTAAAAATTTGCGGAATTAAATTAACATTTTGGCTTTCAAGATTGGTAGGAGAAAGTGCTTTTGAGGCCAATTTAGAACAATATTTCAAAATTGAGTAAAATTGTCGCGCTCTGTTTAAACGTAAACAAACCAGACTACTCTAATAGCTAAAAAAACGGCACGTCCGGTTACGACCGGAAGTGATGAAATCATTCGTAACCCTGACTAACAATAACAATCAGTCTTACGAAAGTCATCTTTATCAAAATGAAGTGAATAATCTTCAGAAGCACATTCCAGGCTAATGAAGGTTTTTTATTACCACTGATATTTTATATGGATGAACTTTCGATTCATGCAGCTCGGTAGCGTGTCATTACTTTCAACAGTTAGTGGCTCGCCCAGCGTTAAGGCTGACAGCATAAATTTGCCGTTGGCTTTGACCCCCAGCAAAGGCAGATTTGAAACCGAAATGCTCCCATCTTCGGTTGGGCAACCTTCGGGTGGGCGAGTTGGATCATTGACACCTTTGTCACCCTTGAATAGCACTTCACTAGACCTTGTTGTCTAGTTTAAGCTTTAATCAGGCATTCGTGCCTGGGCCCAGATTTGGTTCAGTTTCCAGCAAGGCTCATCAGGCCCACATTGCACTAAGTGGGCCGATGACCAGCATAGTCAGGTAGGGCACGAGCTTCGGCTTGTGCCCGACCTTCCTCTCTCCTAATCCTCACTATAATCGACTTTCGGGTCATTGTCCTTGTGTCAAGTCGTGTCTGGTGGGAGGCAGAGACAAATATCGTGGGTCTCCCGGTATTACGATGCTTTAGAATCCGGACTCGTGAGCGAAGCTCCAAAGGCGTGATCTCACATCTTGTAGTCGCATCCGTCTTCCATCTTCATAGATTTGCGAAAAGGTACTTTTAAGGACCATTAGATGTCTCCAACCTTAGTGCCGGAGCATCTCTGATTAGTTCTTATGAACTAGTCGAAGCAGACGGCCTGGAGGCACCACGAAGAGGATAATAAGACCACCCGGTCTTAACTATTTTGGTCGGTTCCGGTTCGCACAACTCTAAGGCACAGTTGTCTTAGCCACGGGTTCTCGTTCGTTCCTCGGTTCTGCAGAGCTTAGACACTGTAGTCTTAGTCACGTGTTCCCTGTTCATTCCTCCATTCCGCAGAGCTAAAACACAGTCGTCTTAGCCATCCCTCCGTTCGTTCCTCGGCTCTGCAACGCTAAGATACAGTCATTTAAGCCACTCGTCTGTTCGTTCCTCGGTTCCGCAAAGCTAAGACACGATAGTCTTAGTCACTGACTCCTCGTTCGTTCCTCGGTTCCGCAGAGCTGAGACACTGGTCCCTCGTTTATTTCTCAATTCTGTAGTGCTAAGACACGGCAGTCTTAGTCCACTCGTTCGATCCACGTGGCCAACTACTTCGACGCCTACGACCGACTTGCAGATCTCACCTCCTGCTTGGATTCCAACCGACGACCACCTGCTGTCTTTACTATCGACGACCTCCAGCTCACCCTACTATCAACAACTACCTCCAGATGTCCATACTGTTTCAACTATTTCCATCACCAATACAACCATCAAACTGTAATCTACGACAAAATACATTGTTATTTGTTAATATACCGTTTTTGTTCTCTTCATTGTCTTCCACTGGCAATTTACTTACCCAACACAGAAATAATTTGCAGAGTCGACGTTTTTATCGGCCCCATAACAAGATTCCTGGGCATGAAGTTTCTATACCACCCTCTTACCCCCAGTCCTCGATCACAGCGCTGATTATACCAATTATGGCAACTCTTTGCCACAACCGTGTCTGCCTCCCTCCAATCTCTCTGCTACAGCGTAGGGAAAAACAGATCAAAAGTTCCTTCCAGGGAAAGTGACCATGCACAGCCCCGCCCCACGTTGTGATTCTTTAAAAGTAAGGCCGATGGCCCTGTCTGAAAGGAAGAGGGTTCACTGGCAGCTGAAGACCGGACTCCGAAGGGGTACATGTATTGCGGAACTAAAATAATAATAATAATAACTCCGATCTCTGCAGTAGATAAAAAAAAAGGGTTTATAAAGCTTTAAAGTTACAGATGGCGACAAAAATCTGCGGGTGTGACGTATAATGGTCTAAGGCGGCGGTTTGACGAGGGTTAAGTTTTCTTAACGACAGTCTATTCCAGCGGTGGACTGGCGATATATGAGTTGGCAGCGCGAAGCACGATTCCAATCTGTTGGTCCCTGGCTGGTCTTCGTCTGTTACGCCTGGAACCGAACTGCTTCGCTCTCTCTCTGCCACCAACTTACAAGGGTCTAGGTTTTCTTAACGACAGTTTATTCCAGTGAGAGACTGGTGATATATGAGTTGGCAGCGCGAAGCACAATTCCAATCTGTTGGTCCCTGCCTGGTCTTCGTCGGCTTCGTCTACTTCGTCTGGTACCAACTGCTTCGCCTCTCTCTGCCACCAACTGCTGAGTTCTAAAATCAGCCTGTTTATATAATAATTGCCAATATTCTGGGGTAGGTTCTGACTGAGGCAGGGGTGATCTCCATAACGTCATCAGAAAGGGTCCAACCCTCTTTTCACTACTTCCACAGAGTCGTCCCTCTCACTACCCTCACTACGGGAGGATAGCTTTCCTCCTACCAACATAGTTTCTCTCATTTTACTGCTGATGACATCATCATGCCAGACAGCCTTCACACCATCAACAAAGATTCCCTTGTTCACCTTTCAACACCCTTTCTCCCTGTCACTGCAATCAGGTGAGAGACACAGGTCACGGGTTATCTTCCCTGATTGTCAAATTTCTAATTTTCATTTTTTTTTTTTTTTTCCTTCAGGCTTGGGAACCGTTCATGATATCCTAAAACAACATATTTTTTCTTTCTTCCTCTATTTTGCGATTTTACTTGTAATCGACTTGGTCACCCCCATTACCTGTCAACATCCTTCCATTTTCTGTTTTGACTATTGTCAAAAATTCTTTTTCATAATTTTCAATTCTTTTTCCCAGACATTTTAATTTTTACACTTCTTGGCAATTATATTTGGCTACTCAACTTTTTGGTTAACCCCTCATGTACCGCCACAGACGAATATTGTCACATTACTCCCTATCATTTTTGTCAATTAGCCATAATTGGCACAAAAAAATCGATCTGACAATATTGTCAATACACCAGAGTCCTCTGTCCATTTTGTTTTCACAATCAAGGCTCACAACACCTTTTACCAATTAACGGTTCCATCATGATTCTACAGCTCATGCAACAATTAGAATCATCAAATGATTTCTCATGCAACCAGAGGTTCGCAACACCTCTTACCAATTAATAAATTCGTTATTAATTCAATCCATGCACAATTTAGAGGCTCGCAACACCTCTTACCAATTAATAAATTCAATTCATGCAAATTTTAGAGGCTCGCAACACCCCTTACCAATTAATAAGTTCATTATTTATTTTCTCTCTTCTTCGTCACGGCTTTTCTCCCAGCCGGAATTGGTGTTTTGGTGGTAGTTACACTTCCCACCAGAGGTTCAATTTCAACTGTCTCTTCTGCATTCTTTTCAAATAGAACACCCATCGGCTCCCCAGTCTCACCTAGGAGAGCGCTCGCCACTGCCTTATTTCTCAACTTCAATTTTCTACGCCTCATTAGTGCCCGTACCACCAATGTTATCATGGCTAGAATAATTAATGTTCCAATAACTGCCGACCAATTCATCAGCAACTGGGTACCAGTCATCCACTCGGTACCAGTTTCCCTCTCAGTGTCTAATTTAGACTTCAGCTGTTCGAACCCGATCTTTTCTATGGGTTTTAATAACTCAGGAATTTTCTTCAACGTTACAGTAGGAAATCGTTTAACTATTGGTTCCCACAATTCTGCCCAATTGGTCAAATTATTCTCGATTAATTTCGAAAAAGACTTTTTCTTTTCAATTTTTTCTTCAGCCTGATAGTAAGGTGGAAGAGACATCGATATTCCAAATGCGGAACAACCTAGTGGCAATTCTACCATTGTTAACGGGGGTATTACCTTTATTGTTTGAGTGGTTTTTTCTTCACAGACCATTGATAGATCTATTTCTCTCTGGGTAGCCACTGCCCAAACTCCATCAGATATGCTTATTGCCTGGGGCAACACTACGTCGGCTAAAATTTCCACTTGACAATATCTTCTTATGCCTTCCTTATCTCCCTTGAACAATTCCAAAACACAGAGATTATAACTACCCGTTACGTATATGGGACTTGTGGAAGTACAAGTCCTCAAAGCATCGGTCTTACATTTGTTAGCTTCTCCCTCTGGCAACATCATAAACTTATTTCTTGCTAGATTTAATGCTATATATTCTGTCTCTAACCTATACCTAGCCACAGCTCCCACCTTCTGGTCTGCTCTAGGATAAGGGACAGGCAGACTTATCACCTGATAGATTTCAAATGTACCGTCCCTATCTAACAATGGAACAGACATCAGTATCAATAGCTTATCACCCTCCATCAGGGTAACACAACCCAATACACTGTAGTATCTCCATAATTCCTCCGTAGGGTCTACAGGCAACCGTAAATGATGAGGCAGTTCGGTTTGTATTTTGGTTAAGATCTCTCTTAAATAATTCGGTGTCATTATACTAGGAGACAAATGTCCCAATGATAGTGAATCCAGCTGGGCTCTGACATGTTCTAACAAGGTCATTAACGACTGACTCGTTTGTCGCACCCTAGCTGTTATGGACAATAGCTGAAAATATTGCTGTATAAAATTATCCAATTCTTGCAATTCCGCTTTTACCGACTCCGTAATGTTCGATACCTCCTCCTGCAAGTCATGCAAATTCCTTGTCAACCAATTAATGCTCACTCTATTTTTAGATAACTCTACCCTCGTAATGTTTAATATCGACAGACTCTCCCTAGCCACCTGAGCTAATGTTTTCTGATTCCTTTCTACATCCGTCAACTTTCTCCGGATAACTCCTCAGACACTGTACCAAACAACACTCTCAGGGCTTTTCCTACTATAGGAATTACCGCCCTTCTTGGTCTGGACTGCAATAATCCTATCCCTCTGAGATATAGATTCATCTCTTTCCATTGAGACTCCATCACGCTGGATTCCTGTTCTAAGGAATAGAGTAACTTAAGGTACCTTTCTTGGTGTACATAATTCTCTGCCACCAGATTTCTGGCTCTCCTCAAGGCAATTATCTCACTCTTCAATCTATCCAACAGTATTCTATAAGGAGCAAGGTCAACAACCATTGTTATCAACCATTTCGACCTGGCCATAATCACCTCACTGGTCTTTTTGAATATGATATTTTTCTCATTCTTCCATGCTCCCACTGTGCACATCATGATCATCAACATCATTATTATTCTCCGTTCCATTCCTGCAACGAGATGCAAGAATAATTTCTCTCAGCTATGCATAGCAATAACACTTTTCTTCATTAACCCCAATTCTTCAATGCATTTATGCATTTAACAACTCAAGATATCAACCAAGGGTTAAGCAGGGGTCGCAATATTCCACGCCCAATGCACGGAGGGGCCCCTTCCCCACACCGGTCGCACGAACACCACTATTCCCCGACCTTCCCAAGTATCTATCTTTATTCTCGGGTTAATCAATTTACTTTCGGGGTTCAGCCTGCCTGGCTCCCCTTAATCTCAACTTTATAGGCAACTCCATCCTTTCTGAAGTATCTTCCTGCCTCTGCCAAATTTCACGAAGCCGGGAGAGGGGTATCTCATCCTCCATCTCCCACTCACTCCCACTGGTTTCTTCTCCAGTGCTTGGTGGTGGCCTGTCATCAGATCTCACCCTTACCTTCGGGTTTTCAGGTAACCTTACCTCGTCACCACTATCCTCCAGAATCACTGGCGCTCTGATTCTGTCACTCACAGCACTCTCTGCAGCTGATTCTTCCTCTTCAGAATCTGCCATAGTGACTTTTCGCATTCTTCTTCTTTTAGGCTTGGGTTCAGGACCTTCCCAAGTATCCACCTCAGCCAATTTCAACTCATTCGCATGGGCTCGTTTCACCTTCCCTGAAACCTGGTCCCATATTAAAAAGGTCGCTGGTCCCCTCTGCTCTACGATTCTGTAGTAGGGTTCCCACCTTGGACTCAACTTGCCTTTCCTCAAGTTTACTTTATAATAGACTGGGTCTCCCAACCCTAGACTTACTTCTTCTCTCTCTTTATTGATCCTCTCATTTCGCCGCTTCTGCGCACGAGCAATTCTCCGCCTCGTTTGGGCGAATATCCTATGTTGCCTCTCAATTATCAGCTTATGGTGGTCCTCACCCATATATTTCCTACGGGGTTTTAATAAATTATCCACCGGCAACACCACATCTAGCCCAAATATCATATAATATGGGGAGAATTTTGAGGTCTCATTTTCACAGAACCTCACTGCAGCCAACGCCTGGGTCAAAAACAAGTCCCAGTTTTCTTCATTATCTCTTACCAATTTAGATAATATATCTGCTAAGGTTTTATGAAACCTTTCTACCTTAGCATTACTCCGTGGGTGATACGGAGAAGTGGTCACGTGGTTAACATTTAAACTTTCTAGAGCCTCTTTCATTATGCGATTTACATTCTCAGGTCCATTATCTGTGACCAACTGTACCGGAGATCCATAGCGAGGAAAGATCTCTGTCAATATCAATTCAGACACTGTCTGTGCCTTTTTATCTATGATCGCATAAGCCTCAGGCCAATTAGTTAACCAATCCACGAAACTTACAATATACTGATTTCCTCTTGGTGTCTCACCATACGGACCTGATATGTCCATACTTACTTTCTCGAAAGGAAAGTTGGGTATATCGGTTTCCATCAAGGGGGCCAATTTTTGTCTCCTACTCTGAGTTTGACACACCCTACAACTACCCACATATGCTGTAACCTCAGCATATAATTTCGGCCAATAATATCGTCGGCCTATCAACTCATGGGTCTTATCAATGCCCATATGTCCCATCTTCTCATGACACTGCTCTAGAATTTCTGTTCTAAGAGCTTTCGGGACAAACATCCTCATTCTAGGCTCTTCATCTGCACCAGACAAGTAATATAATATGTCTTTATATATCACATACTTTGGCGCCTTTCCAGCCTCTACTTTCTTTCTCAAATCCAATAATTCCTTACCCTTCTGACCACTCTCTATCACCTCCCTCCAGTGTGGATCACTGAGAGTCACAAGCTCTTCTGCTTTATCTTCTTCTAGGCTAGGTCTGTTCTCCAAGGTATGCGCATTTAATACATTTACCTGGTAAGCCCTATCATCTACCCCAGGCTCTAAATGTATCGATTCCGCCTCTAGCTGTTTTGGTATTCTTGACAATAAGTCCGCACACGTATTATCCTTACCCGCTAGATATTCGATTCTTAATTTATCCTTTTCTTGTTTTCCTAGAGGAACCTCTATTTCTCCCAGAATCAGCTTAGCTGGTTCAAACTCAAGGCAAGCCTTTCTTGCCTTTAACCAATCTTCCCCTAAGATTAGCTCTGTGCATAATTCTGGGGCTACATATAAGGTGTGGTTTGCCTGCACCCCCCCACTTTTATTGGGCACCTTATTTTTCCCTCTATCTCCATTTGACTACCGTCAGCCTGACTAATAACCAAATCAGCCTCCAAAAGGGCTGGCCTATTCTTCATTTTCCTCACAATTTCGCTCCTTATCAGTGAAACTGCCGCTCCCGTATCAATTAGAGCATTCGTCCTTACTGCCTTCACATAGGCTTCGCAACTTAATTCACCTTTCTCGGATAGCATTGAACAGACTCTAGCCTTATCTTTAATTATTTTGTTCTCACTTGCCGACAGGGGAGCAGGCAACAAAAACTCCCTTCTATATCTGCCCTCCTGGCAATCCTTCTTCATTTGGCCATATCTACGGCATTGCCAACATCTCCTCCTTCAACAATCCCTAGCTACGTGGTCCCCCTGACCACATGACCAACATTTTCTCGCTATTACACAACGGGCCACCCTCCCTTTTACTTCTTCGGGGGCGGCCCTTCGGCGTTTCCCTGATTCCTTGACGTAGGAGGGGGCTTTGCTGGAGAGGAATCCTTCATTCTTCCTCGAGGTCTCTCTCTCCTCTCCCTCCTCATGTCGCTCCGAGAGGGGCACTCCGTCGAGTAGTGACCCTCCTTTCGACACGTCCAACACGTCACCCCTTATGGGGAGAATCATGAAACCCTTTCCATATCGACCAGTCCTGCCGCCTAAGGTCAGCCTCCGCTGACCAGTCCTCCTGTCGTCTGCGCCCCCAACCCGATCCTGGGTTTCTTCTAGTGGGCTGACTTATCTTTTCTTGCTTCTGCCCACCATGTCTTTTTCTGACCCTTTCTAGGAAGTTTTTATTTCTCCTGGCCAGGTGTACCGCTCTGGTCACATCTTCTGGCTCAGCTTTCACAACTTCTTTCTTTATCTCTTCGTCCCGTAAGGCATCGACATAACAATCTGCCAACTGCGCCTGCAAGACTGGCGTTGATCTGATGTCCTCCTGGGGATAAGCTAGTAACGACAACCCACTGATTCTCTCTCCTAGCTCTACGAGGGTCTCATTTTCACGCTGTCTTACCTCAGCTAGGCTCCTCATGGCGGTTCTCCCGCGTATTCCGCCTGCAATTCTTCCCTTAATTGAGCCCATATCAGTCCCGGACCTTCCATCATTTTTTTCTGTATAAAGTCCGAGGGAGCTCCTATCGCTGTCTCAAAGGCCAACAGGATGATCTCCTTATCCGTTAGTCCATATATTAGCTTCTTCTTATCAATGGCCTTCATCCACTCATTTAGTTCAAGGGGATCCCCCCCAAAGAGTTTTATCCTTATATTTAAGAGTAGGGACACAAATTGCTTACTGATCCCCTCTATAGGAGTCTCCTCCACCACACCCGTGGCATCCGAACCTACTGACCCTTCTCTACTGATGATGTTTTGTTTGTTTTTTTTTTTTGTTTTTTTTCTACAAACACCCAACACGGCGAGCACTCCCCCAGAACCAATAATACAAATGGGGAAAACCGAAAAAGTGTCCTACCTGAACTGCTGACTGTCTCGTCTCTGGTTCCTGCTCTGGGTCGTCTCTCCAGTCAAGTTCTTTTGCAGCTTGCGGCTTGAGTCCTGGTTTGATTGTCTTTTCCTTTCCTTGGTATAGCTCTTCAGGGTCGAATCGTCGGTCACGGCACCAAATATACCAAACCTCCAGACCCAATCCTCGGTCACGGCGCCAAATATACCACCCTCTTACCCCAGTCCTCGATCACAGCGCTGATTATACCAATTATGGTAACTCTTTGCCACAACCGTGTCTGCCTCCCTCCAATCTCTCTGCTACAGCGTGGGGAAAAACAGATCAAAAGTTCCTTCCAGGGAAAGTGACCATGCACAGCCCCGCCCCACGTTGTGATTCTTTAAAAGTAAGGCCGATGGCCCTGTCTGAAAGGAAGAGGGTTCACTAGCAGCTGAAGACCGGACTCCGAAGGGGTACATGTATTGCAGAACTCGAAAAAAAAAAAAATAATAATAACTCCGATTTCTGCAGTAGACAAGAAAAAAAAAAGGTTTTATAAAACTTTAAAGTTACAGATGGCGACAAAAATCTGTGGGTGTGACGTATAATGGTCTAAGGCGGCGGTCTGACGAGGGTTAAGTTCTCTTAACTACAATTTGTCTCAGCGGTGGACTGGCGATATATGAGTTGGCAGTGCGAAGCACAATTCCAATCTGTTGGTCCCTGTCTGGGCTTCGTCTACTTCGTCTGGTACCAACTGCTTCGCCTCTCTCTGCCACCAACTTACAAGGGTCTAGATTTTCTTAACGACAATTTATTCCAGCGTCGGACTGGTGATATCTGAGTTGGCAGCGCGAAGCACAATTCCAATCTGTTGGTCCCTGCCTGGTCTTCGTCGGCTTATTCTGGTACCAACTGCTTCGCCTCTCTCTGCCACCAACTGCTGAGTTCTAAAATCAGCCTGTTTATATAATAATTGCCAATATTCTGGGGTAGGTTCTGACTGAGGCAGGGGTGATCTCCATAACGTCATCAGAAAGGGTCCAACCCTCTTTTCACTACTTCCACAGAGTCGACCCCCTCACTACCCTCATAGTGAGGACTACGGGAGGATAGCTTTCCTCCTACCAACATAGTTTCTCTCATTTTACTGCTTATGACATCATCATGCCAGACAGCCTTCACACCATCAACAAAGATTCCCTTGTTCACCTTTCAACACCCTTTCTCCCTGTCATTGCAATCAGGTGAGAGACACAGGTCACGGGTTATCTTCCCTGATTGTCAAATTTCTAATTTTCATTTTTTTTTTTTTTTCCTTCAGGCTTGGGAACCGTTCATGATATCCTAAAACAACATATTTTTTCTTTCTTCCTCTATTTTGCGATTTTACTTGTAATCGACTTGGTCACCCCCATTACCTGTCAACATCCTTCCATTTTCTGTTTTGACTATTGTCAAAAATTCTTTTTCATAATTTTCAATTCTTTTTCCCAGACATTTTAATTTTTACACTTCTTGGCAATTATATTTGGCTACTCAACTTTTTGGTTAACCCCTCATGTACCGCCACAGACGAATATTGTCACATTCTATAAGGTACAAAATGGGACACTTTGAATACTATCTAATTTATGATTTCCATTATGACAAAATTTTAGGAATAGTATGCATTTATCTGCATCTTTTTGTCCAATCCAATTGTTTCGAATGCATTTCAATATATGGACTGAGTCGAAGAGGAAGAAGAAAGGTCGAGACTTTATAACTGGGTATGGATATACAATGGAAAGCTTTGGGGGACTGCAAAAGAAAGACATAGCTTTTTTATTTATAGCATTATTATCTGTTATGATTGATAATACTTGAAAGTCTTAACCAATTATTATACATTTAACTATGTCAAATAAATTCTCAGCTTTAAGACGTTTAGTTGGCATAACATGCCTAACATCTTTATATTGTGAGAATACACTGCTAAGCATAAAAGTAAAAGCTGTGAAAATTTCCTTTAAAAACCACAAGGACTTGATTAGGGATGACGTGTCGATTCGAGATATGTCCCATTTCTTAACCCGAAGGCCTCGGGACACCGAGGCGCCAGATTCCGGTGACCTTCGCTACGTCATCGACGTTAATGAGAAAACAGCCAGTGGTCGGTTCGGCTTAAACCTGTAAGGACCTGAAAGAGTCAACTCCCTCAGACTGAATAAGTCGCCACTCGCTTCCAGGAGCAAACCTTAAAATTGAACAAGTTCAACTCCAAGACAACCCACGAAATTATACATCTACGAATCACCCTTCAACAATAAAGAATTTTGTAGCACAGCTACCTTATTGTCGTGACGAAATCTACGACATCCTTCGAAATTTTCCAACTTTGTTAACCGGACACTGAGTTAAGTTCTCCGCAAATCACACCAAGATTTGCAAAAACTATCCCGTTATCTGTCTTTCATTTTTTCTTGTTTTTACGTATTAAATATGCTGTTGAATATATTTGTCTTGTCTTGTCTTTTCATTCAGTGTCCGAACTTGAAACTTGCGGTAATTTCCCCCACAAGTGAGAATTAATCCATTTACAGTTTTAATTCTCATAAAGCACTTGTTGGAGCTTCATTGCTGTTGTCAGATAAGCCAACTATATTACCACCCTTATAATCAATATAAAGTTTTCGGTGAATTTCATCAACAAGTAAAGATACTTTAGTGTCCTGCTGCACTAGTAACTTGAATCTATTTTTAATATATATAAGAAAATTGTTATGTTACTCAATCAAAGGATGCTAATAAGGTTAGTCTTTTAATGATTGAATAGCTCGGTAAAATTATATTTTTGCGCTCTCTTAACAATCTGTACCCTTTAGAGGTACATATATAAATTCTGCTCATATATAAATTCTATTGAATTAGAATGTTCATTTCCTTCTTGGTGCACCAATAGTAGAAATGACATTATAATTTTAATATAAAATCATATTTTTAGGTTTGCTTTGATGTCGTTCTGTGTCCCTTTTCTTCATGTCTTCTATCAGAATTTCAAGAGAATTTTGATCAGTTATACATTTAGGAATCTTATGGTCCTCATCATTCTTATTATGGAATTTATTCTATTCTAAGTCATCAGTAATACTTTAAAGCATTTTTAAGAACAAAATTCTCCCGTCGGATTCTCCAAGAATTTGGTGACTCGCTTGAGGTTTTCAATGAAGATAAATATGAGGGACAGTTAGGTAAAATTTTAGGGATAGCACCATCACGAAGATAAGTTTTTTTGAAGTTTAACTGCAACTGTGACCCCTGTTTTTTCCTCAAAGGTTGACGATTCTCACCTTATGTCGAAAATGTTGTTCACATACCTAAAAAGATTTTAAAAACCAAACCTATTTTAAATTCTTGTGAAAATCTAAGAAAATCAGTGAGCAAAATTTACAATATGAAGCATATTTTTGCAATTCTAGGAAAAGTGAAGAGAGTGTTCTGATACTTTTAAGGAACATAATTTAATGTATTAATGCAACAAAAGATTATTAGTGACGAAGCTATGTACAAATAAAGAGAGAATTTTTAACGTTTACTCATTTTTTTTTAGATCAAAATGCTTCATAAAAAATATTTTTACGAATAAAATAATTCTAAAAAATTGTTAAATTATTAAAATTATTTTTTATGCCTATAAAAATATTCTTCTGTGTATTTATATTGAAAATTTCTTCAATGCTTATTTTTTAAAAAGTAAGGTTTTCTGCTTTTAAAAACCTTCGCAACGTTTTTTAATGTGTTGTGAATCATAAAAACATGAAATTAACTTAATCCTTAGTTTCAATTAAATTTGATAACTTTTTAAAACAAAACGTTGTTTTAATGTGTTGTAAATTACAAAGACATGAAATTAATTCAATTAAGATTTTATTCACGAATAAAACAATTCCAAGAAATTGTTAGAATGATTAGAATTGTTTTTATGCCTATAAAAATATTCCTTTTTGAATTCATGAATTGATATCGAAAATTTCTTTAAAGTTTTTTTTTTTTTTTTTAAATAACAATTTTGTTTTTGAAAACTTTCGCAACTTTTTTTTAATGTGTTGTCAATTACAAACACATAAAATTAATTTAATCCTTAAAGTTTCAAATGAATTTGATGGCTTTTTTATTACAAAACTTTCTTTCAATGTGTTGTGGATTACAAAAATATGAAATTGTTGGGTATCACCCACCTTTTTCCACACAATGAACTGGTCCATCTGCCATATATAGCAGTAGCTACTAATACCAGGGCATGCTAGAAGGTGAAGAGCAGCTTCTTATAGGAATAGTATTAGAGCGTTGGAGACTGGAGGTCGCTCTAGATCACCTTACTTGCTACCATAATAACGGAAGCCAATACTATCGTTGGACTATATCTTTATTCTGTATTCACTAATCCTATGTTCTTGTCTACTAATAGTCTCTCTATTGTATATACTTTTTCCTGAGAATATATCTCTATTTCTTCTCATATCGTGGTTTGTCCTTTATTTAATATTACAAGCGTTCACTAACCAGAACGCAACAGAAATTAATTCAATTAAACTTTTATTCACGAATAAAACAATTCTAAAAAATATTAGAATTATTAGAATTATTTTTTACGCCAACAAAAAAATTCGTGAATGAATTTATATCGAAAATTTCTTTAAATTGATTTTTTAATGAGGTTTTAGCTTAAAAAAAAAACAACGCGAGTGATAAATGTATCTTAACTTTCTCGCTAGATTTAACTTTGTATTGTGAATTACTAAGACATGAAATTGATTTAATCATTAAAGTTTCAATTGAATTTACTTATTTTCTCATACAAAAAATACTCACTCAGCTGAATTTAGTAGGTAAAAAATTCTCTCTTTTGATTGTACGAATCCAAACATCAGATAATTCTTTACCTTTAGGAAAAGAAAATACATGAACTTTAGGGCCATTTTTAAAAATTTCCCTTTGCATCTATAAGGTATTGTTTTTGTTTATAAATAAATTCAATATTTAAAAGAAAATATTGATAAATAATTCAAAAACACCGCCGTAAAAATCCAATACACAACCTTCTTGAAATTTGGACTCAAGATTGTGACGTCACCGGGTCCCGTATTATTAAAAAGTTTCGTAAGAAATAGTAAAATCGATCCTTACGAAGATCAAGTCGAACTCCTAAATAGTAATCCGACATGCCAACATAAAATACACAGATGGAAGGGAGTCTACTGTATCTGCCTGTGATAGCACCCTACCTTGAAAAAGAGTTAACCCCTGAGTCCCTCGAAAAAATGGAACCAGATAAGAACACCCCAAGTCGTCCCCATACCAGAAGAGGGCACAACGCCTAATGGAGATATTGCTGGGGTCCAACCGTTAAAGAGACCTGAACAAACAACAAGACCCCCAGATCGTTATGGATGGTAACGCAGCATTTTTCCTTGAAACAAAGAATGTGGAAGTAGTATCCTACACTTACGCAATACAAACAATAAACTCGCCCAAGCTGGTTGTAGAAGAAGTGGTATCCTACACTTACGCAATACAAACAATAAACTCGCCCAAGCTGGTTGTAGAAGAAGTGGTATCCTACACTCACACTACACAAAAATGGACTTGCTCAAGCAGGCTACTTAATCAGTGACTTCTATTTTCTTTTGTGTTTGAGTTTAGTTTAGTTGATTTATGCTTAGCACTTTTACTATTTGCTTTACTAACTACAATACTATATGGGGTCTTACCTGGCTTCTATTCTGAGTCGATTTAGGTATAAAAAGTTCGTTTCCATCCAGTGTAGTATTTTGTCTTCAGCATTTTCGTGATTTAACGGAAGAACAAATTGTAGTCTCCCAACCCCTGTTACATTAAGAAGAAAAGATATACAGGAATAGAGACGAGAATATTGAGGAGTTTCAAGAAGTTTAATGACAGCCAGAAAAATAACCCTTGTGCTGTTAGACGTAGGAAGAAGAAAACAGTTGTAAATGAAGAGCCGGCATTAAGACGCTGAATTCAAAGCAGGAGTTGAGATGCTGTCATCAGGACGGGAATTAAAATGCTGAAGTTAAAACAGGAGTTGAAAATATCCAATTTGTTTCTCCGACGATCCGTTGGTTCAGAAGGAAAGATGAATGATGAAAGAATGATTTCCCAGACACCAACGGCCCATAAACAAAATGAGAGAGAGTCAGTGAAGAAGAGTCATTGAAGAAAAGTGAATGTGGTCTCTCATGTTGGCTGGATCTTCCTGCTGCTAGGAAGCGAAGAGAGAGAATGTATGCTCTGTCATGTTGGCTGGCTTTGTCCTGCTGCTTGGAGGTGAAGCGAGAAGAGAGGTCGAGAAATGGTTAGCGCGACCTTTTTATGTTGCCCTGAGAGGTGACCCGGGGAGAATGGCATCAGTCATTCTCATCGGGTGAAAATATGCGACGACCATAACGGTCAAATTAATTTACGTGCTAAACGAAGTTCTTTCTGCTACAGTGATTTTCTTCATTTTTATTCCCTAACTCTAGTCTCAATAGGGCATCTACTTGCGTAATTGTGTTCTCTTTTATGTACATATTGTCAAAATCGATTGCCATAAGTTTAATTGTCCATCTTAAAAATCTCGATGATGAAATTCTTGGCAATTCTTTTTTGGGATTAAACATGAATGTTAAAGGTTTGTTATCCGATTTTAGTAAAAATTTCCGTCCTTTCCTTGCAACCATTCCACCTTCCACACAACTGCTAGTGCTTTTTTTTCAACATTTAGAGCAGTTTGTTTCTGTTGACGTTAAATTTTCTTGTATATTACTGGGTGACCTTATATGATTGCTGCTACCACATGTTCACTCGCATCTGTGGTTAGCGTTACTTTTTTCTTTGGACCAAAGATTTTTATTACTGTCTTTTTGTTTGTGCCTTTTCAATATTTTTAAGGCTATAGTTTGTCTTTGTATCCAGTTAAACTCGACGTTCTTTTTGCGTAACTTTGCGAACGGTTTTATCTGATCACTTTATCTGGGTAGATACAATAAAAATTTGTTTGTCCCCAAAAGGATTCCAATTCCTGTTTTCTTGGTGAAGAAATTACTGCTATTTTCTTTGTTAGTCTCTCATCGGGTAAAATCCCATCCTTTGATATCTTAAATATAATATCCTATCGCAGTTTAATTTGCATTTGTCCATGTCCGCTTCGTTTAACTTCAAAATTTGCTCCGTTTTGTGTTTCAGTTCTTCTTTAGTGAACCAAACAAGTATTTGACGGGAACAAGGCCGACTCCTGGAAAATACTTTTTCAACGAAGGTCTAATTAGTCATGACTGACTCGATTGGACTGTAAACCAAGAGAAATTCAAATTGACATACTTGAGAAGTGCTTAAGCGACCACGCCATAAGAATATATCAGGGTTTGCCACTCCAGACGCCGGCTGTAAATTGTTCTTGGCTGGCTGGCTTTGCACAGTGGTGAGACGTGGGTCGGTAGGCTATGAACGATCTTGGTTTTGTGGTGGAAATGCCGGGGACTTGATTGTATGGTGTGTTGACTGTGATGTGGGTTGGTAGGGCGTCAGCGGTTTTTGATCTTGTTCAAAATGTGACGCGTGACGATTCTCTCTGAGAGCAGTTCTCAATGTTGAGTGCTTTTGTGAACTTTTTTTGACCGTTTTATAGTCATGCTTGGGATCGAATCAGCTCTGAAAAATTTTGGGGGGAAAGTTCATGATTGGTTGAAAAAATACTTTTTTAATTGTGAATTTATTTTCACATTTCAACTGGATGAATGGCATGCAGCCTACCAACATAGTGACGTATTTTATTCATTTTGTTATAAGTCATCGTCCAGACAACATCTGGTTAATGTTACCTTTTTCAAATGAAACGTATGTTCGTGGTGTATTTATCTATCTATTCATTTTGCTGGTGAGTGGGTTGAAATCGATTTGTAAATCAGAAGAGATTTTTGTATATAACATACAGAACCTGCAATTTGTGTGCTCAATGTAGTGACTCAGTGTTGAGGAATCAAATTGTGGAAGGCGTCCGCAATCAAAATACCAAACAAAATCTCCTGCAGAAGAGTGGGAATATTTGCAGGGCACTGAAATGGCCTATATCCACAGTAAAAGCATTGTGAAAGTGCCCGTGGTGTAATGGTTATCGTCGTAGGAAATGGACACTGCGATACGAGTTCAAATCCTGGACGAGATTGATTGCATTTCACATAGGCATTAATACCCTTGGGAAAGGTATTTATCCAAATATTCTCCCTCCAGCTATGGGTAAATAGTAGGACAGACTGGGTTCTTCAGCCTTGGTGAGGAAGCTAGTCTAGGAGAAGGAATACTCTGAATTCAAACCTGTTAAATTCCGCTTAAAAATTAACCTTGTGTCAAATCCTGCCCGAGAGGAGGGGTTGGTAAATATGGTGAAAGCATAGGATTAGAGGAAGCTCGAGTAAAGAAAGTTAACAGGAACCAATCCGAAAAAAGAATACCTATTCTGTGGCTATTTACATGTACCAAAACGAATCATATGTCCAGCCTATGGCAAACTATACAACACATGAAAGGAAAAGGACCACTTTTAGTAGAAATGTCCAAAAAAAGACAGAAGAGCTCCTAAACATGAGAGCAATATCTCAAAAAGAAATATATGCAATGCTCCTGGACCACGCGTGCATCACTTTGACATATAATCAGAGGAGGATGAAGATGAATACACCCACTGGTTAAACGCAGTGATTTCTTGGAAGAAGCAGAGAAAAGAAGCCATATGTTTTATGCTCCTTGACAAACAGGAAACAAGAAATTATCTTCCAGATTGAGCCTGGAGTAACCATCAATACACTCCCGGCTACTGAGATAACGCCATACAAGGATGTTCTAACGATGTGGAACAAGTCTTTAATGAAACCATCTGGACTATGCTGAAGAAATATTAAAAACCCAAAGACACGCAGAACAAACTCAGTAGAGATCGTCATTTTCAAAGACGAAGATGACTATCAACCCTTACTGGGCCTACGAGCAAGTACACAAATAGGTCTAATGGAGATAAAATAGGACAACTTCCACCGCGTTGCAGCAGTCAACATAAGGAAGAATTACAAGGAAGTATTTGATAGGCAACTTGGCAAGCTACCAGGAGTTACCGCCCTAAAACTTAAGCCAGATGCAGTTCCAGCAGTAATGCCCAACATGAGAATACCTGTGGCTGTACGTCTAGAACTTAAAGAAGAACTGAACAGATTGGCTAGACAGTGAAAAAACTCATTCCAACTTGTCCTTACTAGTAAGAAGAAGGAAGCGTTAAGAATATGTCTGAACCCACATGAACTTTATAAGGCACTCATGCGGGAGCACTATATCGTACCAATTCTTGAGGACGTTCTCCATGACATGAGAGATGTAAAGGTATTCATCTCGGCAGACTTATCATCAGGATATTGGCATATCAAACTCGATGAAGCATCTAACAACCTGACCACGTTCCAAACATGTTTCGATCGATACCGTTGGCGTCAACTACTTTTTGGCCTAAATTCTGCAAAGAAAGCTGATGGAACAATTCTAAAGAATGCTAATGTAACAATTCAAGACAGGAAAGACACAGGAAAGGCATTGGAACAATTCCAAGACATGAAAGGCATTGTCATCATTGCAGATGACCTGGTGGGTTATGGAACGAATCAAGAAGAATATGGTAGGTGGCTTCATAAACTCCTCCAGAAATTCAGAAAAGGGGTAAAAATAAGCCCTAAGAAGTTGGAGATAGGTCGAGACTCAATTACTTTCATGGGGTATCGCATCATCAAGGGCTGTATAGTGGTTGACCCAGAAAAGGTCTGAGTCATCACTGATATGTCAGCACCAGAGACACTCAGCATGGTCAACTATGTTGGAAAATTTATCCCAAACCTTACAACAGTCTTAAAAGCCCCTCCATAACATAACAATGTCAGATAGACATCGTCAGAATCCCTTCAATCTACCTTTAATATGGCCAAGGACTTAATAAGCAGGGTGTAGCAGAAAGAACTTCGTATTTTTGTTTAGCGCGTTAATTAATTTGACCGTTAGGGTCGACACATATTTTCACCCAATCAGGATGACTTATACTATTCATCCCGGACCATTTTCCGGGCAACACCAAGTTGGGGAAAAGCCGCCAAATACTCTCTTCCTCAGAAGCTTTCGATCTGGACAGACGTACTTACAGTCCGCTCTCTTCATTAGCAGCAGCATTACGACACCATGAGGAAAGCCATCTAATTTATGGACCTCTTGAGTCTATTCTCATAGACCAAGGGTTCTCAGTTGAATATGAATTAGATGAATTCAATACGCCACACACAGGAACCACTTTAAGTCGCCTCCAACTTTGGCTATGTCGACTGCGACGCAAAATTCCGCTCAGACATCCAGTTACTTCATCCCAGGGCAACATTTTCTGGAGACATTCACGCTTCTCTCCCCAAACAATCAGGACCACACATCCATGAGCGACTACTTCATTCCTGTCATTAACCAGCAAACACGGCTTTTGCTACACCTATGGCGACCATATATATTTAACATATTCAATAATGCCTTAATCTAGCGACGCACATTTCACTCAGGCAAATAGCTGCTAAAATTCCTTCTCAACTCAGTATTTCCTTCCTTCCTTCCTACGAGACTTAAACGTAAACCTTTATTCCACGCTGCCATTAAAACTATCATAAAAACCTTACGGTATCTTCGTCTTCTCTTTCCTTTATTTTACAACATTTAGCGAGGAAATAACAACGTAACAACACGTAACAATATATTTCTTCGCTAAAAGGGCACCGGTGCTCTTCTACTATGATCCACACAAAGAACTCACACGTGAGAACGAGGCGTGTACGTATGGTTTGGGAGCAGCCATGATACAAGAAGAGCGACCAATCTACCCTTTCTATTTTTCTTTTGTAATGGCAAGCCGCCAGAAAATGATTTTTCTTTTTGAAGTTTAAATACACTTTTCCCTGGGCTAAGCATTTTATTTTTATTTTTCTCATGTTCCTTTCAACAATCTTTGCATTTAATCACGAAATTGTTTGTGTTGTAGGTCTCTGGATAGTCATTTATTGGTTGAACTCTTTAATCGATTCTCGTTGTAAAAATTCTATGCTCGTTCCTTGTTACTTATCTTTCAAGTATTTTGTGTTTGTGTGATGTGTCCGGCATGTAAAATGGTAGAAATCTCTTACTTCGTATTTAAACCAACAAACATTGGTCTACTTATAAAGAAATACTATTTTTACAATAACAATAAAAAATAACACGATTGAATATACCAAGACTAACAAGTATTTTCATCAAATCATTTAATAAAATTTTACCATAGTTCTTATGTTCACGTAGGTTATAAAACTTACGTGAACACAAGAAATATGGTAAATTTTTTCTCTTTCTTGATTGTCATGTTCAGTGTTATTGTGATATTCCAGCAGTAGTCAGTCATCATTCGTTTATCCCAACGTCCCTGGTAACGCTCTTCTGTTGTTTTAATATCCTGATGAAATCGTTCTTGCTCGTGCAAGGAGAACGATTCACATCGCCGCAATTATCTAGAAATTCATCTAAATGGCTATGTGAAAAATGAACCTAAGTACTCATTTAGCGCCTATTTCCTGTAGACTTCAAAAGTTTTTCCATTAACTCCTAATTGTTTTCGTTCCGGCGATTGCCTAAGAAGTTTTTCACCACGTCAACAAACGATGTCCAAGCGCATAATTCCAAGTTATTCACATAATTAACAAATTCATCATCCTTAATGAGTTTCATGATGTGTGCCGAGGAAATATGACACCCTCATACATTCGCCGGGTTATGGGGAAAGGAGGTACTACACGCTGGCCGTTAGCTGACTATAGTGGAAGTGGAAAGGCCGTCTCTCTTCAACCCTCTCTATTAGCACAAGGTGACATGGTCATGAGAGAACCCCACTCTCTATTAACCATATATGCGTCAGCGGAGAGAGGCAGACCGCAACCATAATTGGTTGCCCTTTGTTCGTTGGAAAGTGAAGACACATAATTTGGGATACGGAAGAAACCCAAATTCCAAAGTCATGCCGTGCAGGGAACACTGCGAGATAAGAAAAAGCTTCTCCTTTGAATGAATTTGCACTCCGAGGTATGGTGAGCCTCGTTAAACGAATACCCAAAGAAAAGACTTGTTCACGAGGAAAGAGAGAATAATTAATCTTGGTCTTATCTGAAATAAGACACGCATCTCTCTATCAACGTGTTATGACAGCTCAGTGACGAGAGAAAAAAAGAGGAAAAAAAAGATTCTACAAAATCCCAAGTAAGTGAACATACAATTAAAGTATATTCAAATTTATCTTGCTGTATTCATGCTGACGTGAATAAAAGACAAATTACGAGAGGAAAGAATAACTCTGATAAGATAGAGAAGAAAAGAAGGGGGAATATTCCCCAAATGATAAACTTGAAATTTGGAGTGCGGGCTCTGCCATTAAATCCAAAAATCAGAAGGAAAGAGGACCGTAACTACCGCTGACGGACAGTATTTTCACCTTCCGCCATTTAGAAGAAAGACTTCCTCACTCCTGGCTTTTAACTGAATTTTTTTTTTGTTTCTTTCTTTTATTCAATAAATGAATATTGTTATTAATCTTGTTGACCCAAACACGGCAGTTCAGAGTCCTTTTTTGTTGTAGAAGTATTGTATTTGTCGAAAGCCTCGTATTTGAGGGAGAAAGCTGCCACTTAGCCGTGTTGAATTTTAATAATTCACCTATAAACTAGTGGCTTTAAAATGTGGTTCTGCTAGGGAGTTGGTGATATCTGTAATATTAAATAGCGTCGGCAAACCACAGCCAACGTGTGTGCCCTGCTTTAACTGGTCGACTTGGCGGGAACGAACGGCACCCTGCAAGCCTGTTGGGTACATGGCGGTGTAACTGATGTATAGCGATGGGGGTATTATTATTATTATTATTATCATTATTATTATTAGGTTTTTGGCTTAAGGTTTAAGTTGGTTTTGCGTTGGTTGCGTTGGTATTACATTGGTTGCGTTGGTATTACGTTGGTTGTGTTGGTATTACGTTGGTTGCGTTGGTAGCGTTGGTATTACGTTGGTTGTTATCCCCTCGCTAAATGTTGATGGAAAATAAAGGTGGTGGAGAAGAACAAAGATGTCGTTAGGTTTTGTATGAAGGTTGTAATGGCAGCATGAAGTAAAGGGTTTACGCTGGTATGCTGAGAGTCTCGTAGGGATGAAAGAAGGAAGGAAGCTGTTATAGAGTATCATCCAATTCATTTTCTACTAGGATCCCTTGGTCTAGAAGAATAGACGCAAAGGGGTCCATAAACTAGATGGCTACTGCTATTCAAGAGCAGACGACAAGACGTCCGCTCCCATTGAGGATTTCTGAGGAAGAGAGCGTTTCGCGGGCTTTCTTCAGGTTTTGGTGCTGCTAGGAAAGATGGTTCGAGCTGAATAGGACAAGTCATCCTGATTGGGTGAAAATGTTCAGTGACTCTAACGGTCAAATTAAATTATGCGCCAAACAAAAATACAAGGTACTTTCTGCTACTTAAACAGTGAAACCATTTCCATGATGTTCATCATGTGCAATGGAATATGAGCATTCAATTGGAATATCGTTAGTTGGAGTTTCTTTAAAAAAAATCTCTCAAAGTGCTTGGTTTCCTTCCGCAGTGAAGAGACAAACGTGATGGGGTAAATTTATGAATATCAAACAGAAGATTTTAGGGCTTCATTTTTTATGTCACCCTAATTATAAGGTTTACTAAAGTCTATTATTGATAAAGTTTTTCTGTTAATTTGAATTTTGGCGATGAACTGAAAAAATTCGGCACTTCTGTTTTAAATTTTTTGACTCAAAAACACTTTCTTTCTTATAAAATGTTTATTTTCAGGTGGCTAACAAATTGCTCGGCCTACCTGAAAATTGATGGGTTTCTATGATCTTGATTAACTAAATTTTGCGATCAGCCATGATCGTAAATTGATATTTTTTCCAAAATTGAACAATTACAGTACAGCAAAAACTGTAGCTAACTACGAAAATTTAAGGTCATTCTTGGAACACCATCAAATTAACTTAAAAACGTGTTTTGATTCTAGGCACCAAAAATTGTGTTGACCAGTGTTATAAACTCGTTTTGGTCCGGCGCTAGTCTCCATGAATATGGTTCCCTCAGCGACGACTCATCATTTTTTTAGTCGTATATTTTTTTAATTATTCTCACAACCTCTTTATAAGTTAATTCTTCGAATACTCTTGAGTAAGCCGTTGTCGATAGTTTCTTCACTGCCTTTCGTAAGCCAGAAATAGGTCTGTGATTTCATTCTCTTCTCCATTAGCTTTTTCGTCTTTTAATTTCTTAACCTTTGCCATAGCTGCAAAACATTAGATCCATGTTTATAGAAACATGGATCTGGTTCGTCCAGCTTACTTAAAGTGACGCCATTGTTATGATGTGTATATCTTACAGAGAAGATCTTGACTGGCATTAGGTAGACGCCGGTTGATACTGGATTACTACTTTTATGGGTGCATCTAATTTACATATGATACCACAGTGTACGATGAGCTTTCTTTTCAAAAACATACCTTAACAATTTAGCGTGCTGGTTTGGTAATTGAATCAAAATTTGACCTTTGATTCAACTCAGGAGATTTTTACAGCAAAGGAAGAGAAACAGTTAAAATTGATAATTTCGTTAATAATTTTTTTTTTCATTTCTGTTTTTATTTTTTTAACGAAAGAATCACTTTGATTTGATTTGATCAACAATTAACATACCATAGGTTATTAAGTAACAACGAAACGCTAAATCTTCCACTTTCAACGACTGAAATATCGGATAACGTACAAAGTTTGTTCAGTTAAAAATGATTTTTAACAGTAAACCAAACCTAACAAACAGAGGCCAAAATACAACTTGTTTTTATTAAATTAAAAATTTAATAAAAACACAAACTTTATTGAACATTTTTACCGTTTTGTTCGAGTATCTGTTATTTTCAGATAACTTCGTGTTCTCCGAATATTTTGTTTCCCATTAAATGACTTTTCTTGATGCAGTCTTCCAAGAACTTCAATTTCTTTTGGATTAAGAGTATTCTGTAAAGACTGGAATAAATGATTATCCGAAGATGCAATATCTGGTGAATATAGCAAATCAGGTACGAAGTGGTCGGCCGTTAAGACCGCCCAGGAGGCGGAATGCAGCCTACGAATCAAAGACATCATAGGCGTCACTCAAACCAATCGAGCTGGGCTGGGTAGCACGAGCAAAAAGGTATTCTTCAAAATGGACCCAAAAGGAAAAGAGACATATTGAGCGAAGAAGTCAGGGTGTTTGAGGAAAAGCCAGTGCTGTTACTCAGGCCAAACAATGTGCTTAGACAAAATGGAATGATATCGAACCAATTAAATTATCGTGGAAATCCTTAATTGCAATGGAACCACTGGCGATATCATTCCTTCTTCGCTCTACTTATGATCTCTTACCAAATGCGACCAACCTAAAATTATGGGGATATACCAATTTGGACCTGTGCTTGTCGTGTAAAAGTGATCGGGGTACTTTGTGCCACGTCTTATCTGCATGTCCACACTCACTTCATATGTACACATGGCGACATAACAAGGTATTAGAAGTGATAATGGAATTGGTAAGAGCACAATGTGAGACAGCAAATCAGTAATCCATAACAGCCAAGGAGCCCATAATTCGTGTGATTACGTAAGAAACGGTTACTGTAAACGCGTAAGAACATCAACCGCAGAAAGGAAACGCGTTTTTTAAATCACAAACTGCACTCAGAAAATGAAGATTAATGTCCAATGTAGGCTCTGCATTTAATTGATCTGGCGTATATATATATATATATATATATAATTCTCTTAATACGCTGTCCGGTGGCAAAAGCTGCTTGGTAGCGCCATGGGTGGCAGTACCGCCTTGAGCTACCGAAACTGTGTTATCACCCCTGGATGGCGGCTGATGAGGACATGGTATCACACGTGCTTTCACACGTTGTATGATGAAAAGAAAAAAAAATCGCCAATGAATGAAAATTTCCCCGCAAAACTGCAATAATTATTGTCTGGTTACTAACGAAACATGCACTTCTGATAAAACATTAAGAGTTCTTTCTCTTAACTAGTTAAATACACTTTTAGTCAATTGTTACCTTTTTATTTTGTTTAATTGGACGCAGTAATTGTTTGACTAAATCTTTTAGTTCTTCCGAAGAAGTCTCATAGTAGATGATATCCTTTTCAAATAACCCCGAACTCGTCAACCGTCGGTTCAAAAACAAGGAATGTTACTGTCCAAGATATTTGTAAACCGAGAATCTTCTTAGGGTAGGGAAGAGTAAGAAAAGTAATAAAAAAGGCGTATAAGAACTGGGGAAGATGAGGTTGGTTGGTTTGTTGGGTTTTATGGCATATCAACCTTTGTAGGTTATTTAACGTCAAATCAATTTTTATGTAAATAATCTGTTCTATTCAAAACAATCCAGCCTAGCATAAGTACACAGTTTAATTGTGAAAACATTTCTATTTCAAATTATTCAAGCCGTTATATGTAACAATTCAGTTAAGTGTAAATACAGTTTTAATGTCGAAAAACAGTTCTATTTCAAATAATTCAGTTAATCATAAGCACGCAGTTTAAATGTTAGTACGGTTTAAGAGTCAAAAACATTTCTATTTCAAGCTCTTCAGTTTACTCAAACAATTCAGTTTAGCATAAGTACGCTGTTAGTTCTATTTAACCCATATATAGGGCCCTATCAGGTGCTACCACTCCGGGCCAGAGTGGACGTGGGAGCAATGATAATAAAGGGGTACTCCGCATCCCCCAAAGCTAGAGCACTGCTGGAACCTCACCAACAGACTGTTTAGTGTCATATCTAGGACACTCGTTAGGGGGGGGTCTTACCCCTTCTGTAGAGGTGCCGACTGGGCAATACACAGAGTTAAATGTCAAACAGTTTTATTTCAGATAATTCAGTTCAGCATAAGTACACAGTTTAGACGTCAAAAATAATTCTATTTGGAGCAATTCAGTTCAGCACTAGTATGCAGTTCCACTGTCAAAACAGTTCTATTTTAAACAATTCAGTTTAGCATAAATACGCAGTTTAAATGCAAAAATCAGTATAGTGAAAGAAGCACGGTTTAGTTCTAACCCAAAGATAGGACCCTTATTAGGTGTTACCACTCCGGGTCGGAGTGGACCTGGGAGCGATGGCAATGAAGGGGTACTCCGCATTCCCCAAAGCTCCAGCATTGCTGGAACCTCACCATCAGATTTTTTTAGTGTCACATCCAGGACACTCGTTGGGGGGGGTCTTACCCCTCTGCAGAGAAGCAGTCGGTGTATTCTACAGCCCCAGCCGACTGGGAAAGGAAGATGAGGAGTAACTAAACTATTAACATACAAAAAGTAACAACTACTCTATTTCAGAGACAACCAAACACCTATCCCATTACAAAGAATTTGTTTCGAAAGAAATGAATTTAACGCATTCGTTCCCATTGACATTGCAGTAATTTCGCCGTGCGTAGTTGAGCTAAAAACACGTTTTGATTTAACACAAAAAATAAGATAAAAGTATTGAAGTGGAAATTCAAATGGATTTACTCACCGTTCGACCGAAACAAAGAAAAGTTGTACATTACTGTTACGAGTTAAGTGAATTTTCTAGGCGCATGGAGAAAAACCACTCTTCTGGAACCCTTATGTGCACGTTCCTAAACGTCTGGTGTATTCTCCAGAGATCCCGTCGTTCATGTATTAGAAAAAAAGAGTAAAGAAGCAGACATCCATTCGGTTAAGCCTTGTTTTCCGAAGATGGAAGAAGATGAACAAGACCCAGGGTTGAAATAGAAAATGGAGCATTTAATTTCCGAGACAAGTAAACAAACAAATAAACAAACGAACAAACATTCATGACTATATGAAGGGCGAAATGTCCTGTCAGTTAAAATGTTCTTAGGTGTTGAATGGTGCATTTAAATTCTTGGTCGAATATAACAGTTTTCATCGGGAGTATTGCGGCTTTTCTATTCTTAAGTCTTGTAACTTATCAGCTATGGCTTTCATTCAGTATCGAGGGCTACCTGGTTTATTTCTGCCCAATCTGAAGAAAAAGTGTCTACCGACTTTTCAGCAGGGTCCACATGGTATCCACTCGGGAACTAAAATTCTTTCCTCTTCTCCTTTTTGGTTTGAGTTTTAGTTCCACTCCCTGTCTGACCTTTTTTCTTCGACACCCTATTTTTAGTTTGAGGGTTCGCCTGCCGCGACTTGCTCACTAACATAAACAGATCGGATTACTCGCTCGCCCTAGAAAAATTACATACGGGTACGGCCGGAAATGACAAAGCCCTTTTCGACCCTAACCTGCCGTTACAGCTAAGAAAAAGGAATAAATAACATTTACAAAACACTTCTGCCAGAAATAACTCTATAAAAATTGAATTATCTCCGCTAGTCTATATCAGGCTAAAGAAGGACTTATTTTCTGCATCCATTTTTTATAGAAGAACTTTCTATTTACGTGGCGCAGCAGATTGGAATTCGTTCCCTTAATATAAACAAGGCTTCGGCGGCGAAAAATCGGGAGGTGTCCGGACGCTCATAGGAGCCTGTTTGGGCTCCACAAAGGAACAATGACAAACTTGAGGCCTTTAAGGCTTCTACTTTCGACTAGACTACCTCCAGGTGGGTGAGCTGCATTTTTGTCTCCTTTGGAATACCTTGTATGGCACTAGACCTTTTCTAGTTTTAGCCATAAACTGGCATACGTGCCCGGACCCATCTTTGGGCCCGTGAAACCACCTGGCTCATCAAGCTCACATTGCACTAAGTGAGCCGATGAGCATCACAGATCAGCAGAGTTCGAGCCTCGGCTCCTTCCCGACCTCCCCTCTTTATGCCCACTTTAATCGGCCTTCGGGCTTTTGACCTTGTGTCAAGCTTTGTCTGGTGGGAGACCTTGGCAAATAATGGGAGGTCTCCGGACGCTCATAGGAGCCGCTCTCAGAGCGGGCTCCGAAAGGCTGAATCCTACATCTGGTGGTTGCATTCGCCTTTCCCATCACATTGATATGCACAAAATATCCTTTTAAGAACCATTAGAGGGCTCCTTCTACGGGTTGGAGCATCTCTGACGGTCCTTACCGACCAGTCGAAGTAGACGACCCGGAGGCAAACACGAAGAGGACTCTAAGACCATCCGGTCTTAACCATTTCGATCGGTTACGCTCGTCCGTTTGGCTGCGCAGCGCTAAAGGCACGGGTTAGCCTTTAGCTACCGCTTCGCTATCTGCGCAGTGCTAAGATAACGCCAATCCTAGCCGAGGCCTCCTGGACTGTTCGCTCGACAGTGCAGAGCTTTGGCACCGAAAAGCCTTAGCTACCATCCCGATACGTCTGCACAGCTTTGGTGCGGCAAAGCTAGAGCTACCGTCTCCGAATCGTCCGCACAGCTTTGGCGCGACACAGCCCTAGCTACTGTCCCGACCGTCCGCACAGTTTTGGCGCGGCAAAGCCATAGCTACCATCTCCGAATCATCTGTACAGCTTTGGCGTGACACAGCCATAGCTACCGTCCCGACTCGTCCGCACAGCTTTGGCGCGGCAAAGCCATAGCTACCGTCAACGATACGCCCGCACAGCTTTGGCACAGCAAAGCCATAGCTACTGTAAACGATACGCCCGCACAGCTAGGGGCACGACAAAGCCCTATCTTCACCGATTCGCTCGCTTGACTTCGTATGTGCTAAGGCCTGGCAAACCTTAGCCACAGTTTCCCCGTCCGTTCACTTGGTCCGTAGTACTAAGATACCGCTCAGTCACCAGCTCGCTCGACCCTACACGACCAAGCTGCCAACACCAACTTCGACCACAACGCTCCAGCAATTCAGCATCCAGTCCACGTACGACTCGCTGTTACGGACTGCCCAAGCATTGCACCAACTAGCCCTTGTGCGACACACTGTACGGGCTAGCAACCAGATCGATGCCCCCGTTAACCCAACGTACTGTCAAAACCGGGACATCGATTTCCCAACCACGACCAACCTCAGCTTCCCGCAACGATCGTCCAACTGCATTCAACAACTCGACCGACATCAGCTTCCCGCAACGATCGACTACCGTATCCAGAGACATGACACACCCGACCAGATCCGTGCTGTTGCACCACTGCCAGCCGAAGTGTATTCCATCTACTGGGTCGGTACAATTCGCAAAATCGCAACAAATGATAGACCAACAGACTGACTGGCCAGTCGTTTCAATACCCACAAAAGGTCAGTAACGGACCAACTTTGAAATAAGAGAACGACATTTGAGCTATTTTTTTTTTACTGCCGACTTGCAAATTCCCCAAATCCTTCCAAGTGGATTCTTTCTATCTTCCAGACTCGACCATAGTCGCGCCTTCCATTAGATAGATTTACCGATCTAAATAAGAAGGAGATGAGTTACCAATTGTTGACAAATACAAGAACAACGATCCTTAAGCAGATAACAATACACAGACGACATAATTCCTACTTCGTCCTTCTCTTTTGGATATTCTCAGGGCTCGACTCACGTAACACCTCCCTGTCCGAGGCCCCCGCTGCAGCTGATGTCTAAGTGCACGCATGTGTTTACATACGCACGTATATATATATATATATATACACACGTATATATATATATATATATATATATATATATATATATATATATGTATAGCGTCAATATGGATAAAGATCGGTCTTTGTTGTTCTTTTCGTTTGTATTTTATGTTGCTATAGATTTTCATCCCGCGTTATAGAGTTTATTTAAAAAATGCTACATTTGAATACAGCTAAATAGTTTTTTTCGCTTAACTTTATGAGAATGTTTGTGTGCCTTACAACCAAGATGGTGCAAATAATTTTTAATGGATACTTTGAATATGTCGGCTATTTTCTGTCACAAAACCTTGATTATTCAAAGGTAAAGCTTTGGTTTCATTGCTAAAATCCTCAACTGTGTAGCATCATTCAACAAGAAATCTTCACCACGAAACTTTGCAGACTCCTTTTGATATGTTCGATTAGAAACTATACAATTCCTATTTTGCATATGACTTGAGTTTTTAAAAAGTATTTTTCGAAAATGCAACTTATTTTCTTTCATCTTCAATGTTAGTAACACTAAACAAAAAATATAACAATTTGATTAAACCAAAAGATGTATACTAACTTGACAACTCTTACAAGCAATTCTTTTAAATGAAATTAACACTAAAAATTTTTTATGTCATAGCAAACAATGAAATTTTAGCTTAACAATTAAGCGCAGCTAATATTGACTGTTTTGTGGTGGCCTCTTCACCAACAAACTAACGGATGTGATCAACAGCTGGCAGTCAAGGTTTAATCCTTGGTCATTAGAATCTAGGAGAAACATCAAAGTGGGAGTCTAGTGTTTTTTGTCCCTACCCAATAACAACCTCAACTTTTCTTCGACAAACTTCAAGTCTTTCATAATGTAACACTACAATTATGGGGCTCCAGCTTCTTAACTATTATATCCCGGTAAGGTGACGTGTCCAATCGAATACAGTTGATATCCTTTCATTCTGAATATAAGAATTGAAATATCAATTCTCATGCGAGTAGCATTGTTTACATGTAATTGATGATATATGTTGTTATCTTTTCCTTTTTTTTTTATTTTTCATTTTTTGTTTTACAGGTTTGAAGGTGTTCAGATTTCTTTAGTGCACCATGAACAGAGATTCTGATGATAAAGTATGGATGATTTCAGCTTTCCCAACTGCAGCCAGACCAAAATCTGTCCACAACCGGGATGACTGGCCAACATCAGAAGATGGCGATTTTGTAGCACTCAGAAACGAACGAGAGGTAAGTAGAGGAACTAGTGAGAGGTAATAATGGTGAATGAGTGAGAGGAAAATGAAGGAATGAGTGGGAGTATGGTGAATGAGTAAAACGGAGGAATGAGTATGGTGAATGAAAAAACGGAGGAGTGAGTGGGAGTATAGTAAATGGTAGAATGGGTGAGAGGAGAGTAGAGGGAATGAGGTAAGCAAAAAATGAATGAATCAAAGGTAAGCAGAAGAATGAGTGACAGGTAAGTAGGGGGAAAGGGTAAGAATTAACGGGAGAATGTGTGAGAGGTATGGTGAGCAAGTGAGAAGTAAGTATGGTGAACGAGTAAGAGATTAACAGAGGAATAAGTGGGATGTAAGTAAGGTGAACGAGTAAGAGGTAAGTAGAGTAAATAAGTGAGCGGTAAGCAGAGAAACGAATGAAAAATAATTATGGTGAATGACTAAGTAAGTAGAGTGAATAAGGGAGAAGCAAGTTGAGTAAATGCGTATTCGGAGGAATGAGTGAGAAGTAAGTTGGATGAATGAACGAGTGATAAGTAAACGGGTAAAAAGGGTGAATGAGAGAAAGTTACGTTGACTGAATGAATAAGAGGTCAGCAGAGGAATGAGTGAGAGGTAAGCGGAGTAAATGAGTATGAAGTCAGTAGAGGGAATGAAAAGGAGAATGTCTGAGAAATACTAAGGTTGGCTGAAAAGTTTATAGGCTAAAAAATTTTATATGATGACGTCATATCTGCTGCTGTTGACTTTTTTTACCAATGAGATCCAAGCACTGCAACACCGTTCGCAGAAGTATGTGAATCGCAAGGGAGGACTATATTGAAAAATAAACCTCATCTGGTTACATTTCATAACTATATTTTTGCCAGTCTATGTATTTTTCAGCCAACCCTCATAAGTGAGGAGAATGAGTGAGAGCAAGTAGGATATGAACGAGAGAGCGAGAGGTAAACAGGGAATGAGTGACATTCCCCGAAATCAAAGCCCAGTTTAGTGGTCGCCATCTCAGAATTGTTGAGAATATACAACAGGTAGTGACGAAGGCAATGTCAGTTGAAGACTTTCAGCGCTGTTTATATGAATAGGAACGTCTTCGTCCGTATGTGGTTTCCTAAAGGAACTATTTTGACGTAAATAAATGATTTATTTTTATACAATCAGTCTCATTACTGAAAACATCCCGATAATAATGGAAATACGCAAAAACAAATGGATAAAAACCACAAACACTGAATCCAAATGGCTTTCTAAGCTGGACGTTATCATACACCCCACCAACAAATGAATAAACAAATTTTTATTTAGATCTTTTAGATCTGTTGTGGCTGCATTAAAATAACAAACACTCCGTCTCTTCAGGAGTATCTTCCATTGGTTGCTCTGAGTGATACGTATAGCAGAGAAAGACAACAATACTGACGTATAAAAATATAATCTGCTTCTTTTTTCCTTTTATAACCCGAAATGTACGTATGGGTAGAGTGAGAGAGGATCAAAGATGGCTGAGCTTGCACACACACAGAGGCCAACTGTACGGAACTTCTGTGAACTGCTTTCTTTTCCTTCTGCCCGGGTTGTCGAAATCTTCCCTGTAATTTTCCAGACGTCCGCGCAAATCCTCTTTGTCACACCTCCTGCCCACACGTTGCACGTAGACACGCCTCCTTCTAACATGCTACCCACGCAATTTACGCAGCACTTTCGCTCGGAAACAATTTACATCTAGTTTATTTTAGGAAACAGGTTCACTTCCTGTTATGTCACGCACGCAACTTATGCTGCATTTACCCTCTTTACTTTAGGCAATAAGTGCATTTCTTGTTATGCTACCTACACAATTTACGCTGCATGTCAAAGGGATCTTCAAGTCAATACTTGAATGATACGTTGTTAAAAAACAGCTCAAAACACTTTTTCGAAAGAAAAAAACAATATAGCGAAACATATCTATTTAATTTTCTGTATTTCTTCAGAAATGAAATTTGGTTTTGTTAAGTTGAAATGTATACGCGATAAGGCAGGGAGAAGCAGTTCAGTTCCCGCACCCATGCATCGGTTTGGACTGATCATTTACTACATAAACAATCAAATAAGCAAATGCCTATGCTAGATATTTAATTCAGTTAGTTATATGGGAAAAATTCCTCTTGACATAGACATCTTATTCTCTCTGTCTCTCTGGGAATATCTTTCATGGGTTACGTTATGATACGAACAATTCAAAACCATTCTAATATCAAAAACAATCTTCAAGGACATGACACGTTGTTTATTTTTCGTCGCTATTTTAAAAAATAAGTAATTTTAAAGAAATAGTATTCGCGTTTGACTTACTACTTTTGTTTAGCTTATATATATATATATATATATATATATATATATATATATAGTGTAATTGGATGGAAACTCAAACCTGATTAGGCTGTCATTATAAATTTATTTCGGCGGAGAATATTACTATACTCTCCGTCTCGTCAGATGACTTTTTACATGCTTTACTCGAAGTTGCAGATTAGGTGTTAGATGCATCAAGAAACAGGAGTGGGGCTTCTCTGTAGATCAACCCATCCAAATTTACGCACTTGTTGGGGGTCTCGTAGCAGGTGGGATTTTCTAAACAATCTACGATCGTAGAACGAATTGCATCCCCATATATATTTTACATTTATTCCTAATACTATCTTAGCTGTTGTGATCTTAGATATTCCTCTTAATTTAATTAGGAACAAGATAATTAAATATGACAAAGGTAAAGAACTTTTTATCGTAGCTATCACGGGCCTTTAATGGACCCGGGTTGATAAAGAAATATTTCCGGAGATGAAGAATAAAACAAAGGAAAGAAAATTAGAACATATATATATATATATATATATTAATTGTAACCCCTTCATTATTTTCATTATGCACGTACTGGTTAAGTTGTCATTATAAATGTGTAAAACAGTCGTCAAGAAAGTCATCTGTATCCCACTGCATAAAAGTATTTTCTCCAGTTGGACATTTACACTATGGTTCTAGCATTCTTTCAACCACGGGTGATTAGGATAGAAAAACATTTCCGTGTTTTTTTTTTATTATTAATAGGTTATTTTTTTTTTTTTTTTCAAAAAATTCTTAGCTTTCATCCATTAAAATCACAAGTCAATCCAAGCACGAATATCCAGCTCTTTTTTAGCACATTCTGACTTAAATAAGATGATTAATTTTATCAAACAGATTTTTTCCCCAGAGAAATAAAATACATCAGTCTTTACCCAAAATAACATGACATCTAATTAACACCTTTTTGAATCACAAAACGATGCTTTAATTAACTCCATATCGTTGATATTAACGATCGTCTATTTTCCATAGGGTATTTGCACAGTGAACTCAATTCATAGTGCCATATATATATATATATATATATATATGCGCGCGTGTGTGTGTGTGTGTGTGTGTGTGATTATAAGCCCTTCCCTCTTTATATGCATATGAATGAAGTTTTATGAGTAGATATACATATAGGCGCACTGTATATTTATGGATGTGTGTATATAATATATTTACAATAGTAGCTAAACAGTTAAGTGTTCAGGAAGCTTTAAAAAGAAAAAAATATATTGAAGAGTGAGCAGAGTTGCAGTCAGTCGCAGTTAGTCAGTCAGCAGTAAATCAGTTGTTAGACAGAAAGGTTCAGAGAAAAGTAGAGATGGCTATTCGTGATGAGGTCTCTCCATGAGGTTTATATTGTTATACTTGCATCTGCTTAAATGTCAGACACACTGCACCAGCATTAACCCGAGAAAAGTTGCGACAACTGTCATTAATAAAGACTGAATAATAAACAAACAAGGTTAAGAAATTTAGAATAAAGTCGTATGTCGTCATTAATAAATATGATAATAAAGTCGCATGGACTTTATTCTCGATTTCTTGGCATTGTTGGTTTCTTTTCTTCTATGAATCTTGGGACTCGTGAATTTTGGGAGTTCAACAAACACCTGCAGATATCTTTCTTTTAAAAGAATCAACATAACATTGGGTAAGTTGGCTTGCCGGGGAGACAGTATGAATCACGAAGTAGGTGTCACATATATATCAGTAGCGTGTATTCCTAAGAGGTAAGATGCACATTGCCAGCCCGATAAAAATTATTCAATAAAAAATTTAAAATAACTTTATTAGTTTTAATTATCATTTATTTTTGTTCTCTTATACAACGTTATAGAGAGGGACAGTAAGGATATAGCTACTGTAGTAAAATTGAAACTTTTGAGCAGATATCTTTAAAAATATATGCGAAAAATTCAATTTGCAGTAATCTGTTTTCTAAATATGAAATAAATTCTGAACACCAGCCAGTACTCAGAGCGTTCGGAATCAGCATCACCAGCCAGTATTCACAGCATTCAGCTGAAGCTGCTGATTAAATGAAAGAAAAAGTGAGCATTGTGTCTATCGGTGTTATTTTCCCCGTAATATATATATATATATATATATATATATATATAAAATTTAGATTTTGATGTATTATTAAAGACGATATTTTTCTTCAAATTTTGCTTTTTACAGAGAAAACAAGCAGAACAGAGAAAAGACGATATTCAAAAGAAAGTCGGTGACTTATTTGGCAATTTGCGAGCTGCAATGAGGTTCAGTGATTGTCCGAATGCAACTTCCGAAGCAGCCGACGAAAAAAGTCTTACAAAGTCGACTTTTTTCAACGCTATCAGCAGTGGTTCATTGGAAATCATAAAAGAAATGATTAATATTTATAAGATCAATCTTTCAGAACTAATTCGAGATGATGAAAGTCAACAACTTGCATTACATTACGCTCTTGAAGAGAAGTAAATTCAGATTGCTAAATATTTTATAAATATCTAGGACAGCCGTTTCTTACTCCATACTTACGATGTGAATGTAAAGAAAATAATTGGTAAAAAAAACGCACTTCATCGAATAACAGAAGAGGGATACGTGGAATTGGCTATGCTATTTCTGTCACGATTGGACATCGAAAAACGAAAGAAAGTCATCCTACAAGAGATTCCAAAGGATATTTTAGGACAAAGACCGCGAACACTGTCCTGTCTCCATCTGGCAGCTTATATTGGTTCAAAGGAGCTTATAGGACTTTATTTGGCTCAAGGGGTGGATGTCAACAGCCAGAACTCCAAAGGCGATACAGCTTTACTATGGGCCGCTAGGTGGAATCATACTGAGGTTATGGAGTCACTTTTGAAATTTGGTGCTAATCCAAATATTGGTAATGACAAAGGATCTACTGCACTTCATTGGGCAGTTCGATATCAGCACGTAAATGCTGTAAGGATTCTTACTTCAAATAAATCTATTATGATTAACACACAAAGAAAGCTTGGATTAATCTCACCAACTATTCTCAGTTCAGCCTTGGGCTGCCAAGAAATCGTCAAGCTTCTTCTTGACGCAGGTGCAAATGTAAATCAAGAAATACGCGGAGACGAAAGACCAATTCATCACGCCGCTAAAGAAGGTCATGAAGATATTTTAGCGTTACTTATAAGCCGGGGGGCCATTATTAATGTAGATGACGCTTTGGGAAACACGGCTTTGTTCTTGGCCATCAAAAATGATCATCCATTAGCTGTTCATATTTTAATCGAGGCTGGAAGCGATCTTTGCCATAAAAACCGAGACGGCATAGATGTATGGTCATATGCACTTTGTAACGAGAGCAATAAATGTCTGCAGACTCTTGTCTATCATTAAAAAAAATTATAAACGAGAAGAAAAATAATTTCACAGAAGATATTAAAGCTCTCCTCGCTACCCAATCTCCAATATTCGAAGCAGCTGCAAGGAATGCAACCGAAAAACTACTTGCTTTGTCAAATATGGGCATTGAACTTGAAACTATGGACGATAACCTGAATACCTTGCACCATTATGCTGCTTTACATGGCAGGCATGAAGTCATTCGACAATTTGCCGACGTAGTAAATATTAATTGGAGGAATAAATTTGGTGAAACCCCATTACATTTCGCGTGTTCTACTGGCTGTTACGAGACCGTGGAAGCTTTACTCGACTGCAGAGCAAAAGCTAATTTAAAAAACAAATTTGGTGAAACGGCTCTTCATACAGCGGCTAGTTCAACGAAGATGGACAGCAAGACGATGAAGCTCCTAATGGAATATATGATAAAAACTCATTCCTGGGACAGTCTTAACGAGAAGGATAAAAAGCTGCGCACTGCTATGCATATCGCTGCTTTAAAAGCCAAACCGGAAGTAATATGGGAATGTCGGTTTATCAGTTGCAAAGATGTAGATGCAGAGAGCAACACACCATTCCACTTAGCTGTTCGTTCATCTCAATCGGAAATCTTCACAACGATGCTGAACATCTACGAATTCACTAACAGAGATGCCGATATCGACCAACAAAATGTGAAACATGAAACTCCGTTGTACCTCGTTGCACTCGAAGGGTTCAAAGATAACACAGAGAAATTGATTCACGATGGTGCTAATCTGAGCAAACCGGATCGCGATAGCAACAACATTCTTCACAAGCTTGTCGAGGCTAGTGTAGAAGACGCAAAAAATATGGAAAAGCATTTGGAAATGATGGATTTAATCATTGACAAAGCGGCAAACTTTTATTGCATCCGGGAAGAAATCGATTACCCCTGCAACGATCAGATGAAAATGGTCCAGTATCGCTTCTTAGCCATTATGGAGCTTTTATCTATCAATAAGAACAATCGAAACCTTAGTGTATTTGATTTTGCTTGTAAAATAGCCGCTAAGGAAGCCGTTGAGAAGCTGTTAATGCTCCAAGGAGTAACCCAATTCGAAATAAGCAATCAGGTGTATTTTGATATCACTCACGTGATGCCCAGAACCAATGACTCTCTGAAGAGTTTCTGTGGTCGAAAGAAAGTCAAACCACGTACATCTTGCATCGAATGGCTGCTCAGCGTCGAGGACACCGAACGAGCAGCAATGCTTCTTGATATTCCACCATTAAACCTTGTCGAGGAGACGTATGGCCAGACCTGCAGTTGGGTTTACTTTATTCTAATGGCTCTTCATATTATATACATGGGATTAATCAGTTATAATGCCGATGAGCTCGAGAGAAAAACATTGACCACAAACGAAACCGAGGCAATCATCATGAACAAGATGGAACATATGATATTCCACCTGGTGACCCCAATATAACCGATCATCACTGTGTTGTGTTGTGTTGTTTCTTGGTAATGATTCGCTCTGAAAGTATTTGGCACATGTTCAAAAGGAACTTTATTCGTGAGATTTTCTCTCTGAAGATGGTGTGGCAAATTTACATGAACTACACCCCGTTGGCCATTATGCTACTCTTTTCCGCTATGATAATCACGTGGAAGATTTTGTATTCATACCGTTCTCCTCCGCAGCGTATTTTGCTTTCTGTCTCACTTTGTATTGGTTGGTTGATTTGTATAATTTTTACGCGAGGTTTCAAAGGAATTCATCATTTTTGGCGTATGCTTAGAATCATGATCTTTCGGGACGCTCTGCGCTTTCTCTTTCTCTACACGTTTGTCCTACTTTCATTTTCTTTCTCAATGCATGCTTTGCTTCGTCTCACTAGAGACGAAGATGCGTTTCACACCATCTTCTCTACTTTTAACTTGATGCTTGGAATTACGGACACATTTTCGGACGAGTTCGTAGCGTCTTTGCGTAAAAATCTTCTGTTCGATTTAATTTATTCGGCTTACATTGTATTGAGTACCATCATTTTGTTGAACTTGCTCATTGCCATGATGAACGACTCGTACCAGGCAATTCAAATGCATGAGTCACTGTCGCGGAGAATTGATTCTATGCATCTTGGTCTTAATATTGAGAAATTCATCCCCTACTTTACAAAACTATCGAGTAGAGGCAAAATAATAAAGAGAAACTGTCTAGTGCAGGGAGACATTATACGATGGTATGCCATCTTCTCGGTTAAAAGAATTAGGAAATACCAACGTAGAAAAGAACAGGAACAAGAAGAACGATCCCAAATGCTTCTCTATAAAAACAGATAAAAGCAAATTTAAGTTCAACCACTAAAAGAGAATCATTATTAGAAGATTGGTAACCAGACGCGAAATGCTGCTTATTTACAACGGATAAGTTTGTTGTTTATACCGATTTACATGAATAAGTGAAGATAAGTTCTAAAGTTAGCGGGAGCAAGTATCTAAAAAAGACTGCATAAGAACCAAAGAATCTTAGATTCATTATACATTTTTATTTTATATTTTAAAATAAAAACACAAGGAAGAACCAGTTTTAGTATGCGACTGTTGCAATGAAATTAACGTTACTGTTTTCGGACATTTTGATCGACATTAATGTTAAATCCTCCCTGTGGGATAAGATGCGACACAAAGCTTGATCAACGCAGTGGTCTCTGAAAAGCAAGCCTCTCGGGTGATAGGTGTAAAAATTGTCCTTGTCCTGTCTGCATTCCCTCTTGTTCGGGTGCTTCAGTCGTCTGTTGACTGAACTGATCTCTTTTTCAAAACTACATGTTAAATAATGTTTTGTCAAAACCCTTCAAGATTTTTTATTGGCTTGATCTCAACAGTACACGGAGGTAACTAAATTTCACGTTTTACTTAGTGTGTGAAATGTATAAAACTTCAATACATATGGAATTGTGACGAGTGACATGAAAAGTTAAACCTCACGTGATTCTATAGCGTCAGTGAAGGGTTAGGCATTACGGTTTATTTTGGTTCCTGAGCGGAAGCGTCGATGAAAAGGAAGAGGAGAGACTATTTTAAGACTCCTTCCCCTTATGTCCCTAAAAAGAGCGGAGGCCAAAAGTTAGCATAGTAATTCACTTACTACATTTCTGCTCACTTGCAATAAGAAATCCCAGAAAACATTAAAGAAGGGCCCAAGCCCCTCTAATGGTCCCTTAAATATTCCGTTTAAACAGTGGGACATAGGTCAAATAAAGTAATGTGCCCTGAATTGACTTGTAAAGATTAACACCTTGAAAAGACGCTCAGGTGGAGCGCTGCTCTTCTGACCCTCAACGTCTTTAGCATCACCGCTGTCTTTGCCATTTCATGAAAAATGAACAAAACATATTAGCAAGTCCAACGACAAAATTCATGCACACATAAGCACAAACACACACACTCGTATTTCTATGTATGTATGCATTTAACGTTGGGAAATATTTTTACAAAAAATAAATATTTTATGCAAAAATATTTCTCAACTTAATATCCTTCCTTATCAATGCACTTAACCTAAGGCTTATCTATTAATCACATAGATTGAAAGTTATACAGAGAAAATTTCAGATTAAAATCAAGCTAATGACTAAATATAATTTTAAACACGCACACGCAGGTGTGTGTGTGTGTTGAATATGCAGTTAGCGTAATGGTTATCGTCGTAAGGAACATAAGCTGAGTTCAAATACTTGACGAGGTTGCAAAGTGTTTCACTTCACACTAATACTCTTGAGAAAGGCGTAAATGCATCTCTTCTTCCCGCTCTCTTTTATAGGCAAAATGGGCTCTCTAGCCTTAGCAGAGCAACCAGTTTAGAAGAAAGAAGAACTCTCAATTCAAAAGAGAATCAGTGGCACATTAGTGCACCATTTTCTGCTATCAACTAAGCTAAAATGAGTGCCTGATCCTACTCAACATTTGCATAAACACTGATCTTACACTTGCATAAAATTTAATGCTTTACGTCTTCTATTGAACTGCTGGGCACTTATACGTTTAGGCTTGAGCATAAAATGTTACTACTACAACTACGACTACAACTACTATGTATGTATGGAGCTATCTATCTTCCAGAACCAGAAGGATAAGAGAGTAGAATTTATGCACTGGTAAATTTTATGTAACAATATTTAATACATGGCGACATTATTCAGAAACAATTGTTGCATCATGTGCTAGGTGTATTCGAGCTTCCCTTCCTTTGTGTTGTGTCAGCTATATGATTTTTCAAGGACGAATTGTATTTTGTATATAAACCTTAGAAACGAGTGAGAAGCGAATTTAATGTGAAATTTTTCCCATATACTTCCCGACAAATTGACCATATTGTGTGTGACTGATAAATTTCACGAGACTGAGAGTATAGGTTAGCCATCTTTGTTAACAGCTAATGTTCTTTATATATATATATATATATATAAACATTGATTACAACCAAGTGCAAAGTATTTTCACGATATAAGCACGAAAAATTACAGCTGTGATGCAAGCAAATCCCAAAGATTCATTTTGGAATGAAGTCACGGGAAAGACAATGGAATGTATTGAAAACAAGAAAATTCAGCTGAGCGAAAAAAATGCACCAGCGTACTTATGAAGTTATGCGTGCATTTGGATATAGATAAGATACATAGTCATCTGGCGAAGGCTTTGTTAGTGACTTTTCTTTTCAAGTTGTATTTGAAATATAATGCTTAAATGTTTGATTTGGAATCTAAGATTTAATTTAAAAAAAAAAAAAAAAAAAAGGAAGATACCTTTTTTAATTTTTAAAACAATATTTGTTCATCAAATATTCATTTGGAATTTGAAAATTCATTAAATTGCATCACTATTGTTCTACAAGGATGGCTTTTACATTAAATAACATCTGAAGCCTATGGTAAAATGGGAACAAGAGGTTCAAACTTACTCTTTACAAAGACACCACAATTGCCTCCCTGATTGGAGCTGCCATATACAATTCTGTCAACACATATAGGTGGGTCTATCTATTTAAAATCAATAGCTAATTTGCTTGTGCAATCATAAGACTGAATAAAAGGAGGACCGGATTGACAAACAGCAGTGTGATCACAGGATTTTTACTTGTTCAGGTGACAGGATTCGTTGTGAATGTTTTCCACTGATTGTGGCAATTTACAATGGATTGAACATGCCGAGACGATACGTGACCTTTGAAAGATAACGGATGTTCAATTGCGAGATGATGAACGTAAGACAGTTTCTCTGGGTGTCGTCAAGAATGGATGCCATGATATTGGAATAATTAGTAACTCGGGGATGACGCTAAAGAACCCGTTGAAATCGCCGCTACCCCTAAACCACCCGCCCAATCATTTGGTTAAAGATTGCTTTCAGGGACGTTGATCAATCACGCCAGTAGCACCGAAAGCTGCGATAGAGAAAATGTCTCTGGAGAGAAGTCATTAGCATCAGCTTGCTCCCCAAGAAAATTGTAGCATTACCTATCCTTAACATATACACAGGGGCACATACACTAGGAGGATGCTAAGGTTCCAGTGACCTTTGGTGATGTGGCCACATACTTATACTTCGGACCTAAGGTTTTTACCTTAGGTCCGAAGTATAAGTATGTGTCCGAAGTATAAGTATGTGGCCAGTATAAAAACCTTAGGTAGCACCGAAAGCTGCGATAAGTATGTGGAAGTATAAGTATGTGGCCAGTATAAAAACCTTAGGTAGCACCGAAAGCTGCGATAGAGAAAATGTCTCAGGAGAGAAGTCATTAGCATCAGCTTGCTCCCCAAGAAAATTGTAGCATTACCTATCCTTAACATATACACAGGGGCACATACACTAGGAAGATGCTAAGGTTCCAGTGACCTTTGGTGATGTGGCCAGTATAAAAACCTTAGGTCGATAATTGTTCTCGTTTTCATTTCGACACTCAGAACACAGATGAGATCATTAACGCTTTGCCACACATGTATTCACATCATAACCGAGCCAGTACTGTACCCTTTATAAAGAATACACATGAGAAACGACCAGTACCCAACTGTATTTTTTGTGATCGCGAGATCAGCAAGGAATGTGGTGAAATGGAACTAGATGGTTCAAATTTACCCAATGTGAAGAGACCACTATGTCTTATCTGCTCAGCTGGAGCTGCTATTTACAATCTAGTCAACACACATGCATAGTTTTAGTTCTTTTAAGACTATCATTAATTTTCATGCATGATTGTAAGACTAAATAAAAAGCAAGCTAAATTGATGACCAGCAAGTGTGATCTCAAGACTAACTTGATCAGGTGACAAGATTCTTTTCGCCTATTTACCACAAAATCAGGGGTAAAATCATGTGTGGGATTGGAAGCTGCTTTTTGTGAGTGGGATTTGACATGCATAAACAGTCAGGTGGTGCAGCTATACAATATTAGACACAGAGCTTAGAAGAGTTCTTGTTTTATTTTATCAGAGATCAAATCTCCATATAATTGTTAACCTATCAATAGCAGTCCATATCTTTGCTACCGAGGTATGTGAACAGGATTACTAATTTTAGAAGTGTCATTTAACGAGGAGATAGCACCATCTTGTTTAAAATACATGAACACTGTTTTACATAAGAGGCCAATGTTTCTTGCTGTCTGCTCCAGGCTATACAGCAGAGATTTGGTTTGAGCAGATCTATTTGCAAGAAGTACTAGATCATCTACATAATCTGTATTGATAATAGTTTCTACTAGGTATTGTCTGCTTCTTGCATATTTTAGCAAATATATATATAATGTAGGCAGATTATGTATAGAAATTGTGCTAATGTATCCCCTAGCAACAATGTCAACGAAATCAGTCTCACCATGAGCTGAATGAAATATTGCTTTCAAATTTTTGTATAATGATAATTAATAGTTTCTTCGGAGAGACTATATGTTAGAAGTATTTGCTCTATTTTTTCCTCTGAGTATGGAATCAAATGCCTTGGAGAAATATACAAACAAAAATATCCCATCAGACTTTTTACATGTACACTGTCAATGAATTGATGAATTGTCAGGATCTAAGAAGTTGTGGATCAATTTCTCTGAAAACTCTTCTAATTGTTCCTGAGAATTTTCTTACCTTCAGATGTAATACTGAAGAAATTATTAATGGGCAACTAGACATCAAACTTGGATACTTTATGGAGGATGAACTTGACACATGCTGTTTTCACTAAGATATTTATTGTCAGATGAGATTAACCATTGAATATTTCAGGAGATTATGTTTATTTTCATCATAGTACAACAGACTCACATTACTATGACACATTTAAGGGTTTAAAAGTATGATAATTACAAATTTCCCATTATGCCAGTAATTATTTAAAGTTTATCCTTAATTCATAAGAATTTTCAATTGAATTTTTTTTTAGATTTCTATGTTACTTGAAGTGGCATTATTTTAAAGTTCATGAATTTTATGTATGGAAATCTCCATATACTATTGGTGCAAAATTATGTCCAACAAAGGTTTTGCAAGAATATAAAAACTTATAAGTTGAATGCATGTCATTAACATTGTGAACATTTACTGTACATGACTGTGGTGAATCAACCTGCACAATGTTTTATGCAGTAATATTCTGCAATGTTTACAAGTTGATACAATATGGAGGAATAGCTTGACATCATTAGGTGTAAATAAATACAATTAATAAAAAACTATGTCAACATATGACAAGCTTTCAATTATTGTCAGAGAATCTAATATCTAACAGCAAAATATGGTATGGATAATTTATATTAGTAGTGCATTCAATAAGTTTCCAGACCTTTTTTTGTGCAGGCATTTAAAATTGTCATAGACTCTTGAAAATTCAGTATGTTATTGCTATACATGTTATGAGACGACTTACCAATTTTTATGATTTCAGGTTCAAATGAACAGCTACAGCAGCAATTGGAATACACCCTACTAAAGCCTGATTGTCACAGCTGGTGAATTTCAAAAATGCAATCTGGACGTAAGGAAACTTTAGAAGAACAATATGCAATAAAATTCTGTTTTAAACTTGGAAAAAAAGCCACAGAAACGTATGGAATACTTCACACTGCTTTTTGACCATCTTGCATGAATCGAGCATCAGTTTTTGAGTGGCATAAGAGATTCAAGGAAGGCACAGAGTCTGTTAGGGATGATCAGAGGTGTGGGAGGAGTAAAGAAAGTCAATACACCAAAATTGATTGACCAAAGGGTTAGGGTTAGGGTTACTATGTTGAGGTTTTAAGGGAGTTCAGGAAAAGATTCTGTCGGAAGAGGCCAGCACCCTTCAAATCGGGTCAGTAGCATTTCCACCAGGACAATGCACCAGTCCACAACTCCATCCTTGTCACTGACTATTTGAGCAAGATGGGTATCAAGACAGTTACTCACTGTCCCTATAGTCCAGACCTTGCTCCCTGTGACTTTTGCTTATTCCCTAAGCTCAGAGGCTGTCGTTATGAGACAATTGAGGATATGAAAGAGGCTGTGATGAAGGTCATTGACATGCTCACACAAGAGGACTTCCAAGAGGCCTTCCAGAAGTTATTGGAATGGTACAACAAGTGCATTGCAGCCAGAGGAGATTACATCGAAGGGGACTAGAGTTTCATGTGTGTACTATCAATAAAAATGCCCATACGAAAAAAGTCTGGAAACTTATTTAATGATCCTCGTACACAGCTTTTACATTTAATCCAGGGGCAGCAACTGCCACTTATTTCTACAAAAGAATAAATTTGGAATATAGTTAAGAATTTACTAAGCTTTACTTGGGCTTTGAATTGTTTATAGTATCAGCTGTTCCTAAGTGGTCATCAATCTAAATAGATTTGTTGCTGTTTAACTTTGGTGATCTCATGGGAGTTGGTGCTTTAAGTATCACTTAACCATAATTTAATTTGGAATATATTTTACTTTTACACGATAAACATTTCATCCATGGAGAAAGAATTCTACTTACTGCCATTTGTATCATAAATTATCCCCTATTCTCTATAAGAATCTCAGATCTGAGGTGATGGTGCAAATGACTTGTTGAACCAGGGATGAGGGACAAATGACCTGTTTGTAAATGGGTCGTTATGACTTAGCAAAAGGTGCATCAGTAGTTTAGTTTGGTTTAATTTTATGGCATATTAACCATTGTAGGTTATTTATGTCAAATCCATTTTTTTACATATCAAAAGTTCTACATCAAACAATTCAGTTTAGCATAAGTACACTTTTTAGTTCTATTTAACTCATAGATTGGACCCTATCAGGTGCAACCACTCTGGGCCAGAGTGGACCTGTGAGTGATAGCAATGAAGGGGTACTCTGCATTCCACAAGGCTCTAGCATTACTGGAGCCTCACCATTAGATTGTTTGGTATCATATCCAGGATACTTGTTCAGGAAGTCTTACACCTCTGCAGAGATGCAGTGTATTTTTCAGCCCCAGCTAACTAGGCCAGTGCATCAGTAGAGTATTGTGATTAAGTGCTGGTGGGAGGGAAGATGCAAGTAGAAATTGGAGTGGGGCTGAGTACAAATGATTTATGTAGTAAAAATCAGTACATAAAAATTAGCTTACATACCATTCAGCAGGGCAGGATCAAGTGATTTTTCAGGGTAGGTAACAGCTGATTTTGACAGAAATCTGTCAGAAATATTAATTGTAGCTTTATCTAAAATCCCAAAACTTCAGTTTAATATTCTAAAGATCCCCAAACTTCAATTTAGCAGTCCAGTAGAAGCAAGTCATGTACTGATCGAAGTGTTGATCAAAAGAACAAATGAGTGAAATAAACAACAACAAAATAACAAAAAAGTGGATCACCACTACAAAAAAAGAAATTGGGAAAGACAGTTTTGGTTAGTTACCCTGTTGTCAATCATCCATTTAATTGCTGTTCTTCAATGATTAAAAAATACAAGTTGTTTTATCAAAGATGTAAACCTAAGAATAAAAGAGAAGAATTTATATCCATGTAAATTTTATGCAATAATATAAGTTATGTGGCAACAGTGTACTCAGAAACAACAGTGTTTAGCAGTTGAAATGATTGTGTCATGTGTTAGTCTTATTCAAAAAGCCTTCCTTTGTGTTGTGTGCTGACACACATTGTTTTCCAAGATTGAATGTGTATTTATTGGTGAGACCGATTTCCCCAGATTTTACTGTCAGATTTCTTCCTATTTTTTGTCTTTAAAAAAGAGTCAAAATACAAATTGTCAAATGGTTGCATCCTTTTTTAAATGACTCATATTTTATCTTTGAAGATTTAAAAAGAACAAATATATCATTGTCAATTTAAAAAAAAAAAATTAGTAATAAAAAGTAGATTTTTAGATAACTCAATATTAAAGGCAAATCCACCCCGCTACCAGCTCCAGATAATATTGAATTAAAGAGGCAGAAAAATAAAATGTAGAAAAGACTTACTCAAGATCTAAATATTCCAACCTATAACATCAAATAATACAAATACATAAATGCATAGGTGGCCATAGAGTATGAAACAATCTCTTCAGCTTAAAATGTTGAAGTCTTATGAAAGTAGTAGAGAAATATGAACATAAATCATAAATATTCAGATGGCGGAAGGTAAAGAGAATAAAGTAATAAATGATGATGTGCCCGTGGTGTAATGGTTATCGTCGTAGGAAATGAACATGGTGATACGACTTCAAATCCTGGACGAGACTGATTGCATTTCACATAGCACTAATACCCTTGGGAAAGGTATGAATCCAAATATTCTCCCTCCAGCTATGGGTAAATAGTAGGGCAGACTGAATTCTTCAGCCTTGGTGAGGCAACTAGTCTAGGAGAAGGAAAACTGAATTCAAACCTGTTAAACCCCGCTTAAAAATTGACCTTGTGTCATATCCTGCCCGAGTGGAGGGGTTGGTAAATATGATAAAGTAATAAATGATTTCACTGACCTAATCTACAACCTTTTCAGAAATGACTCACAACTAGAAATATATAACGGGCTTCTGGAGCTATTGGTTTGAGTCATGAATAATTTCCATTTTTTGAAAGCAAGTTGTAACAACATAGCAACAAGTCTTCTTTCCAGGCAGAGAAATGACCAGTTTCTCAAGAATATCATTATAAGTGACAAAAAAAATCAGACTTTTATAACAATGTTTAATGTAAAATGCAGTGGATTGACAAGAATGAATCTCTGTAGCTTACCCCAAAGGCAGAGCTTCATGAAAGAAAAGTTATATTCTGTGTATGGTGGGATCACTGCAGTACTGTTCATTTTGATTTTTTAAATTTCAACCAGACACTCAATGCAGACTTATACTTTCAACAGCTGTAACATGGGTAGGAAATTCTTCTAAGAAAATGCCCTGCACCCATCAATCGGAGAAACATGGTGCTTCTCCATGATACTGCAAGGCCACATTTTCTCAAGATCAGGTGAAAACATTTGTAGAAAACTTCTTGAGCTGAATTTTATTTGAGAGGAATCAACATGCTACCTGATAAATAACAAGAGGTGAGTCAAAATAATAGTGAACATACTGTTGATTTAAATTGTTGAATTATTCAATTTGGAACTGAACCTTTTATTCAATCCATAGAGAGAGATCGTTTTCACTCTGTTGTCCATATTGAGGATATATCTCTCATATCAGTTAATTCTTCCAAGTTAAACTTGTTATACCTACATTTTGGCTAATATATCCTTTAGCCTTCTTCAAGTATTTCATGTTGAACTCAGGAGCCTACACAGAACCTCAAACTGAACCCTTTATTCAATTCAGTGGGGAGGGGGGGTTAGATTGTTCTATTTCCATTAACCATGACCAGGTACAAGTGTTAAGATATAGTAAGTATTCTTTGTTATCTTAACCAGTAGTCAAGATTGAACCTGCAACCTCTAGATGATTTCACACAGAAGCGCTTTTCAACCAAACGTCTTATCCACTGCACCATGTCTTGCTGGACAAGTCAGCATGAATTTTTGGGACTTATAAAATCAATGTTTCAATCAACCTATGAGATACTATTTGTTCCTATGTTTAATTTTTTACCTTTTTACAATTATTTTTTTGATTAATGGTTTCAAAATTGTATTCATCTCTATACTTGGCCTGCTCAACAGGTCACTGTGGTCCAACATATGAAACACTTGAAGAAAGCCGAAGGACATAGTGGCCAAAATGTTGTGAATATAAAAATGAAGATGAAGACAATAGTCCGAATATTCTAAGTGATAAAAATTATTAGACTTCATCTAAGAAATTTAGACAAATGCTATATAATTATTTTACATTTCTAGATTGTTAGTCCTAAGTAAGCAATAATGCTATATAATTATTTTAGTGAATTGGATTACCATGACCAGAAAATCTGGCAAACACTTACGCACGACATACAAAAACACTGGACGGCTGTTTCGACTTTATTAGGTCTCATCAGCAGTGTATACCATGATCTCCACCACTGGAGATTGAACTAGCAACCACAGATTGCATAGCCAAAACTCTACAACTGAGCCATCAGTCCATATCGCACACAAGTGATGCCAAATTAACTAGTCATGGTAACTGCACGGCCAATTAACCTGAATGTGTCTTACAAGTTACATCCTTTACAAAGGACATGGTCACTTCCAGGGCCACGTCTTCCTAAGAGTATTAGAAATACACATCCACATAATTATTATGATCTTAAGGGCAAAGATATAGATCTACATTTTCTTTTTTAAGTAGAGGAATTATATTGTGAATTGAATTACTATGCCCAGAAATTTGGCGTCACTTGTGTGCAATATGAACTGATGGTCAGAATTTTGGCTCTGCAATCTGTGATCACTGGTTCGGTCTCCAGTGGTGGAGATCATGGTATACACTGCTGATGAGACCCAATAAGGTCTAAACAGCTGTCCAGTGCTTCCGTATGTTGTGCATAAGTGTTCACAAGATTTTCTGGTCACAGTAATTCAATTCGCAATATAAATCCTCTACTTAAGAAAATGTAGATAATTATTTTACATCTATATCTTGAATAAATTCCTATAATCATAAGTCATTTTTAATTAAATGTGAATAATTATTTTAAGGAGATTTTTTTATATACCAATATAAACTAGAGTCAATTTTTTTTAACTTTTGAGGCTGAAAGATCAGACAGGAGAAAAGCATAATTAAAATCTTTAGACACACACAAAAAGATAGCTTCTACAATGAATTATATATATATATATATATATATATATATATATATATATATATATATATATATATATATATATATATATATATATATATATATAAAAAGCATCAATTAAAACTTCAACCCAAATCAAAATTGTGTTAATTTATTTTAAATATATTTTCATTACAGTAGTTCCTACAGGTTTTTATAACAATTGATAGGCAAAACAAAAAGTATTTGTAATAGTATGTGATATTGTTAATGATATCAGGGCTATCCAAGATGTCCAAGTAACATTTTGTTTGGCCAGTTTATGTTTATAGACAGCCAAGTGTAATGTTTGGTGTTAATTTGATAATGTGAGCTTTGCTTACTGTGTTTATATCCTATAGTATTTCAAAGCCCAGTGCTCTGAAATAAATAGTGCATGTCTTTGAACCAGTGAAATTCATGCATACATACTCACATTATGAATGCATATATATTATATATACACACACACACACACACACACACAAACATGAAAAATTTGGCCAAGTGGTCAGTTCAATGTAGAGACCCTACACTCATAATAAATTTTCATAATCATACTATTTAGGATCACATCTATAATTGTTTTATATGTGTTTAAAAGCTCAAAGGTTAAAATCAAATAAAAATGGACTTGAAATTTTTATTTTATACAAGTCATTTAATCAAAAATACCAATAATAATTTCTGATATATTTTAAGGTGAAATAGAATTAGATTAATTTGAATTGCACAGCCTTTAAAGCCAAAAAATATTTTAGACCTGAAATACTTACAATGAACAATTATAGATTGTAACATTTTAGAAGAATTTGAACACTTGAATTAAAATGAAATAGTTGGTTGTAAAAAGAAAAATAAGCAAATTAGTTATTCTTCATTATTAATAATAATAATACTAATTTTAACACATTTCTTTCATCTTTTTAATTTTAGTTGTAACTCATTTAGGTCGTTATTTCTATGACATAACAGCACACCCAGTATTGGAAATAATAAATGATGAGTTCTTAGTGAGACTTAAACTCACATTTCCTTTTGCCTTGGGGAAGCCTGATTATCAATACCAGTTGCTTTACCAACTACAAGTGCAACTGGTATTGTGGAAACTTAAATCACACCTATATCACTTATATAGTTGCTAATATATGCAATTATTGAAAGGATAACCAGAGTGAATTAAGACAAAGAGCAATTAAAATTAAAAGATGAATGAAAATACTAGTCAAATTAGATAATAACAATAATGACTGATGATGTTTCATCTGAAAAAAAAAAAAAAAGAAAGAAAATACTGCTAAGACTTGTTGTGAATTGTGAATAAATTAATGCAATTTATAAATTTTAAAAAGTAAAATTTATTTTAAAAAAATGCTATCATAAAAGTAATCTTATGCAAAAAAAAGCCCATCATGAAAACTTTTTTTAAAATTCCCAAGTTTGTAGGAGACATTATCTGGATGCCATAAGAAACAATTTTTGTGAAGATAAAACAAAATAATCAAAATGTAGAAATCAACAGTTTTAAAAATCCAACACATTAATCTATATTCATTTAACATTTCAAATAATACAACCAATTTAAATAACTGAGGTAGTGTTGAATACATGTACAAAAAATATCTTCATATTTTGTATACTATGTACTGAAAACAAATATTTCAACATTTGAATAAGTCCAGTTACTTATTGCTTTTAAAAATTATTTGAAAAAAATTCTGCTTTCATTCATAATAAAAATGGTATATAAAATCTTTGCTAAACCAAACTCAAAGTAATGATTATATGTACAAACAGGAAAATAAAAGTAAAAGTGTGTTAATAACAAAGTGGTTTTAGATCATGTTTAGCATAATTCAGTGCAATGTAGTTGAAATGATCAAATGTACAAATCTTATGTTTATAGATATATATATATATATTAAATAAATAGTCTTATAACAGTTTATTTTTCATATTTAGTCAAAAATCATGGTCAGAAATAATAAAAATAGTAGGTAAAAAGTGAACATTACATTTTTCTTTAAACTAAAACAGTTGTAATTGGGGCATTAAAAGACAACTTTCACTAAAGTGAATAATTACTTTCCTTGATTTCAGGTTACTTATCTTCCATAATAAATATGGTGACAATAAAATAGATGGTTTCAAAAATGTAGAAAAAATATGATATTGATATTTAAGATAATTTTGTAGAGAAACATTTGTTTTACATTATCAGAGAGGGCACTAGAAAACTATGACTGCTGGTAAACTATTTTGTATATCTGAATCAAACAAACTGAATTCTGTTACTTTTGTGAAACAGCATTTTGGGAAATTGCAACAGATGAGACAATCTATCAGCAATCAAGACAAAGAATTTGAAATAACAGGATATAGAAATTCACATGAATAAGTCATGAGTGACAAATTCTACAACAGACTGTTTGGAAAATTTTGTAGAAACAGTTGAAAATAATTTCTTACTAACTGCAGATATCATAAAATAACTAGGACAAAACCCATATATGATTGCCATACAGAAAAGCTAGAGCATTGTCAAGATGAAAATGCGTCTAATTTTCAGAGATAAATTAACTGTAAGTTGTGGTAACTATGTCTGACCTGAGTACTTCATATGTATAGTAGGTGGAAGTAGATAATCTGATAAAATTTTGTCTCTGACTTACTTGTGATAGAGTGATATTATAATGTATCAATATGACACACATACATACATACAGTTTATTCCCACATTTTATGTGAATCAAATTATTTTCAAATATGTTTCTTTTGATTGCATTTATTTAAACTTAATTCAGCCAAAAGTTTGAATTCACTGACATGCAATCATGCAATCACTGTGCAGTAATAAATAAATGGCAGTCATTTTGGTGATGTTACTTCATTGCAACTGTTCTAATTTTTATTATGCAACACGGGTTGTAAATAATGACAAGGCAAAAATTGTTCAACTGCTTCATGATCATAAAACAACATTAGAAATTGCTAAATTCCTTATTATCAAGAGACTTGTTACAAATTTGGTTGCATACAATTTATGATTGAACAAAGACCACCACCACTTTTTAAAAAGCCTATTTGCTTAAAATGTCATACTGTTGCACACTGAAGTGTTTAGAAATATGCACCAAACCAATTGTTTACCCTCCTTTAAAGTCAAATCCCCTAATTTAGCATGTCAACTGGGCTGAACAGTATTTGAAATTGGATTTCCAAAAAGTATTATTCACAGATGAGTGTAAGCTGATATTGAATGGCTCAGATAGTTGGTGAAATGGGTGTTCTATAAAGAACCTAAACCGGTTTGGTTGAAGAAGTGGAAGAAGTCATTTTTATGCATAACACTCCAGCTCATGCTGCTTGTAAAAATGTTGAATACTTATATATATATATATATATATATATATATATATATGGATTTAAAAATTATGAGGTTTATGATGAGATGGCCATGATTCCTGGATTTACATCCCATCAAAAACCAGTGAAGCATTGTAAAGGGGGTGGCAAACAACTTCTAGCTAAAAATGTACTTTTGGAAGTGATGTTAGCTGTTAGCAAAGCCATTACCTTTGAAGAAATTCTCAAATTAACTCCTGTCAACAGTCAGTAGCTTCAAGTCATTACAGAGAATAGAAATTATATTGAACATTTTCTGTTTTGTTGTTGCACCAAGGTTGTCAAGAGAGGTATTGTATGTCATTACTTTGAATAAATTATTGTTGGGTTAGTCATTGGATTTCATTTTTCATTCTTGCATACTTACTTTCAAATTATTTTTTTAAGATGATCAAAGTGGATAAATAATTTTTTTTATATATTCAAGCATAAACTCAATTTTATCGCATACTGTAATCTAAGATTTTGAGACATGTACACAAAAGATTTAAGAGGTTAATTCAAAAAGGGTTGAGATTTTCAGGGGGCTTTTATGCCTCCAGGAAATGTCAACACTTTTCAGCTTCTGCTTTAGTGTCAGCATTCTTGAGATTCATTTGCTGGCAACTTGCTCACCCCCAAGATCTCAGCTATGGCTCTTTCTGGTTGAAACTTAGAACTTTGTTAACAACCCTCATATTTGGTCGAAATAATGTGACTTTCCAGTCATTAATTGTATTATGTTGCAATTTTCTTTTTTACTTGCAAAAAAATATTGTAATGTACTGAAGTTTATGTGTGTGTGTGTGTGTGTGTGTGTGTATATATATAAACAAAAAACAAACATAGGCAAATAAATTACACACACACACACTAATAACTGTCATGCTACTCAACCAATATGAAAAAAAAATTAGAAGTACAGTTGAAAAATAACAAATGTTTTAAGTATATACATTTTATATAGTAACAACTTGAGTTTGGAATCTGATAACAATAACTAAGAATTAACAGTGTATTCCAAATAGGCCTCCTTTAATATAAAATCTATGTATTTAATAACTAAATATTACATTGTGAGTGCTTTTTTCCAGGCACAAAATATATTAGAGATTAAGAGTAGGAGCAAAGAATATTATATTTTTTGTGTTAGTGATATGCTTTAAAGGTATTGTAAGAAATTTTATAAAATATTGCGTTTTCACCTGCAATGAAGATGCTATACCCAGATGTAGAGAGGCCAAGGGTAACGGGAGAACACAGGATGGAAGGACTTGAACACATGACTTGGGCATGACCAGACATGGGAGAAGTGACTAGGATCTCCATGAGGCAAGATGTGACTAAAGACAGCTTGGTAACAGAGGGTATTAGACCACCCAACTCTACAAACGGAACTCAGAAGACAATTTGAGCCCTATGAAACCAAATGTCCACAGCTCTCTTTAAACAGTCTTAAACACAACCAGAAAATATACAGAAAGACAACAGGACATTCACTAACCACAGATAGGTGTATTATAATTTTAACTTTGTTCTCTTTAAAGACTATTGACCGCTAAAGGAATATGCTTTAGCAACTCGTTCACACTTCTTATAAAAACATATTTAAACATCTTACTGTGTTGTTTATTCTTTCTTACAGCCCATATTGGAGTGTTATTAAATTTTCCATACCCTGCCTTTATACTTTTTTTATTCCAAGATTTCTATCTGTGAATGACATATTGGAGTTAATTGTATAATAAAAAAAAACAGCAGAGGTCCAATAGGACATTCACAGACAAATCCTAGAATTAAAAGGATTAAAAAGAATTAAAAAGGATCACACCCCTATCAAAACTATCTTCACTAGAAAAACGGACCAAAGACTACCTTAGCCATTATCCATCTCCAGAAGACAAAGTCTAAAACATGTTACAGCACAAGTATATGAAATAAAAAAACCAAAAAAAACACAACCCCATAATACCAAATTTAGATACATTTGCAGACTTATTCATTTTAATATATTTACTAGTTGCACCAACAACAACCTATATATATATATATATATATATATATGCGTGCAATTTTATTTTCGGTTATAGATTTTTCATTTCTATTTAGATTTAAAAACATTTATTTTGAATTGTTCTACCAATAGAGTTACTGTGTGCAATGGTCATTGAGACATCTTGCATTAGCCATTCCATCTCATCAAGATTTTTCTTTCTCAAGTAGAGTGGTAGTGCATACACTAATAAACTTGGAAGTTTTAATAGCAGCTTTTGATGATGAACCTGTCTGAAAGTAGTGCATATTCGTCCAGTTTATAATCCTCCATCTCAGGTGGTCAATTTGAGGTCTAGGATTAACAGGAGATTGTCACAAGAGAATCTAGGACTGCAGATGAAATCCTATATTTTTGCTTACAAAGTTTCAATTCTGTAGAAATTGGTATACAGAAAAAAAAATTAACAATTACCAGCCTAAAGGAAAGATAACATTTCTAATGTAATGCAAATTTTACAATATCTACAAGATTTACTGAGTAATCCTGATTATCTTCATTATTACAATTTTAAAAGAAAACAGATCATAACATTGGATTATTTGTTTTACATGATTATCAGAAGTAAAGTTTGCAGGTGTATGTTTAGAAATAAAGATTCTAAAAGTGAGGAGAACATTTCCTTAGCTGAGTTTCATGTTCTAATCGGGAACTCTGGGACTATACCAGCAAATATATCCCACTAAGTACAGTAAATTTTAATAAGTAAAAGGACAACCTCCTCAGGGAATATTCAAGGTTCTTTTACACACATCATATATTTGGAAAAATAAAAACTGTGTGGACAGTTTACAAGATGTGTTTTTGTTAGGTACTATGAAACCTTGATATGATTAATTTTGGCTTTAACAAACTCGAGGAACCATGAAAACTGACTTTGGATTTACTAAGTGAAATTCCATAAATGCAACAAAAAGTCAACCCTAAATTTTATCATTTACTGACCACATGACTCCAAAGACTGATGGAATAAGTTAGTGTAAAATAATTTTAGTGTACACACACAGTTATAGCTCTAGAGTTTATCTGACCAAGATGCCACTAAAATTTGGCCTGTGAAATATTAGAAGATATATTTGAATATCTGTTAATGAATGAAATTCAAATGAATATCAGTTTACTTTGAAAGGAATAGACATGGTCATAGCAACAATGTAACCAGAAAAATTTATGACATGTGAGCCGAGGTGAGAAAGATCAAAAAGAAAAACTTCTGCCTTTAAAGTTGTGGAATTAGGCATGATAGTATAAGAAAGAGTTTGTAGAAAAAGAATGCTACTTGTGATTTAGCAAACTACTGAATTTACTTCTTTATTGAATTAAAGATAGCTTTAATGACCCCGCCTCCATCCAGCCCTTAGTTGATTATAGCAAGGGTTTACAGTATTTGATTTTGAGATTGTAAATTTAAATGTACCAAGCAAGGTTCTAAATAAGTTTAACCATTCTCCAGAAACAAGCTATATTTTTCTGATCCAGTGCTAGACATATGGGGGCATCTAGTAAGGATTGAACTCTCAATAGTCAACTACCCAAGATGGCTAACCCTTACAATAAATGAGGACTACTCCATAAAAAAGAAAAAAAGAAGAAAAAAAACACTAAGCAAAGCTTTGATTTGTCACAAGGCCAAGTATGAAGCAAAGGGTGAGGATCAAACCCATTACTCAGTGGACTTGAGATTAACTTATAAACCATTACAAGGCATATGAAAATAACTGAGGAGTAAGCATCTATTAACTTATAGACTGAAATTCTACATGAAACAAAGTCATTTTTGATAATTTCATTTGGCCTATTTCGGCATTTTATACAATTCTGAGTAAATATATCTTAATATAATTCAAGCTGAAATATTTACAAATATTCATTACATATATATACTTTGAAAGAAAATAAATATAATACTAAATTTGTAACAAAAGTGTAGAGATAGAGAAAGAGAGAAAAGCCTTATCTCTACTGCTTTCATTTATTCTAACTTAAAACTAATCTTTAACAACAATAAAGCTAGATCTATATCAATTTCCTTGTTTTGAGTAGATACTTTTGTTTTAAGAAAAATAAATGATAATGTCTAATGGTTATTATGTTACGGTCTTCATGATCAGTAACACTTTCTTGGAGTATAAGTAATACAGAATAAAAGAGGTAAAAAAGAAAAAAAAAAAAAATGTACAACCAGAAGTTTGGGTGTTTAAAAAATTCCATCATATACATTACCTTAACTTTTATTTTGAAATTTGCATATTTAAATTTTTTTAAAAATTTACCAAACAATAAATCACAAATGAAACAATTTTATTAACAATCTAATAATAATTCGATACATAATTAAATAATTTGGGTATTTTAATACAATAGCTTATTTCAATACAATTTAATGTAATAATTCATTTTAATGATACACTAAAAAATAACAATGTAATTTTTAAAGATGCCCATTAAGGCATGTGATATATTTCAGTAATACAATTAAGCTATGTCATTTAATTCCATGATAATGAATATGACAGGGTTTGTTTTTTTTAGGTTAACCCTACTGTAAGATTTTGTAAGGGAATTTTTTAGCATAATTGGACCCAAAGGCTCTGATAGTACCAATAAAAGAAAAATATAAAACACTGACAAGAGAAATAATTCTCTGAGCCAAATCAAATTGCAATTGAAAATGATATTTGTACATAGAAATTAATTTTATGAAACCATAAATCAAAAACCTTTTTTTCCAAAAGAAAAGTTTAGAAATTTTTATACATTTATCAATAAATACAATTTTTTTTAAAGATGATGTTTATCAATTTTTGCATATTATCAATCTTTATCTGTATAAAATTTGCTTTGAAAAAGGAAACAAATTCAAAATATTTGACTTTTTCACTGATGCCTGATTTATATACTAAGAGGTACCACAGAATTTTGTAAGTAGTAAAGCAGCCATTAGAGAAGTATAAAGAGGAAATTTTAGAAACCAGAAGGTCAACTCAGATCCATTGGCTCCAGAATTGATCCATCTCAAAAGGATACATTTTCAGAATACACTATTTAACATCATAGTGATTTAACATTTAATATTTTTCATAAAGTAAATTCAGAGTTTGTTTTTTTTAACAAAAAATCCTCTAACTTCTGGTTTAGGGTGCTGTTATATTTTTTATCTTATTAAAAATTAAAATAAATTTTTAAAATTATTTTGAAATAAATTATTACATTGTTTCTCCTTTGATTAAATTATATACCGTTACACTGTAAATAAATAAAAGTAAAATATATTATTCTTTTGCTTAAATTAGATTGTTTATTAAATTCTTGTATTGCTTCATAAATTTTTGTCTTGTATATTTAAAAAAAGTTATGTATTTGTGTAGAGAAAAAAAACCCTCAGTTTGACAAGTGTACCATGAAAACCTGTTACTTTTTGAAGAATCTAATGGATTTTAGTTGCCTCGCTAGAGTTTTCTGCTCTTTTTTCCCCAGTGAGTTTATTTATTAGCCATCTCCTGTTGCTCATTTGGTAACAAGCAGGCAAAATATTTGGATATTTGGTATTTCAAAATCCATATTTTAATTAACCAAAACAAAAAAAAAACCCAAAACAAAACAGTACAGCAGAGTCAGCAGCAAGATCTGAAGCAAAAATCAAATTAGTCAATCAGATTCAATTTTGAATGTGTCTCATTAGGTTGTCAGGGTATCAATGCCAAGCTATTCTCCTTCTTAGTATCTCTCAGAGCAATGAGAATTACTAAGTAGTATCCATCTCCTTTCCAAGTAACATAAACAGGTTATAATGAACTACATGGTACTGGCAACAAGGAGTGATCCCTGACATTGTGTATTCATTCTTTAAGTTTGGATATTTTAATAACATCAATCATTTGGAAATGTAACTTAAATTATTATTATAATGTATAATACCATAAAAGCAATAAAACAGAATTTTACTGCTGACATATTTCTAATCCCATATAAATCTGTGAAACAATTTAACTGTGGAAAAATAAAATTGCTTGTAATAAGAATAATTGAATTGGCAGAAGAAAAAATTTGAATATTAATGATTTATAGACAATAAAGTTTGTAAAATCAGAATAGCTAGAATATAAGCTTAAAAAAATTCTCTTCACAAGAACTTCCACCACACATTTGAGAAAAATATATTTTTTATGTTTATCTGACACAAAAAGCTACTTTGATATTTATCATGAAATGTTACATGCTTAAGTGTATTAAATCAAATATTTACTAAGTTTTTGAGACAACTCAAGCTGATGTATTTTTCCTTTTTGAGACAAAGGAAATAGATAATACAATTTCTTAGGCAGCTATGGGCTAAAAAAAAGCATTTTTTTATGAAGATAGAGGTCTTCCATCTATTTTCTATATTTCTTCATTCAAATTTTATTAATTCATTAATTTTTATTTACATGAAAGCTCATGATCCATTTGAAAACCACCAAACTGTATATGTGTATGGGTTTTTAAATACATCATCCTCAGTGTGACATGTGGTCAGTAAGGGAGGGCTATGCTTGTATAGCATGGCATGGCCAAAAATTGCTAGAATTAGTTTGATCTTAAGGTCCAGATTTGCTTCTTTTCTATTTTGCTGCATTTAAACCAAAGAACACAGCTTAGGGAGATAAACACTTGAATTGAAGCTCAAACATTTTGTGTGTGTGTGTGTGTGTGTGTAGTCTGACAAATGATACAGGCACTAGATGAGGTCATTGTGGGTTAAGAGGTAGGCACACAAACTGGAGTGATAGGGACAAAGAGCCTAGCACAATGTAAAAACTCAAAATGGCCACAGGAGTATGTTTGAAAATTTAGTTAAAAGGACTAAACAAATGCTCAAATAGTTAAATACAAAAAATTGTACCAGTTACAAAATAACAGAACATGAATATATATAAATTTTCATATAGTAAATAAAGTACATTACATTAATTCCTGCATTTAGAAGTTGAAATCTATAAAAATAAATAAAATGAAGGTTTTAGAAAATGTTCATTTTTATGGTAAACAGTTTTATGAAAAAAAAAATTATATATATATATATATATATATATATCTTGAATAAACAAAAGCATTTTTTACAAAAATGTCACCTTACAAAAAAAAAAAAAAAAAAAAAAAATCAACAAAAACGAGTAAAAAAAACTGAAATTTGAAAAATAGCAAATGAGAAAATCTAATTAAAAAAAAAAAAAAAAAAAAAAAATCACCAAATCTTTTGTTTTTAGAAATTTAAAACATCAAAATCATCACCTGGCTGGTCAAAGTGTGTATTAACATGTTGCTCAAATTCATCTTGTGCTGCATTCTTAAAGTTTTTCATGCAAACTGGACAATTGCGGTCTAATGGTTCATTTGTACAGTCAAAAACATGTTCTTGAAACTTGCTTAAATCAGTAAAGGGTTTTTCACAAATAGGGCATAGCATTTCTGAATAACATAAAGACTTTTCAGAATTGTCATTCGGCAAAAGGGCCTCTGCATTATTTAAGTATGGGGTACCTTTTTCTCTTACAAGGGTGTTAGTATTGATGACAGTAGTAGTTGATAGTGATTGTGATGATGATGGTGAGGACGATAAAATATTTTTGCGTAAATGTGGAGGAGATGCAAGTGTATGCGTTTTATCTTGTTTCTTGTCTTGTTTTCGTCGGACACTCTTCAAGTCTACAATAGTTGATTTTGTTTTTACATCTTCTGATATATGTTGGGAAGTTGCACTCTGTACATTCTCTGATGGGTTTGGAGACGCTGATGATGCCACTTTAATTGGACTGTGACCATGCTTATTGCCAAAAGATGACAGTTCATCATGTTCAGACTGCTGCTTTCTTTGGGAAATAAAATCAGACTTTCCAAAAAGTGGTTGGCTTTCCAAATACCGTGAATGGTGTACTGAAAGAAAAATTCTAAATTTAGAAAATACTGGGTATATTATTGTAATTAAAAAGAAAACAACAAAAAAACTTAAGTAGTTGCTATATATATATATATATATATATATATATATATATATATATATATATATATATATATATGTATGTATGTATGAGGCCATTTGCTGACTTTGTATATCTGAGTTAAATGAAATGTATCAAAGTCAACTGATTGAGAAGTGACAATGTAAACAGAGGTGTTTATATTTGAAAGGAATTTCAAAACTCAAAATTGGAATTTTAAATATAAATGCTTGCATATTGTGGGAATAAGTGGAACCATATGCAAATTGAATTGCATGGGTAAAGAGTGGAATTGATTTGGTTTAGGTAATTAGTTTAATGGCACATCAACCCATTATAGGTTATGCAATGCCAAGATTTGATTCATTTGTAAATGTTTGATTATAGTCATAACTATCTAACATAAATAATTTGCACAGAGTTATATAGTTTCAAGTATTCTTATCTAATACCAATAAGTTATACACAATAATATAGTTTCAAGTAACTATTCCTAGTTAATAATGATAATTTGTTGCATATAGTTATGGGATTTTAAGCATTTTTATCTAATGCTACTAATAATTTTAAACAGATCTATTTGACTCTTAGATATCACCATTCTGGGTCAGAGAGGAGCTAGAAGTAATGATATCAAAGGAGTAATTTACACTTCTTAGACCTCCACCACTGGATGCAATCAAGTGTCATATCTAGGACATTCCTGGGTGGGGTGGTGGTGGTCTTACCTCTCTGCAGAAAATGAAAGTCAACATATTCTAAGCCCCACCAAAACCTGTGAAGGTTACAGAGGGTAAACATAAAAGATAAATCTACATAATAGTAAAGAAGTTGAACAATTATATTTTTTATTATGACATAAATATTGTTCAATGATAAATTTTAGTTTTATAAAGAAATATTTTAAATCAATTTTTGTTTTTCTGTTCAGATTGTTAAGCCTAACTAAGCAATAATGCAATGAAAAACAATCTATAAACTTAATTAGTAATGCTTAATTAAATGTAAATAATTATTTCAGTAAGACAATCTATTAAAAGTTTGAGAAATTTAAGCTGTATGATTACTTATGCCTTGCAGCAACATGTTATTGTTAGAGGAACAAAAAAACTTTTTTTAGGTTAAAACTTTCAACTGCATAGCTAATATGGTACTTTTACATCAACCATTTAATTATTAACATAACCTTTTTAAAGAATTTGTAACAGCAATAATAAAGTATTTCAAAAACCAATTAAGAAATAAAATATTCAGGTCATTTGTAGCTATTACTTTAAAATTGCAACTTATTTCACACAATGAGAGACTTAACAGTTTTTGTAATAACACCTACTTTTCCTATAAACCTAGGTTAAATTTTCAATATCATTGAATATTTTGTCTTTAAAATCATTTTTTATATTTCCCTAATCCAAAGTAAATCTCTAGTTCCTGAAGATTACTAATATCAATTAAGCATAAAATTAGAAGATTCACTAAACACCAACTTTCAAAATGTTCAATGAGAAGTGAACCAGAATCATCTCATCTGTCTTGTATATATTTCTAAAATTCTAATGACACTTGTAAATGTAATCCAGCAAAAATGGCATATCATAATGAAATTCTAATTAGAGCTTAAAATATTATTCCCATGTTTTTGCAACACTGAATTAACTTCTCTCTTTTGAGAAATATGACAACTGGGCTTATGAATATTGATGACATGAACAAATGAGTATAACAATAGTTTTCAAACTAGTCTTACAGATTATTTCTCAGTTCAGAGTCTCATCATTGTTGTTCTCTATTAAACTAAGTTTATAACTATCTACTATGTATAGTTGGGTGGCTTCATCAGGCTTTGAAAAGAATAAAAAGACAGATTTATGATTGATTTTTTATTGTTAATTCTTATAATCAATACAATATGAAAAAAGCATTTAAAGAAATCATTGATGAAAGAAAAAATTACCTTTCTAAATTAATAAGAAAAAGTATATCCAATTTTTTTCTAATGTTTTTATTATTCACTGATGTATACAGAATGATATCCTCATCTTGGTTATATTCTACACATAATGACACTATGACTGAAACATGAAATTTAGACATTCTTGAACACTTCTGACAAGATGATGTGTGTCAATAAAAATGCTGAATGGTAATTTTCATTGCAACAATTTTTTAAATTCTTAAAACTGTATTTCCACTGAGCTTTGATTTTAAATAGAATACAAAAATGAAGAATAAATATATAATTATTTGGTACAATCTCAGGGTCTTTTTTTAATTCTTGCTCTCACTATCAAAACCTTAAAAGAAATGTAACTGTATTATGAGGATATGCAGAAATGTTCTCCAGCTAGCAAAGAACAGAATTTTTTAATAAATATTTTTTCAAGTGTTAAAGAAATGAATGGTTCATGGTTCTAAGCCATTTACTTTGTATACAGCTATAAAGTTGGCATCATTGAAATATAGAAAAAAAATAACAACACAAAACAAGCCAATTCATGTGCAATAAAATCTGTGATTGTAAGGGGAGAATAGAATGGAATTATTTTCTAGAAAACTGAGAAACTTACATTGTTTGGTAATAATAGCCTTGTGCAACTCAACAGATCTCTCCAAAATGTTAACATTTTCCTTAAGATCACCTAGAATGTCTAATGATTTGTCACTTTGGCCTACAAAAGAAAGAAAAGAAAAATACTTGAAGATGAAAGTATAAAGAAAAAAAAGAACTATATCATCAGTTTTCGATTAAGGAAAAAAGTCTCCCAAAACCCTTATTTTCTGATAATTTAGAGAATCAAATATGAATCAAAATGTTTATAAAATTATTGAAATGGAAAAAATTTGTAAGAAAAAATGATATTTGATTTAATTAGACTAAAGAGTTTAGAAAATAGATCTAAATTATAAATATGTACACATGCAACATATACAAAATATACATTGTGTGGTCAGAAGTTTAAGGCAACTGAATAGTTTAAGCAACAGGCAAGCTATCATTTAGATTCTAAGTTTCGTAGGTCACTCTTATTATTTTACTAGCTTAGTTACTGGAAAAAATGAAATGATTATTTACATATTGATTAGCAATCCTGCTTATGATCAAAATATCTGTGCTTCTTGACCCTCTGCCAAAGATTAGTGTAGTTTTGGCATACACTGCCTAACTAAATTCAACTTTTCTGTGTAAGTAGCCGAATGCTGATGTCACTTACCTGTTTATCTTCAGGTTGTGTTTAAATCAGGTCAGGATTCATTTATTAATTTCATATATTTGTTTGTTTTTAGCCTGACATGACTTAGGAACAGAGAAACGAAAGATATACAGAAAGCCACAAGGTTCATTATTATATGATTACTACTTTTATTCTATCTAATTGTTGCTTTTTTTTTCTTCTAATTACTTCTACAAAAGATTCCTTCCAATATTCCCTTTAAAAAGTAGTAACAGTTTTGGTTTTGACAAATCAAATGTATGCAAAACTCAGGTATCCACTGACTTTTTGGAGGTGGGAACCCTAAGATATGTACAGAATATATCCTACTGGCAAGCCATGGTAAGCTTTCCACCCAGACAGAAAGTGTTGTACTCACTGCTACTAATTGTTTAAATGAGTAAAATCTGAATGATTCCTGTCCTTGACAAGAAGGCCCAAGATAGCTGGTTGGTTGGTTTTATGACATGTCAACACCTGTTGGCTTATTTAATGCCCAAGCAGTTACATAGTTTCAAGTAACAAATGATGATTATTTGTAAACAAATATAAGCTGATGGTAACAATTCTTAATACTAATAATTTATGCACACTTATATGGTTTCAAGCAACTATTTCTATTTAGTGATAATCATGTTTGCACACAAACTTGTTTAAAGTAACTAATAATGATATTCCTTTATAAACAATTATAACTTCAAGCAACTATTCACAATACAACTAATTTGCAGTTATATTGATTCAAGAATTCATACCTAATAATAATAATAATTTTCAAACAGATTTATTTGACCCATAGATAGGACCTCAACATGTACAATAACTCTAGGTCAAAGTGGACTTAGGAGTAATTGCAATGAAGGGTGACTTCTCAGAGCTCCAGAATTGAAGCCTTACAACTGGATGCAGTTTAGTATCATATTCTGGACACCCCTTTCAGAGTGGGTCTTACTTTACTGCAGGGATATAGTTAGTGTGGAAGTAAATATGGATCTGAATCCGTCAGTATAAAAAAAGTACAGAAACATATCAAAGTCCTAATGAAAGTTATTAAAACCAAAACATTTAACGTTGGCTTTATATCAAAATAAATTCACTGAATTTAGATTGCTCTGTTTTTCTATTTTATTTATACTGTTGGATTCAGATCCATATTTACTTCCATACTGTCCTTTTGGAAAAACAAATACCAAATACATTCTTACATGACATCTAACATGAATGACTTCAAAACGATCTGTAAATATAAAAACTTACCTATCTCTGCATATTTCTTTATGGAGGATTTTTCTGATCTCTTAGAAGTCCAACATTTTTAAATATTATTCTACTTGCCAAACATGTACTTAATACTTTTAAATTAAGAACACTAAATGCTCGTTTATATCTTTTTTATTATATACATTTTATTTGCTCCTGTTATCTCAACAAGCATTCATCGCTGTGTGAACAATTCTCAAGATATCAAAGTCCTGATGAAGGTTATTAAAACCAAAACGTTTAATGTTAGCTTTACATCAAAATAAATTCATCAAATTTGGATTATTGTTTTTCTACTTTCTTTATAGTTAGTGCATTCTCATTGCCCCACTAACAGGGCAGCTTTCTGAAGGTTTCAAATGACAAAGAAAACTGAACTCATAAGATAATGAAATCTGAAACATTTGGTACTAATTTTGTGACACTTTGTTTATCATGAGAAAATCATTGAACCAAATTTGTTGTGCCTCAAATTTTCAAGTAGAATTCCTAAAAACTGAAACAATCCAATCTGTAGAGTCTGAAATCTTAAGTTAGGTTTCTTAAAAATACATTTTAGATTCCAATATTGAAATTGAATAAGTGTAGAACTAGGAAAGGTGTCTTTTGCACTATGGAGTGTAATTTTTTACTTATAATAGATATGAAGAATTATAAAAGCAGAATTTGATAAATTTATTGACATCTACAAGGATCATTAAATAAGTTTCCGGACTTTTTTCATATGGGCACTTTTACTGATAGTACACACATTAAACTTTAGTCCCCTTCGATTTAATCTCCTCTGGCTGCAATGCACTTGTTGTACCGTTCCAACAACTTCTGGAAGGCCCCATGGAGGTCCTCTTGTGTGAGCGTGTCAATGACCTTTGTCACAGCCTCTTCCATCCCCTCAATTGTCTCATAACAATAGCCTCTGAGCTTAGGGAATAAGCAAAAGTCACAGGGAACAAGGTCTGGACTATAGGGACAGTGAGGAACTGTCTTGATACCCATCTTGGTCAAATAGTCTGTGACAAGGATAGAGTTGTGGACTGATGCATTGTCCTGGTGGAAATGCCACTGACCCGATTTGAAGAGTACTGGCCTCTTCCGACGGAATCTCTTCCTGAACTCCCTTAAAACCTCAGTATAGTAACCCTAACCTTTTGGCCAACCAACTCTGGTGTATTGACTTCCTTACGCCTCCCTGCCTTCCTTGAATCTCTTATGCTACTCAAAAACTGAAGCTTAATTCATGCAAGATGCTCCAAAAGCAGTGTGAAGCATTCCATACGTTTATGTGGCTTTTTTTCCAAGTTTAAAACAGAATTTTATTGCACATCGTTCTTCTAAAGTGTCCCCATGTCCTGATTGCATTCTTGAAATTCACCAGCTGTGACAATCAGGCCTTAGTAGGGTGTATTCCAATTGCTGCTGCAGCTGTTTATTTGAACCTGAAATCATAAAAATTGGTCAGGCATCTCATAAAATGTATAGCAATAACATACTGAATTTTCAAGAGTCTACAACAATTTTAAATGCCTATACAACAAAAGTCTGGAAACTTATTGAATGCACCATGTATGTAGCTCACAAATAATAAGACTAGTTTTCAACAGATAACACTATCTATAATCATCAGATTCTTACATGTATGTAATCATGACATAGTAGAAGTGACACATTGTAGTAAGATTTTTCTTAGCAAAATCGGATTAAATCGCTTTCACTTAGAAAATAAAGTAATCTCCTATTCTATTTGCAACTTAATAATAGTGAAGGGTTTATGTTAAATTTTACTTGGAATTTTATAATTTCTCAAGGGAGATAGCTATAGTTTACTTTGCCACATTTATCTATTTACAATTTTCTGATGATGTAGAAATAGAATTGTTATATCAAATTGGATAAATAAATAAAATTCCATAATTATTCAGTAATGAAGAGAATTTTCTTTATTAATTTTGATGACAGTTTGGTTGGGTTTTATAGTATATCAACTCTTGTGGATTGCCAAATCCTCTTTATACATATATTGCTTCTCAATAAATCTCTCCTATTTGGATTACCTTGTTATCAATTTTTATATATATATATATATATATATATATATATATATATATATATATAGGATTTGTAAATGAATACTTTGTATATAACATTTTAAACAAGCCTGAGCTCATTTGTATGCACACAGTTAAATGATTTCAAGTACCATGTAACACTAACAATTCAATTTGATATCAGTCATTTGTTTGCACATAATTAAATGGTTAAACAGTTCTATTTGACCCTAGCAGGTACTACTATTCTGAGTCAGAGTGGAGCTGGGAGTAATGGGAATGAAGGGATACTTCCCATTCTCAAAAGCTTGATGATTGGAATCTCACCATTAGATAGTTTAGTATCATATTCAGGACACTTGTTGTTGGGGTGGGAGGGGTCTTACACCCCTGCAGAGATACAGTTGGTGTATTTTGATAAAGAGAAGATTCTTTTAAATCTGAGAAGCCAACAAATATTTATACAAGAAATATACAAACATAACTTTTAAATTGTTATTGAGGCTGTAGATAAAAAAAAAATTAGCTCTGGTTTGGCTTGGTTTCTTTGTTAGAAAGAAAAAAAAAAAAAAAAAAAAAAAAAAAAAAAATTAGGAGAAAGATATGTTTAGATATGTGCATATATTAAAAATTAGTCCCATTTATTATAATTTTTTTATTCATGGAGAATGGACAAGATAGAGGATAAATTGTTCATTCAACTTTACCTTTAATGTCTGGAACATAAACAAGAAAATGCAGAGAAACAAAGATTCTGATATTTTATAAACTTAATGTAATTATAAACTTTCATAAATATTTCCGTCAATTTTTATGGTTTGAGTGAACTAGTTATAAATTCTATTAATAGGATTTGAGTTAGTACAGAGTTTAATAACTGGCAAAAAATGCTGAAAAAAATTAAAATAAAAGCAAGATATATTTTACCTTCCTTAAAGGCAGGTTGTGACATTACTTTATAACTGTTAACTTGCACCTGGAGTTTAAAGTTTTTAGATTTTTCTTCTGAAAGCTCATGGTTCAGTCGAAGAATAGCATTATGGAGTTTTTCTATTTCATCCTTCCGACTTATTTGGAGCATTTTGCTTTTTTCATCAAGTGAATGTGAACCTGAAGGCAGTTCATCAGGAATAAATTCGGACATACGGTTTTTGTGGACAAATTTTAAAAGTGAGTGGTATTTTAAGTTGAGTTCATTATATTTTTTTTTCAATTCTTCATATGCATTGCGTAGCGCCTCCATTGATGTAATTCCACTTGTAGTTGGCAGTTGATGCCTGGAAGCAGTCAAGTTGAAATAAGGAATGACATGGGGAGACACAGCATTCACATCATCTTCACTTTGCAAGATACTGATGTCATCTTCTTGACTAAAAGAATTATCATTCATTGTGCTGAACAAAAAGAGAAAAAATAAAATAAAATAGTTTCTTATTTATGAATTTTATATTTGCTAAAATCTTAGAAATAAGTAAAAAACTTGTTTGAAAACTTTAAACTAATGTACCAGAAAATCTTTTCAAATAAATGATCCTCTTGTTTTTATATTTCTCCATATCACTTTCATATTTAATGACAAGGCCTATATATATTTTTATATCAAGGTTTGATATAGTTTTTGGCTTGAAGACTCACAAAATCTCCACTTGTGACATAGGTTGTGGGTGATTTACATCAGTGGTCATTCAAGGTCAACTTCAATAGGCGTAGAGATATTTGTATTAAAAAAATTATTTTACACAGTGTAAAAGAGTGTAACATCAAAATTTAAATAATTTTATCAGCAAAATCTACTGTATTGTTCAAACAGAAGTAACTGTGCTTTGGCTGATAAGGAGCCCAAAACACTTGGACATGCCCACCCAAATACACTTGGGATTTATGTTGCGTTAAAAGATATTTATCAATGTACATATTTCAACTGTGTCATATTTAAAGTTATTTTGGGGGGGGGAATTGTGGATAGCACAACTATTTTTTTTTAAATTAAAAAAATTTATTAAAATGATAGAAAAATAAAGAATAAGAACTTTTCCAGTTTTGTTAATTAAGGTCATTAAAGATTTCTTTATTTTCATCTCATTGTCTAAAAATTGGTTCAGTGCATATAATAAGATCAATTAGAATAATGGAAAAATATTTTTCTACCGATTTGACACTTTTCTTTCCAATCAATCAGTTTCACAAAACTATTGATTTGTATTTAGATCTAGGCATAGGCCTGGATAATGTTTGATAACCTACAAACAGTTTGAGGTTTGTTTGCAAGCTTAAAACTCCTTGGTTATGAATATTCAAAGTAAGGATCTGATTTTTGTAATGAATGTTGTAAAAAATGTCACTGTAACTTGTGTATTTATTTGTAACAAGAAAATAAAACAAAGAACAAAATACTTTGAATTAAATCCGGCTTGTTCAATTGGTATATAGCAACCATTGGTTAACTGAAAGAAAAAAAAAAAAAGAAAAAAAAGAAAAAAAGAAAAAAGATTTAGTATAGCAAAAAAAAAAAAAAAAAAAAAAAAAAAAAAAAAAAAAATTTCAACATTTTATACAGTGCTAACCCAGTAGAACCAAGTAGCATTTTGAATTCCAATTGAGGAGAAATTAAAAGATAGACTACATTTCTATCAGATCTTGAAATTATTTTAAAATTCAAGTAGTTGATACCAAATCCTATTCCTATTATAAGGGTCCTGCCAAGATAAATAACTATTCTTGTGCTGCATTAGTGATTGGTCATCTCTTCCACTAAACCAGAGGATACTACTTAACACAGGAATTGAACTCTTAATCACCTGGTAACTAGATACAATTTAACAAATACTTCAATAGAAAATACAGATAAGCAACACAAGGAAGAATTAACTGAAAACTTACCTTCAAGCATGGACTGCAAAATGAGAATAATCTACCTTTGTAGAATG
>OY757932.1:37723673-37899921 GCA_963585895.1 Sepioteuthis lessoniana
TTTATGAGAATATGTTTGACTGTGAGAGGTACTTTGCATGTTAGACATACTGGGGAGTCTTCCCCTTTTAGGAGGTGTGAATGGGTAATGTGGGTGTGACCAATATGAAGTCTGGAGATTATTACTTCTTCTTTTCTATTTCTTCTATAACCTGCTGGCCATTCACCTATGATATCTTGAATATGGTGGAGTTTGTTCTGTGTTTGATCATCCCAAGATTTTTGCCATTTCTTGAGTATAAATTTCTTAAGTGGTTTTAGGTTGGTGTATGGAATTTTTGTATTTGATAACGTGTCTGGAGTGCTTTTTTGCAGCTCTGTCTGCCCTTTCATTTCCCTGTATGCTAATGTGGCTGGGTATCCAAGTAAGAATGATGCTATTGTTTTTAGAAAGAGTGTTCATTTTATCTAGTAATCTTGTGATGAGAGGAGTTGATGAATTTTTGCTCTGTAGAGCTTGGAGGACTGATTTGGAGTCTGAGTAGATGATGAATTTAGAGGATTTGTGATTTGCTATTATGTTCATTGCTAGGTCAATAGCTATGACTTCTGCACTATAGATTGAGGATTCATTTGGGAGACGTTTTAAGACAGCAGCACAACCAACTTTCATTTCCTGTTTGGATCCATCTGTATAGATGTGGTGGTGGTCTGGGAAGTTGTTTTGGATGTTGAGGAAGTTTTCTTGGAAGGTGATGGGGTGTGTTTTGGTTTTAGAAAGTTTGGTTAGGTCTAGCTTTATTATTGGTTGGTTTATGGTCCATGGTGCTGTTTTGGGGAGAATTGTGTTATGTATTATTTTGGGATTGATTTCATTTAGGAGAGTTTGAATTCTTAAATTAAAAGGTTTTTTTCTTAATTTTCAAAAAGGTTTTTGTATCTTGTTTCCATGATACAATTATAGGCAGGGTTTTGGGGCATGAAATGAGTTTAATATAGTATTGGAGTGCAAGTTTATATCTTCTCAAGGAAAGTGGGGGTTCATTTGCTTCTATGTATAAACTTTCAATTGGAGAGGTAGTGAAGGCTCCCAGGGCAATACAGAGTCCCAGGTGATGGATAGTTTCAAGTTCTCTAAGATAGGATTTTCTGGCTGCTCTATATATGAAGCAGCACTTCAGTCTGTGTGGGCTTTGGTTCTCAGGAGTTAGTTGTTGCATTTGATCCTCAGTTATTTAATGTGGAATGAAGGATAATTTTGGGTCAAGAGTAATGCCCAAGAATTTGTATTGCTGGGTTATGGGTATTTCAGAGCTATTTAATGTTAGAGTGGGTTGATTATGCATTTTATGGATTTGGCAGAAATGCATGCATTTGGTTTTATGGCGGGAGATTTTAAAACCATTTTTCATGGTAGCACAACTTGATGATGATGTATACATGTGTGAATATACAAGACATAGCATTTTAAAAGACTTTGTAAATTGTAAATAGGCCGATAGATAAATAAATTTTCAGTCATATTTCAAGGAAAATGAAATGTGAAGACAATTCTTGGAAATTAACAACTTTTATTTAATGTGGAAACTAAACAAGACACAAAAAGAATGAAACATGTATATGTAGAAAAGTTCTTCATGGTATCGGTGTAAAAGTGTGTAAAATTACAAAAAATAAAATAGAATAAAGTGTAAAGGTTTAGGAGAGATCTGAGAAGATGTTATGTGTGTTCAGAATTACATGATGAAGCTTTCAATCATGTGTAAATGTAGTATGTGTGTTGAGTTTATTACTGGCATAGTGTCAGGCTTCTTAGTATTGTTCTTGTTTCTATGGAAATCTTGGAGAAAACAGAATAAATTGCCTTTGTCTTTTCTTTTATACCTGGATGGTTTGTAATGAGAACAGAGAGGGTGAAAAATGTTAGTAATATTCAATAATTAGCTAATTAGCAACTCTTCCTATAACCAGGAATCAATTATTTCTCACTGATCAGAAAGCAGAGAAAATCTACTTGTATAAATCAATCAGAAAATGATTTCAACTTTTATGAAAATATTCATCAATGAAAAATGAAAATACTAAAGGAAAGAATAATGAGAATCAGAACAATCATTTTGATAATATTTGAAAGTTTTATTCCATGATTTTTTTTCACGGAATATGAAGAAAATATTTACCAGTTAAAATTTTAAGACAACTTCAAAACCTTTTGTGCTAATTTTTTAGTTGCTTTATTGCAAACAATAATTCTTTTTGAGTAACATAGCCTGCAATATAAAAGTAACATTCTAATATCTAGTCTGGACACAACTTTCAACTGAAAAATTTTAAGAAATAATAGTAAATGGTTCATAGTAATAAGTATAGTTACTAATTAGCTAATAATTAGACATCACAAAACCTTCGTCAATAATAGTAGGCTAGTAGTAATTTAGGCCACCACATACCCACCCTGAGTCAAAGAATACAGTTGTATAGCTGCCGGGCCTTTACTTAGAATAGCCTTGAGAGCAATATAAGGTTTATATTTTATAAGTACAATGTAATTGCAAACATTAAATTTTTTAATGACACTGATAAAATAGGTTTGGATAATAAAATTCTTTGAAAAGAAGAGACTCCTGTGGTGTAGCAGTTAATGTGCTAGACTGTGACATCATAGTGAGTTTTAACTCCAGTCATGTTTACTTTCAGACTAATATTCTTGGAAAAGGTATGAACCTCCCTATCTCTCCAGTTAGGAGTTAAATAGTACCATTACTGTCCTTCTACAAGGAATGGCTTTGGCATTAAATAACCCACAAAGGTTGAGATGTCATTAAACAAAAAAAACCAAACCAAAATTCTTTGAACTAAATGAAACTCGTTTCATTGCTTGTTGGTGAAATCATTCATTTTTTTTTTCAATGTTTCAGGTAATAAAAGGAAAACTTCCTTTTTCATTACTACCTGTCTTATAATAGCTGTTATATTTAGTGCATGAAATTTACATGCAAAAGTAAAAGACTTAGTGGCTTTTATTTTTCAACTAATAAATTAATTTTCTAAATTTCTTTCATTAGGTGCATAAATCAAGTGCAGTTAATCACTCAGGTGTTTTCATGTAGCCATTACAGTAAAATATTTGTATCTATCAAATTTTCAATCTAGAAGAGGTTTGTAGATAATATCTTTTATATAGATATTTTTTTGTTAGATGATGGAGATCATTAAAAAATATAAAAAGGAAACCTTCCAGTTTGAAACTCAGAATTTGAAATCTTGGCTTTGATCTCAATCAGAATAGTAATCTCTGGCATAAGTGAGAAAGAACACAGTCAATAGATGACATAGAAGGATTTGTTTCACAAAAATACCAGAAAACAACAAATCCCACTGAATTCATCACATCTATTGAGATTCTTTACAATAAAAATGCATTGATGATTCAAAGTTTACAATCAAATGTTGCACCCCACATAATATAATGTAAATACTGTAAATATAATGTGGGTTGTTTGATTGTTTGGGTTCTATAACATATCAACCTTTGTAGGTTATTTAACGCCAAATCCATTTTTATGAAAATAGTTCTATTTCAAACAATTCAGTTTAGCATAAGTACACAGTTTATTTGTCAAAAACTTTTCTATTTCAAGCTATTCAGTTTAGTCAAACAGTTCTAATTCAAACAATTCAGTTTAGCATAAGTATGCAGATAGTTCTTTTTAACCCATAGATAGGACCCTATCAGGTGCTACCATTCCTGACCAGAGTGGACCTGGGAGCAATAGCAATGGAGGGCTGCTTCACATTCCCCAAAAATCCAGCATCACTGGAACCTTACCATCAGATTGTTTAGTGTCATATCCAGGACACTCATGGGGAGTGGGGTCTTACCCCTCTGCAGAGGTGCAGTCAGCATATTCTACAGCCCCAGCTGACTGGGCAATACACAGAGTTCATGTCAAAACAGTTTTATTTCAGATAATTCAGTTTAGCATAATTACACAGTCTAGGTGTAAAAATAGTTCTATTTCGAGCAATTCAGTTTAGCATAAGTATGCAGTTTAAATGTTAAAACAGTTCTATTTTGAACAATTCAGTTTAGCATAAATACACAGTTTAAATGCAAAAAAAAAGTAAAGTCAAGAAACCACAGTTTAGTTCTATTTAACCCACAGGACCCTTATCAGGTGCTACCACTCTGGGCCAAAGTGAACCTGGGATCGATGGCAATGAAGGGGTACTCTGCATTCCCCAAAGCTCCAGCATTACTGGAACCTCAACATTAGATTATTTAGTGTCATATCCAGGATACTCATTGGGAAGGTCTTATCCCTCGGCAGAGAAGCAGTCAGTGTATTCTACAGCCCCAGCCGACTGGGCAATACTTAATAAGCTTAATTTAGTTTGACATAAGGTTGATCTAAAAAGTAATAGGTATTCTTGTTTTTATAGAAAACTAATGAGTGTATGAGGAGTGCTCTGAAAGTAATGCCTCTTATTTATTCCCATGGAAACTATAAAAGATACAGGGAGCACAATAACACCATTGGTTAAAGCAAGTTTTCAACTACAAAACACTATTTTTCCGGTCTCCACTACTGACTATGTATTTTTACCAGTGTTGAGCAAGAGCTTGCATGTCATGCTCACATGACAATCACTCTGAAAGAAGTGCTCCAATTTTGGTTTGCTGTCCTGCATCAGATGCAGATTTTGGTGGTATAGCAGTAGAGATTGAACCTTGCTGCCAATAAGTAATATCTTTTTTGCCTTAGAGATGAGTGACATTCAGGCAAAAAGATGTGGTAAGGGTGAAATTTTCAATCATTTAAATTGGCTCATTTTATTCTGTTCTCAAACACAAAAATTGAATGTACTCATTTTTACTATTATAAATCATTATCTATTGTAAATGAAAAAAAATTAAATCAAATAACCTTGTAAAACTGAAAAACTGTGTTTTGAAACAATCTAAATATTTTATACATTCTTTATTTGGTGTAGAATAATGAGACTCGCATAGTTTGTAAATCCAATCCGAACACATCAACCCACCAAGTTTCATTTAAACAGAACCATTAATAATAGCCTCAATTAAAATAAAAATGAAACACCAAATTTGGAAGTGCTAGCATAAATCTTGCTATGATCTTGAAAAAAAAAAAGAGTTTCCACCAGATAACCCTAGTGATGAGCATGTTTGGTACTTAACTGGGTGATCACTTAGTAACAGCAGGTAATGTAAGTGTAAGAAAACCTGAAGCCGATGTGTCAGGCTAAGCTAAGCTCAGTAAATAGCAAGAACATGAAATAGACTCATCTTAGCAGAGTATAGCACTTATAAATATTCAAATATAAAACATCCATCTTGTGAGACCAATATTCTTTCTTTTTCTTACTTCTTCAAAATTTAGTCATTTGAATTGTTGTACTTCAATTTCTTCTGTATGCCACTACTGATAAGAGAATTTCTATTTTCCTATATTGTGCATATTGTAAATTTTTATGTGTATCTTCTTTCAGTATTTTCTCATGTATAATGTTAATTAGAATATTACATTTTTCTCATATATCTCTTTCATTTAACTATTCTTTTTAAGTGTTTTTCAGTACGGCAAAAGTAATAGATGAAAGAAACCCTCAAAGAAAATGAAGATACAAACATCAATCTCAGTGCTGACAATAAATACAGTTTTATTCCTAAAACTATAACAAAACTTGAAAACTTCCAGATTAAAATATCAAATAATAGTAGGTAAAAATGTAAGGAAAAAAAAGATTAGTTTCATTAACTAAGGTTATTTGGTTATTTTAATGCCAAATTTTGAATAATATGTCAATGCATATTGTTTCAAGTAACTATTCTTAACACTAATGATTTGTACATAATCATATGGTTTCATGTATTCTTAATAATTTTCAAGGGTTTATCTGATTTCAAGTAACTATTCCTATCTAATAATAACAATCATTTGTTTGTACATAAAGTATTCCAATCTAATTTTAATAGTTTCAAACAACTAATGATAATCATCCTTTGTAAACAATTATACCTTCAAGTATTCTTATCTAATACAAATGATTTTCAAACAGTGTCAAACCCAATGCCAGAAGTCTGGTGATACCGAGTCATACCCTCTGGACCCTGTGGATCTTGCAAGAAGTAAAAAGGTCAGCAATATTGGTTTGGTTCCTGTAACCATGTAGACAGACCAGGAATAAAGCTCTGTCATTCTTCCTAGTAGTGTATTTTATCTTCTACTTTCATTGGCGTAGCAGCAGCAGTTTATTTACTTACACAGGCTATTCCCAGCCCAAACAGAAGAAGGATATTACCCACCAACCACCTGGACAATTTCTACAAAGTTATATACCCAGGACGGAGAGAGTGAAACCCAGCATAAATCCACCACAGACGAACAGTTAGTTAGAATTCCATTTCACAGTTACACATAACCTTTATATCTTCCAGTATGGTTGCACGTGTGCCAAAACAATTCTGCTAAGGAAAGAATGAGACCATCTCCAAATCTTGGAGGAATAACTTAATGTACTGTTTTTCTCTAAACCTCAACTAAGCTCCATTTCTTGAAATCACTTGGGAGAAAAAAAATCCTGCCCCCACCCATACCATGGATTCACAAATGACAGTGCAGAAACACCCAAGGCCTACAGGCATACTTCTGCCCAAAAAACAACATTGTGGAGATGATGTTAGGACAGGTTGCAAATTACTGTCCCAGCATGTCATAAAGTGCCATTGTTAAGTCCTCCACACCCTTAGCAAACATCTGGCAGATCATTAGGCAACACTATAGCTTTCAGGCTAATGGTTCTCATTTCCTGGACTTTGACTCCATAAGACTGGAACCGGACAAGCGCCTGGAAGATTTATTTCAAAGGCTAACAGCCTTCATCAATGATTCCCTATTATGCGCGGACACCCACATTAGGCACCATGGTAGCCTCCCTACAGAAAATGAGGAGGTCACCCCTACACTTGAGAATCTGATAGTCCTCACATGGCTACATCTTCTCCACCCTGCTCTCCCTAAACTGTTCAAGCAACATTATGGAACGGAGTTGAGATCACGTACATTGGCATCGATCAGACCAGAGATCTCCCAGATGTTGGACTCTCTACTTGAAGAGTTGGGCAATGAAGTGACTGTGAACTGCACATTTACCTCACCATGATGATAGAAGACACCAACAGACATGCCTGAGGAAGATATGTCCTTTGTGTTGTCAGGCTAAAAGGTCCAACACTAACCACTTCTTAAGTCAGTGCACTTACTTGCTTGTTAGACAGTATATGGTCAAAGCTCAACAGATCCTAAACATTCTCAACGATAAGGTTCTAAATGAAACCAAAGACTTAGATGAGCAACACCTTGATGGTGAGATGACCATAGCCTCTTGCTGTGTGAGGAATGACCAGTCGCTGTATATCAACATGTTCTTGAACCATCATCCAGTGAGGATCATTGTGGACAGTGGGTCCACTGGTAATATGGTTTGACTTGCCACCACCAGTAGCATAGGTGCAAGGATTACGGACACATCACAGTCCACTAGGTAGGTTGATGGCTCCTCCCCGCTCAGTGTGGTTGGGGGAGACCAGATTCATGCTGGAGAGAAGTGGTACAACATGTCACTTTGAAGGACTTGTTATTGAAGACCTTGATACTGAGATCCTTGGCGGTGTTCCTTTTATGGAGAGCAATGACCTGTCAGTCAGACCTGCTAAGTCTGAGATCTGGATTGGCAACTACCAGATCAAGTACGGCCCAACAGCATCACCACCCAATGTGAAATGAGTGCAATGTATTCACATTTTGCGTGCTCCACACCGACAAACCAGTTTGGCCCAACGAATATCTGGAATACTCCATATCTGACAACGACAAGTTTGCCATGAAACCCAGTTGGCACTTTAGCCGCCAGGTATTGGAGAGGACCTGGCCACAACCTATAACTACCAGAAGCATAGGAGGCAAGGTGCAACTTGTCAACACCACCAACAAACCACAGCTAGTCCATAAGTTTCAATATTTCTGGCAGGCAAATTTCAACCATGCTCCATGACAACACTACATGCGTTACCATTGACCCCGACAATGTATTGTCTACCTTGGAAAAGATGAGCTTCCAGAAACTCATGGATGAGTTTGCTGATGTGTTTGGATCTGATCTACCAAGGTACAGAGGCTCAGCTGGCCTCTTTGAAGATTCTATCAACATGGGCCCTACACAACCACCCCAGCACTAAGGTTGACTCTCCAAGTACAGCAAAGACAAGCTCAGGGCCCTACAACTCAAGTTCGATCAGTTGGAGAGTGTTGGTGTATTTGCTGAGCCCAAAGCTATCGGAGTTGCCGTAGAGTACGTAAACCCCTCCTTCTTAGTCAACAAGCTCAATAGCGGCCATTGCCTGGTTACTACATTTTCCAGAATCAGTCATTATTCAAAGCCACAGCCATCTACCATGCCAAACATCAACTCCACCCTGAGGAAGATCAGCCAGTGGCAATAGATCATAAAAACTGATCTCTCCAGCGTCTTCTATCAGATTCCCCTCAGCTCCTGTCAGGCCGCAAGACAGTGAAGGGTGTATGATCCTTTGTTGGAGCATATAAGGCCCTAAACTGTGTCATCCCCAAGTGCTGCCACTTTCTTAGTCTCCTAGATGAGGCCACTGCAGGAAAGGAGTCACTGGAAGCAAGTGTGGTTTGATTGTTTACATGAGGCCTTCATTGCTGCTCAGAGACACCTTACATGCCGAGTCCTACCGATCAGCTATGGTTTTGACAGATGGCTCTGTCAAAAAACAGTATTGGTGCCCTGATGTATGTAGACAGAAAAGGGAAGCAATTGCTCTGTGGACACTTCTTAGCAATATTACATGGTCATTATCCCTCCTGGCTACCATGTGAAGTTGAAGCGTTGGCCATCGCTCGCGCAATAAAGCATTTCAGCCCCTACCCGATTCCGTTGAAACACCACTCTATAGTCCTCACAGATGGCAGGCCCTGCTTTCAGGTTTTCAAAATACTCTGCTGTGGACAATTCATGGATAGCCCCAGATTGTTTTTGTCAACTGTCACTTCCAGGCTTCCATACAGCACCTTGCAGGCAGAGCAAACAATACCCACTGATTTTGCAAGCAGCTAATTGCATTCATCCAACATACCAGGTCTGCACCTTTGTGCATGAACAAGAAGAAGCCATCGTCTTCAGAACCTTGCTTGTTGAGATCATCAGAGGATCCTCTAGGCTCCCTTACATTAGCTGCCCAGTGTGGAAAGAGATCCAGAATGAGTGCTCTGATCTTAGACGAATGTGCACAGATCTTTTGCAGGGCACACACCCATCTAAATGATTTACAGACATCAGAGATGTGAAGAGGTACCTTCAGACTGCCACAATAGCTCAAGATGGTCTTGAACAAAACGATCCTCTTCTCCCATAACAAGATGTGATCATTGCGCTACAACACACCCTCCATAATTTGCTTATGACACTGTGCATCAGATTAGGACATACCTTCAAACACCAAATGCACCAGGTAGTTACCCAATATTTCTTTGCTCTGGACATGACCAGGGCAATAGATGGGGTTGTATCATCATGCCATTAGTGTGCCTCATTGAGGACTTCCCCACTTGTTGCTGTACCCCAGTTTAGTGAAGAACCCCCTGACTCTCTTGGGCTCCGGTTTGTTGCTGATGTCATCAAATGACACCGACATTTGATATTTGTCTTGCGAGAGTATGTCAGCTCCTATACTGTTATGCTCCTTATCCCAGATGAGCAAAAGGAGATGTTGCGAGAGGACATCCTCAAGACCTGTTTACCCATTAGACCCATCAGAAGCCAACCCAAAGTCATAAGGATAGATTCTGCCCCTGGCTTCAAGTCCCACAAAAATGATGAATTCTTGCAGTCATCATATCTCAATCGAGGTAGGCAATCCAAAAAACCCTATCAACAACTCTGTTGCAGAGAGGCCGTCCAAGACATCGAGAGAGAACTACTCAAAGTTGATCCTACAGGTTCACAGGTCTCATCAGCTTCACTCATGATAGCTTGCTGTGCCTTGAACAGTAGGCTTGGATCTCTTGGTTTCTCCCCCAGGAAGGTTTTGTACCACCCAGACCAGTCCACCAATGAATGCATACACTTCGATGATATAGACCTGATAGACCAGCAATATCACAGAGACGCACCAGCAACCATCTACACAGCGAATGATCCAAGGCTCCTAACTACTCCCATAGACTTCATAAAGAGGTGGAGGTTGGCAGCCTCGTGTACCTTCATATGGACCTGAAAAAAACAAAACAATGGCCATGAAAGGTACCTGGTGTCATCCAAACAGGATGATTGGATCCACGTCCGGAAGTTTGTAGGCTTTCAGCTAAGGGCCTGGAACTACAAGGTCGGCAAAGAGGAATGCTTCATGGTTCCGAGTTACCATGACCATAACCCTGGAATCAAGTCAGGCCAATTGGACGACAGCGATGAGGACAAAAGCAACCCTGCACCACATACCAAATCAACCATCCCAGATACCTTCAGCAGCACAACTAGTGACAGCGAGCTACCAGAAAGAGAGAACATAACCTGTCAGCCTTCCACTGTGGTTGAGGAAGCAGTTTCAGGTGAGTCCCTTCACAGGTCAGAGACAACCCCCATCCCGGTACACTGGCCCCAAATGCACATGTAACACACCTGTCACCTCAGACTCAGGGTGGAACCAGCATATTGGTTTGACTCCTGTAACCGTGTAGTCAGACCAGGAATAAAGCTGTAGTTGTGTGTTTTATCTTCTTTCATTTAGGTAGGGTGGAGGTCTTGAACTTCTGAAGAAGATGCAGTTGGCATATTCTAAGCCCCGTCAATAGGGAAAAACTTTATAGTAATTTACTAAGCTTTTTGCTAAGATGTGAACTAAGTTTGTAAAAAATGTTGTTTTAAAATAGCTGAAAATTTAAATAAACTTAATATTTCTGTGCTCTTTATTCAACAGAATTCTGTGATAAAAACAAGAAAAATAGAATTAAAGAAAAACTCACAAAAAATTAATAAAATTATAATATTTGTTCAACTTCTAAAAAGTGTCCCCTGTTTCTAGAAATAATTCTGCAACTTACTTGGTCTGCTCGAGTGATTGTCATTGTTTATATATATTTAATTTACCAAGTTTTTTGCTTAAATGTGGCACAAGGCCGTATAAATGGGGCACTCATAGGGACTCAAGCTCACTCGTGAAGGTTTGCAAGTCTAGCTTGCTAAGCATTACACTACACCAGTTGCTGAGTCGGGCACACAGCTCTTATGCTGCTTCAGTAATATGACTAGATTAAATGGACACCCATCTTATTACTGAGAATCCTCATTGCTATTTAACTTCGCTTGTTTAGCGTGAACTTGCCAGTAAATGTCCTGGAAGAAAGCAGATCTTTTAAGGATTTAAACCACTTGGAAATTCAAGAGTTAAGTAGAAAAATTCAGTTCCTACAGGTAAGAAATGATATTTGAAATTAAAAAATAGCAAATACAATTCGTAGAGAAAAAAAAACACTACTCTCTCTCCCTCGCAATAGTTTTAGTAAATTCTGACACCTATACGCTACACATAAGAGATTCATCTATAATAACATGAGTTTAATTTTTTTTCAAACCTTGAAATCATCTATTTTCAGAGGAAAAAAAAGAGCTCTAAAATTTATAAACTACAAATCAAATAGTTTACGACTAAACCCACTTTTTACCTTTCTTTCAGAAGTTTCTTTTGCAAGAGTTGGTGACTTGTGTAAGTCATGGAAAATACACAGGATTCATGAAAACTCGAGTGACAAGTAGTCAATAACAAGTGGACACGAAACATTAAGGAAGAATTAAAACAATTCTAAATACTCAATGAATTAATTAAAAACAAAATTGAACTCACTAATGACTTGCAAGACTAAGATTATTAAACACGGCGAGTAACGTTAAGATGGATTTTGAGTACTGTACAAAAATACACAAATAATTTTATTTGTATTACTCATCATAGAAGAATTACGTATTGATTAAATAAATAAATGAAGTTCCCAGTTTAGTTAAAAAGAAAAAAAATCTATTTTTGTAGTATAGTATTCAACGAAAAAGTAGATAGACAGAATAGTATACGAATACTTATATTTGATTTTAAACTATTTTGAACAGTAGTTTAAGAGAATTTTGTTCTAAAAATAAATTCAAGTAGGAAGTTTATTGTTTGTTAGATTAATAAATAAACTACAGTCTTTTATTTACGATTTTAAAAAAAATCATGTTTCTTCGGATTAACATTACAAATAAGTAAAACTAAACTTATAAGATTATTCGTCTTCTAACATTTCATAAAATTACACAACTGAATTCATTCATTAAAAAAGTGGTTAGTAGCAGAATAAGTCGGAAACCGAATGAATAACCTACAAAACTGAAACCACGGCATTTATCTAACTTCAAATGAAAAAAGAATCACATTCTGTTAATCTTGAGTGTATTTTAAAAGTGACTAATTAAAGTTTAGAAGAGTTGGAAATATTTCCAAACATCCCAACAAAAATTGAACCCAAGTAAATGCTATCAAGTCCTTAAGCAAAATAGTCTTCACTTTTTCGTACACCCATCTTCGAAAATGTTAAAATATCACTTCATTGACTTCACGTTTAAAATATACATATTTAAAGATATGTTTGAAAACTTTTATTCGACATGATGAAATTTAAAACAAAACCAAAGATAATCGTTAATAATGTTAGTAATTTCAATATATGTAATGACCAGCTGAGTAAAACAAACACAAAAAAAAAAACGCCCTATAGGTGTCGTTTCTACTTCTTACTTCTTTAACGCAATAATAACCAACTTGTAGCGATAAAAATTATCTCAGAATTATTAACTTACACGTGGATTTCTCTGTCTTTTGGAATTAAGAGATGCCAGGATGGCATTTTCCAGGTGTCATTGGAATCGGAAGGAGACGAAATTGTTTCCATTTTTCTTATAAGACGAGGAAAAAGTTTAAGGGGATTCCCCAATGAAAGTACAGAATAACGGTGTCGAGTGTGAAATAGTCCTTTGTTAATTTCGTTCCCCTTTTAATCCCGTGATGCGATAATTTGAAAAAATTAGAGATTGAAGATGTGTAATAGATGCGTTGCAGATGTGTAATAGATATTTAAAATATGATTTGTAAAAACAAAAAAATTAAAATAAAACAACAAAAATCAGATTCATAATGATAAGTAAAAGTCCAGATTTTACAAGAGCAATATAAAAATAAACAAAAAAGAAAAATGTTTTCGTATTTTTCATCAGTCTGTAATCACACCGACATTGTTTTCAAGGTACAAACTATTCTTTAATAAAATACTTAGTACTTTTAATACATTAAAAACGTCAACATTTTTTATTGGTAAAAATAAATGAAATTAGGTAGATTTTAGTTTAATTTAAACCATGTATTCAAAGCTTAAAAGCAAGTACGTTTACTAAGATCAATATTCTATAGGTTGTTTCAGTTTTCATTCACAACAATCGATTAACTAGGTATGTTATCAATAAATTTCCAAAACAATGACAATAATGATGATTATTTGGAAAATTAAAATGCATTTCTTAATGTTAGAAAAAAGAATAATGACTCATTTATTCTCATTATGTTTATTGTTTGTATATTATTGTGTGTTGTAATCCAGAAAAATGGCACACCATGGCGAGATTTCATCAGAGTAATACACTTAACTACTCTAACTTAGATAACAAATATATTGTAGCATCTATATTCGTCTTGAACGTCATTTTTTAAAACCATCCACATTTTCAATATGAAAGAGATAACTATGGAATACTAATTAATTAACATTCTTTCAAAGGCATTATTAGTTAGGGGCATTGTTATTACCCAGTGGATTAATGAGTCCTTTAGATTTACTATCGAAATCTTACTATGTAAACAATATGTAGATAAGTTATGAGACATTTTGTTAGGTACACACAAAAATGCGGACCTGTTAAAACACAGTTTTAAAAAAAATTCTCCAAAATTGGCTAATATCCGGTTTTAATAAGATTTTCGGTATTTAAAGCAATAAAAAATGAGGTTTCTTTTAGAAGACATTTTTCCTCAAAATTCTGAAGACATGTTTTGTTTTGTTTTGTTTAATTATCATGCGTCCCTCAATCATTTTGTCAATTCAGCTCATTTAAGGAAGGTCCATGTAATGGCAAATTAAATTTTGTTTACATTTTTTTTAAGAGTTTGTCTATTTGTTCTTGCGGATGGCTTATTTTGTTTAATAAGAAAACAAACAAACAAAAACCTAAAAAAGCAGTAAAATAAGGTACAATTGTGTACTTCAAGGCATTTAATGTTTTTTTATTTTTTACTTTATACGTTTTTGTAGCATTAACTTGTAAAGATCTGGTTAATAAAAGACGGGAAAAAAAATCAGGTTAAATATTTTTTGTTTGAAATTTAAAATTGACATCCGTAAATTAAACCCTTCCATTCACTGCAGATGACTGCGATTTTGTTGATTTATGTAAAAATACTAAATCAATAAAATTGAAAACTCCTTTCCCTGTATTTATATTTATACGAACCAGTAGGTAAAGGTTTTTTTAATTATTTTTTTTAATTTCATTTTTTGTATTGTTAGTAATTTTACATGGACAAAGACGCTTATGCAACTTTGCAGTACTAATTCTCTTTTTTAGTTAAAATAAACGACCTTGAATTTTGAATAAGAATCTCCCCCTGATTTTATTTTATTTTTTCGTTCCTATATTTTTTTTTATAATATTATTGTTACCTTAAGTCCAATTTTGTTTACTACACAAAACTGCGACTTTACCAAAGACTTTAAAAATGATACTTGATACCTCCCTGCTTAACACTCAGGAATATAAAGTACGTATCGAGGATAAAGTGGAGCAATCCAGGGAAAGGAGTAACGCCCTCCCCTACACCTGTGTAGTAGCTATTGAAAAGAGAGCCTTCTGGTCGCCCTCGACTACGTAGATGTATTTCAATACGTGGGACTTATGCCGCTGATTCATTTTATGAAGAGATCTGCTTTTGAGTTTTCTCAAGGTATAGTGCCTTTCAGTGCAGCAGGACATCCCAAGTAGCGAAACTTCGCCAGCAGAAGTACCGGCATGGGATACCTGCTGATTTTAAGAGCTCCTCGATATTTCCGATTGAAATATGGGTGGGTGTAGGTATATACATGTCAGTTTAGGGGTCATGTGTGTGCGTGTGTCTTTGGTAATGCTGGTCAAAATTCTGGATAACAGAGATACATTTTATTTTCTTTTGGCAGTAACCGATAGATGAAAGAGATTAGTCATTTCTTTAGAACCTTATATCTAGAAAAGAGGAGTTGCGGGTTTTGATAAGTAGCAGTTGGAGATAAGTCCACTGCAGAAAAGTGCCACAAGGACTTGTAGTAATTAGAAAAATAAAAATAAAATAAATAAAATGAGTTTAAAAAGTGCAGAAATTCCCTGAAGCCCCCGACAGGAAGTGGGGAGACGCATGCCTGGAAAAAGGACCGTCTCGACGCAAAAAAGAATTTCGACCTGACCATAATCCTTTCTTATAAGTCCGATATTTCGAACATCATCGGTAAGAAATATTTTCTTCCTTCTCTTGAAGCATAGAACTATCGTAATTATTAGACATTTGGTAGTATTAGTATTACCTTTAATGTACTTAATTTACTAGTATCCTGTTTTAGCTCCTTTAACTCAGTCCTTACTTGAATGTAATTATTATTCTTCACTTCCTAGCGTTGTCTTTATCTTTTCTCGAAGAACAGTTCGCTACTCAGTATTTATTAAATCAATGGTTCCTTATTGTGATACTGGCAAATTAATCTGCCTAATTTGCATGAGTGTAAGAGAGAGTCGATATAAATCTCTCACTGAGAATAACCGCAGCTTGATTAGCGACTGACACCCTATACTTTTTTCGTTATTCTTTATTAGCGAGTTCGAGTAAGGGTGCACAGGCACTAGCCTGAACGAATTTTATTTTTTCCACACTCTTGCTGCAGTCTTTTTCACATTTATACATGCCATGTTTTCATCCACCTCCTGCATCAACAACAACCACTTACAGCAATCAATCATTCCTCCTCCTAAGTTGCCTAAAGCAACTATGGAGGAAGACACTATAAACAGCTCAAAATATTTATTCAGAAATGACCTGGAAGCCCTCCCCAAGAAGCTGGAAGAGTCGGTAGCAGGACCCTCGACATCAACATCTCAATAGCCATCGCTACCGGCTTCTCAAGTGAACAAGGAATCCTCGCTCCCGACTAGTTCCATTCCACCAGGACAAAGAACACCAACCGGGCCAGCAACGCCAGTCTTCTGGTCCACTAAAAAGAAGTCACTGCAACAGTATGAAAAGGATTGAGTTGGGAAGTATGTTCCCTACTTCAAAGGAACGGAGATTCTTCCCATTTCAGAATTGGTGGCTGAAATCGAACCAAAGACTCGGTCCTACATTATAACAAATTTAAGGACCAAGAGATTGGCTGGAATTAGACGGGAAACCTTCGAGGAGCTCTTAAAATCCGCAGGCATCCCATGCTGGTACTTCTGCCGGTGAAGTTTCGCTACTTGGGATGTCTTGCTGCCTTCAGAGAAGCTGACCGTGAAGCTGGGCGGGAGCAATGTCTCCACAAAACATTTCCGGCTTCAGTCTAAATACAAAGGTACCAGGCGAATTAAAGTGACCGTTTGCAACTGAATTGGGACATCCTCGCTGCCTACATAAGGACATCCATATGCGTCGAAGAGGTTACGGCGGTTCGCTCGGCAGACGGGACAGCACACGGTGACTTCATCCTGATCATCTGCCTTAATAGGGAGGGCTTCTAGGTTATCCCACACATACTGACCTATACGGACCAGCAGATGATGGTGGTCGTGGAGAGCAGGAGGCCATTCAGCTGGTCCTGCAAACTACTAAGTCATTTATCAAGAACCTGCCCTCAGAAGTCAACCATCAGCATCAACAACATCAATAATAACAGCAACATCAACAACAGTAACCCAGGAAAAACCACCTGCCCAACGACCAATTCTGCCCTGGAACTTGGGGACTGCCTAAACAAACCGGAAGAAAGGTGGACCCAGGTGACCAGAAAGAGGAAAAAAACCCGATCCACAAAACAACAGAACCAGCAACAGCAAAAGCAACAACAACAGAGACAACAACCAAAAAAAGCAGCAGCGACAATACCAGAACCAACTGAACCAGCAACATCTATACAAACTTCCATCTCAGCCTCCATCGCAACCTCCATCACCTGAAAAAATCAAGAAAAAAAAAACCAAAAAGAAAAACACAGAGGGAGAACAGCTTGAGGAGATGGAGACCGCTACAAATCTAAAAAGGCGGAGAGACAGTGGGGAAACCAAAGCTAAAAAACTCAAAACCCAACCCAACACCCCTACAGAAATGGAAACTCATCAGTCATCACCAAAGGTCGCGCCACAGCAGCCCCAGCACAATCTCCAAGACAACACCCGGCACCTCAACCAACCCCATCTGAAAAATACCTCCAACAAACCCCTCTTCAACACCTCCAACAGTCCCCTCAGCATGAAATTCCCGCCTAGACTGTTCTCCCGGTTCAGATCATTAAATAGAGTCCCCACCGACAGCCCAGATCATCCACAATCAAAGCCCGACAAAGAGTAAAATCAGCGTCTGCTGAAGAAAACAGTCAAGAACTTTTAGGGGTGGTTTTGTGCTCTGCAGAAGCTGAAGAACTTTCTGCGGACTTTCAACTTCGCAGAACACTCAGGTCACTTTTTGATTTAAAAAAATCAAAGAAAAAATATTTCAAAAAACATTTCAAACCCATATCTGTTTAGGGGTGCACCCATGGTAACCACTTTTGTCCGCTCGGTTGGGAGCCGCACGAAAGGTGTGTGGAGTCTCATTAAGAAGGCCAGTCGGGCAGACATAAGGTTAGCGGAAATGGAGTATACCTCATTAAAAAAAGCATTATCTTATTGTTCAGGGTGGGTCCTTGCTTATGTTACCCATCTTTTTACTGGGCCCTAAAGTTTAAGTACCCTCTAGATGTCGGGGGGGTGTCCTGAGATGGCCGAATCACCACTGAGCTCAGCACCGAATACCTACGTCACGCCGTCGGCATCCTCACCCCCGAGGATTTTCGTGCTGTAGTCGAGTAAGGTACTATTTACCAACCCCTCCGCTCGGGGAGGATATGACACAAGGTCAATTTTTAAGCGGAGTTTAACAGGTTTGAATTCAGAGTTTTCCTTCTCCTAGACTAGTTGCCTCAACAAGGCTGAAGAACCTAGTCCGTCCTACTATTTACCCATAGCTGGAGGGAGAATAAGGGGGTTCATACCTTTCCCAAGGGTATTTGCCTGAAAGTGAACATAATAGCGCGACTGGAGTACGAACTCACGTACTACGATTCCGCAGTTCATCGCTTTAACCATTACACCACGAGTAGTCGAGTAAGGTAAGTAGGTTTGATAGCTCTAAACCTTGCCACTTTGAATGCGAGTGGACTGAGGGATCCAAATAACTTGCTTGGCAAATTCTCGAACCTCAACTGAAAGTTGCTGCAGTGGAAGAGATTCACTTCACTTGTGCTGTGGACTGTCGGGTGCTGGAGGATGATTATGTCGTCCTTCAGCATACGGTAGCCGTAGCAGCATTGGGGTCTCATTGCTAATTGGACGCGGTCATAATGCTGATGTAAATCTTGTTCTTGCAGATGATGGGGCCGATGTTGATTTTAAAAGTTTCGAGTTCAGGGTGGCTGCGGTTTATGTACCCAATATCGCTGCAGAGAGTGTTTCCTTTTTTTCGGCGGTTAGTGCCGTTCATCGACGATCCGAAACGGATAGTTTTAGAAGGTGATTAGAATGCGATCCTTGACCCCAAGATAAACAGGGTCGGTTGGTTGCGAGGCACGAGAAGATAGCAGGGGCCAAGATCAATTTTGATAGGAGTGAACGTTTGCGGCTAGTTGCCTAGAGGGGTGGCGTTCCTCTGCTAGAGCCTTTCCGCTGGAGTGACAGACCCATCCGCATCATCAGGGAGTGTTGAGCCCGGCTTCCAATTGGAGCGAAATTGGTCGGAGGTACAGGTCAAGGTAGATGACCAGGTGGGTACCTGGCTTCGTTGCCGGGTACCCACTTGGACATTAAAGGGCAAAGCGAAGGTGTGTGCCGTGTACATCTTCCTCTTGATTCTTAATCATTTGTCTGTACTTCCTCTGCCGAAGAATCACCGGATGGCGCTTCAACGACTCCTCTCCAAATTACTTTGGGGAGGCCGAAGGCCGAGAGTCCATAGAAAGGTCTGTTGTCAACGTCCGCGTAATGGGGGCCTAGATATGCCTGATTTGGAGAACCACTGGTTCGCTGAAAGACTGGCTTACTTGGGCCGATCCTTGTCGAAGGACACGGTATAGAGACGAAAGGCGAGCGATACCTTTCCTCGCCTCAAGTTAGACCCCAATGCTGAAGGTCAACGTCGGCTGAAGAGCGAAGTACCGTTTGTCCGCAAATGCCTAAGCCCCCCCCCCCAACCTTTCTGGGTCCAGTGACCTTTCTCGGTCTCGAAAGGATCTGTATCGGGATCTAGTGGTGGGCTCCGCTTCGGATCCTCTCGTTGATCGGCTCGGCTGTTCGATGGAGGAAGTTCGCTCTCATTTGAATTAAACACCAGGTTCGGGCTTCTTGAACAATTCCGAGTTCTCACTCACCTGACGGCTTGCATGGAACGCGTTGCCCCTTTTCGGCTTGAATTACAAAGAGGGCCTGGCAGACATGCCCGATTGTACTCGCTGTGACAATGGCTTAGAAAAAACGACTGAGCACTCCTTCTACTACTGCAAGCGAGTTCGTCTACTTTGGAATTACGTTGGAGAGTGGACGATCCACATCAAACCCAAGCAGCTCGTGCTGCTCGACGTTGGTTACGTTCTAGACAACGTTTTGCCTCAGTTTCAAGGTCAGAAGCATGTGGTGTTTATCGTGATCCTAGCTGTAGCTAGAATGGTGATTTGGATGACGCGAAAGAAGGGATTCTATGACGGTGCAAATTTTTCTCATCATGATCTGATTTTGTTCTTTAGGCATCAGCTTAGGGTCAAAATTAGATGTGATAGAAAACGCTTGGACCGCATCACATTCGACAGAAGGTGGGTGCATACAGCCAGCCAGGTTGTACGAAAGGGGGCAATGTTGGGGTCATCCTTATCCCCTCTTCCTGCGCATAGCGACTACGGACCGGGTCCTTCGGGACCCCACCCCCTGCAAGTAGGATTGATTGTCTCCCTAATTCCCTAGTTAGCAGTACGTATGTTCCCGTCATTTAGTTGTTAGCCTCCAAGATCTTCCCCGCCCCCATTCTTTGTTGTTCCTCAACCTCCGATCAGTCCGATTTTTCTGAAGATCTCGGAATTCATTGTTATATTCTCATTTCTGTAACCAATATAAATTTCCCGCACCGTGCCCTACCCTGCGTTTTTTTTATTCTATTAGCTTAGTCTCCCTTCTTTACTAGGGAAGATCCGGTTGTTTCCGGCCCCTTCAGAGACCGGAAAACAGTCGTCTTTCATTTTATTGACTGGTAGATGTAAAGGTAACAAAACGGGCTTTTCTTTCGTTCTGTTTATCTTTTTCTTTTGGGGTTTTTCTCCAATTACCATCATCTTTTCATCAATTGTATATATATATATATATATATATATATATATATATATATATATATATATATCATATGTTGTAAATAAAATTCATGCATTTTCTATCCGGGTTTTTTAAGTAGGGTTTTTCTCAGAGTAAACGCAGCATTTTGGTCGTTGCAGCGTGCCTGTCGAAGAATGAATGCCTTATTGTAGTGTATGAATGGGTCGGCTTATGTGGCTAGCTAGGGACCCTTAGTTTCATAGTTTAGCTTGACCCCCCCCAAAAAAAAGCTTGGGGTTATATGCTCCATCTTGATAACATTTTGTAAAATTTTATTTAAAGGAAAATAAAAACTTGATCAACGACTGACTAGTGCTAACCTTGCACATCACAGCAATGGCGTCGCCGATAGGATAACAATTATCTCTCAGGGTCTCGATTTTGTCAATACCTGGCTGCGATATTTTGCTGCGAGCGCAAGAACTAAAAAGCTGAAAGACCACTAAGAAAAGGGAGGAGAAAATGAGATTACGGATCTCTTTTTGGCTACAGCTGGATGCGAGGTGATAATGAAAGTCTCCATCATGACGTATCCCACAAACCTTGAAGACCAGACTTTTGAAAAAATAAGTCAGATCATAAGAAGAAACATGAGGCCCAAAAAGTGGTTGGTCGTGGCAGAAAGAATGAAGTTCATGTCAATGAAACAAGAAATTGACTAACCAATCATGAAATATCTACAAAATGTGAGTAGATATTGTGAGATTGAAAAACTTGGACCAGAAGAACAGACGATTGAAGCGGACCTTATTCAATTAAGGTTAATTAAAGGTATGTATAATGCATCAAACCGATATAAAATAATGGAACAACTACAAATAGGAAATATGTATTTAAATACCTGCATTGAATTTATACAGCTACAAGAATTAATACAACCATGATAAAAGTAAACCCAGCAAACAAAAATTTGCCGATGCTTACATATCAAAAAAGAAAAAAATGTTCGTATTGTGGACGTGAACATGAAATAAAAAGGGAAAAATGCCTAGCATTTGGGAAAATTTTGGCAAATTGCTTAAAAAAAGAACTATTTTCAAGTAGTATGCAAATTCAAAAAGAAAAGCGTTGAGAGAGTTGAAAAAAACGAAACCAATATGGAAATCTTTTCAGTAAAAAACAAAAACAGGAATGTAGAAAAAATTGAATAGAAAAAAAAGATGCTATACTAAAGGTTAAAATCAACAACTTCGATTTGGAGATGTAAATGGATACCGGCAGTGAGGTAACGCTTATACGAAGGAATTTATGGGAACGCATTGAGAAGCCAACTTTACGAAAGAGCAGTTTACTACTCCGCCAATGTGATGGGTCGGTCATAAAAACTTTAGGGTACTTTGAAGGTTCCTTGGAGTTAGAAGATAAATTTGAAGTAGTACCTATAATTGTAACAACTTTTAAAAAGAATCACGGAAATTCTTGGAAATGATGTGCTTCTACCAAATTAATTAACGGGATAAAAATGAAAAAAACTGGAAAGTTAAAAAACTATAATGCAAATTCAAAATTAAAAGAAAATATTACCCCTCTTATAGTGAGACACGAAAATTACCAGAACATTTCTTGCCATTAGTAGTAGCAAAACTACGAAAATTAATAGAATAGGACCTTCTTGAACATTTTCCCCCTGAGGGTAGCAAGTGGGCATCACCCATTGTAGTTTTAAGAAAATCAGATGGAGACATACGTAAATGTGGAGATTATAGAATAGGCGTAAATCACAAAATTTGCACGGATTCATATCCTATACCTAATGTTGAAGTTACAATTAATGCACTGGCAAGTATGAGCGTTTTTACAAAAATAGATTTGAAAATGGCATACCACCAAATACCAATAGACGATAACTTCAAAGAAGCAACGGCGATAAATACACCAATAGGTGTACTGAAATGGAGGAGGATGCCATATGGAATAAAAACAGCAAGCGCCATTTTTCAAAGGGCCATCGAACAGGTTCTAAGAGAAGAAATGAAAAATATGGTTTGTTACAAAGACGATATATGCATAGGAGCTACTAATAAAAAATGAATTGAAAAAGAAAACTGACATCGTCTTGAATAGATTAAAAAACGCAAGAATGACAATAAATTTTTTTTAAAATACGTAAATAATAGTAGTAAAATATCATTTTTAGTTTAAACTATTTCAAAAGAAGGTATATCACCAGACCAAGCCTTAATAGAAAAAATACAAAAAATGGCTACACCAACAAATAAAAAAGAACTTGAATCTTTTTAGGGATTGGTGAATTTCTACAGGCGATAAATATAAAAATATACGGACCGTTTGCAAATTTAAGAAAAAAGAATGTTGAATTTATCTGGTCAAAGAAACAACAAAAAGCTTTTGATAGATTAGAAGTAATTATGGCAAAGAAATCAGCAGTAAAAATTTTTGATCCGGAAAAGGACATTACGTTAACCCCAGATGCAAGCGAACATTCAATATCTGGAATATTATCACAAGAAGGACATCCGATAATATATTCCTCAAGAAGACTAACGAACACTGAATTTAATTATATAAATATAGAGAAAGAAGCCTTTGCCATTGTGTGGACAACCAGTCGAGTCCGACAGTTTTTAATTAGAAAAAAAATTCTTTTGAGAAGTGATCATAGATCGTTAGAGTTTATTTTCAATCAAAGGAAAGAATTACCCAAAGTCACGAAATCGAGAATACTATGATGGACAATAAGATTAATTGCATTTGACTTTGATATAGAATATGTCAAAGGAAATTCAATTCCATGCGTAGATGCACTATCAAGATTGCGATTTTACAAGGAGTCAAAAGATAAAACAGAAGAAGGATTTGAAAATACAGAGACTGCTGTTTTGTCTTTAGATAGAATGACGGCAGAAACTAGACATGTTCCAGTTCTAAATCGGATAACATCGAGAATAAGAAAAAAACATATGGGGAAATTGCTCTAGGGCGGAGAGACCCTATAAAGAAATAAGACATAAGTTAACGATAGAACATAGAGTGATTTGTAATGACGATCTGATACCCCCCCCCTCTGAAACAAAAAGAAAATTGGTGATAAAAGGCGTACATGACGACATACACTGTGGAGTAGCGGGCACACAAAAAGGATAAAATTAGAAGCTTGGTGGCCGGTATATTCAGGAGATGTCGAAGAATTAAGAAATTTTACACATACTACTTTATATTCATGGCCTAGAGAAGTGGAGCCATGGAGTCTTGTGCATATGGATCATGCATACATAACTGGAGAGGGACTCTTATTAATACAAGTAGTCTCTTTTTCCGGCTGGCCCAAAGTAATCCGTGAACCAGACAAGAAAAGTTCTACGATAAAACAGATACTAAGGGTCATATTTTCCAGAGACGGCCTTCCAAAAACCTTGGTATCCGACAACGCACCAGAAATTTGTGATGATCTTAATCTATGGTTGGAAAAAATAGGGTGTAAACCGTATTATACACTGCAATATCATCCTCAATCGAATGAGATGACGGAAAGAATGATGCAGACCGTAAAAATGGGACTGAAAGCATGTTCTCAGCATAAAGAAAAAATAGAGGTTTTCTACCAAGGTTGCTTTTAAGCTATCGCACAATACCACACACCGGAAGATTAGAAAGCTCATCAGCTTTAATGGGAAGGTAAATTATAGCTCCGCTAACGATGAAAAAGTGTGGTATAAAAAGAACAAAGAATGAAATCTTGAAAGGGCAGAATATATCATGTAAAAAGGCCACAATACAGCTATAATAAATAGAGAAAAGGGGGACAGTATATTAGTCCATGTAAATCAAATAAGGCCCCAGGGCGAATATGAAAATGAGGAAGAAAACTCTACGATTCCTTCCGTTAATGATTTATTGGAACAACCTTTACAGAATGAAACGTCAGAAGACGAAATAATGCATGATCAGGTGGGCCAGAGTGAATTTGAAAATTCGGATGAAGATCAAATAATTCAAAAAGACAATTTTGATTACAGTTCAGAGCAGGATAGATATAGAATACGTCGACTGCATTTCCTTCAGAGGCAAGACACTCCCGTAAAGAGGGCGGGGGTAGGTTCTGCCACAGGACCTCTCTAAGTGTGTCGATCCCGTGAACAGTTTGAAGTAAGTGTTGTGAAGTGATTGATAGAGAAATGGACAAATGACAGAGTTTAAATTTTAGGTTTTATTGAGCAAATCGTACGCAAAAGGTGTATGAGTGTAGAATTGCAGTTATATCACGTACGTAAAGTCTCTGTTGGGTGTTGAATGATGTCGGCGTTATAGAATGTCTTGGACTCAGTTACCTATTAGTTAGTGGCGACAGCGTATCTAGAAGGTGAGGATGGTCTCTGTACTTGGTGCAGATTGTTGGTGTAGCTGTATGGTCAGGTTTTAGATGTTGCTGGAGACGGTGGATGATGTGGAAGTATTGGTTGCAGAGGTTGGGTGATTGATATCCTGGTTTGTTCAATTCTTGGTTAACTAGGTGTGTATCGATGTGGCTTCAAGTGTTGGTGCTAGCCCGTGCTATGCAGTCGCTCGTGAACTAGGTGATGCAAATTCTGTAGCTTGGTTGCACAGGAGCAGGTATCGGATTAAGCTGGAGCTAGTCTGCAGTTTGTGCCGTAGCTTGGTTGCACAGGAACGGCTGCTGGGTTGTTGGAGCTGGTCTGCAGTCTGTTTCCTGCGTTGTCGTCTCGTGGTATCTGCCACGAAGGTGTAGTGAGGAGATCAAAATTAATCTCGGAAGACTTTCTAAAATTAGCTTTTAGAAGAGCTGTCGAATGGTAGATTTTCTGTGGTTAGCTCTTAGAAAAACTGTTTGAATGAAATGGCAGCTGTGATTGGTCTGGTTAGTTGTGCTGGTTCTGTGGCTGTGATTAGTTGGAGCCATGTCGTCTGCTTTGGCTGGTGGGGAAACGCAGACCCCATGCTGCTGGGAGAGGAAATACAAATACCTCTCCTCTGGGCTAGGGTGAGCCTGGTATATTTGTCACTGCCTCCAACCAAAGAGGACTTCACACAAGGACAATGAACCAAAGTTCGGGTTATAGTGGCGGTTAAGGGAGGGAGAGGTCGGGCACGAGCCTATACCCGAGCCCTGCTGGACTATGTTGGACATCGGTTTACTTAATTCAATGTGAGCCGGATGAATCTTGTTGAACATAAAATCAAATCTGAGTCCAGGCATGGATGCTTGATTATAGCTTAAATTTGACCAAGGGGTCCAGTGCTCTACAATGCTTGTCAATGACATCATCGCCCACCTGAAGGTGGCCCAGTCGAAACCGGAAAACTTTCGGCTTCGAATCTGTCCTTGACCTTGAAATCGAAGCCCGGCGAAGCCAAGACAGGACTTGACACAAGGTCAATAAGCCGAAGGTCGATTATAGTGGGGATTGAGGGAAGGTCGGGCTTGAGCCGAGACTCGAACTCTGCAGGGGTATACTGATCATCGGCTAACTTAGGGCAATGTGAGCTTGATGAGCCTTGCAGGACATGGACCCAAACATGCGTCCAGGATGCCTGATTATAGCTTAAATACGATGCTGTCAAAGACATCATCGCCTACCTGAAGGTAGTCCAGCTGAAGCAGGAGCCATTCGGCCTCGAATCTGTCCTTGACCTTGAACATCACTGGCCGGCGAGTCAATTTTTGATTGCTGCCTGCTGTTTATATAGCGTCGGCCGCTACCACACTGCTGGGCCGAGTGAAGTGTTTCTGTACGCAGGAAGTTTCTTTATTTAATATAAGTAATAATGAAATACTTCATTATTCTTTGGAGAGGAACTTTTAAATATAATGTATTTTATCTTGTAGTTGCGAATTTATCTCCGAAAGGCCAGCAGAATACATTTAAATTTAAAAGATAAGGTATAAATATACATTCTATTTTATAAAAGGGTCATAGAATATAAAATAATATATATTTGATAAAAAAAAAATTAACTGATTAATATAACCTTAAAAATAGAAGGAACTACTTCTTGTACTACTTCATTTTTCAATATGTAAACAAATATTTAAGAAACTACTATTTAATTTAATAACTATATTAAAAGTTTGTAATTATTAGTTGCATTAATAAAATATCTATTATATATTAGTCCTTTACTTATTACGATTAACTTAATCTATATATCAATTCTTCCTAATATAAATGACAAGAAATTTTTTACGATATGTTTCATGATAAGAAATAGAATTTTTGTAAATTAATATTAACGTTGATTTTTTATTTTCTGACAACATGGATTATATTATTTAATATTTATAACATAATAATTTCAACGAAATTATGAATTCATATTTTATTCATAATTTTAATCGAGTCGCAAACCACTATTAAATTTTTCAACATTCACTTTTTTTTCTAGCCAATAGTAAAAAGTGGAAACGAATTTGGAAAAGATGTTTGTAGTAGATTCAGCTGCTTCAATGATTACGACAAAAACAGAATTGATAAATTTAAAAAATCTATTGAGTTAAAGGACAATGCTTATCTTGTTAATCTATGGGATACACATTTTTTCTAGTCTTAAAATAAGCAATAAAAACATACTTAAGAACATTCTAGAAATTTAGGATCAAAACCGTATTAGCATTTAAGTTACATTTTTATATTTTTCAACCAATCAGCTAAAAACATAGAACATTCTAGAAAAATAGGGTCGGAAGTGAACTAACGGAAAATATTTAGGCTCGAAAATAAAATAGTAAAATACAAATCTGATTGGTCAATAAATGTCTACGCGCCAAAATTTTAGGACGATTCTTTGATCCACCTGTAGGATATAAATAACACAGAGTTAGGGAGCCATTAACACAAGCTTACACACAGACGAAGACAAGCCACTAAGCCAGTAAAGCAGTAGCCGATACTATGTCCGGCAAATTCCTTTTCTTCCTCAACTAAAGTTCATGACCTCTCTTCAAATGGCCGAGAATCACATTCAAAAGAAAAACCCGACAAACTTTCTTTCATCAACGCGACACGCTGTCGCCACAATCATAAAATCCGCTATGAACTTAATGTAAGTAAGAACGACTTATTTACGGACTCCGTTAACATGAACATACCCACATCTTTAAACAAATTTATTTTCTTCTTGTCAAACTTTATTTTCCAAAAGGCCATTTACACATAATGTATTTTGTTTGTTTTCATATTCTGCATATTAAATTGTTTGTTGTTTAATGTTCGTTGTGTTCTATTCCATTTCTTTCACGCGATTGTAAAGTTTTCTGTTGTATTTGTGGTGGGAATAATTCAGAGAGCAATACCCATAAATTACGGACGCACGTCTACTGAAATAGCCAAATTACATACAACCCCCACAAATCTTCCTTAGCACGAAGACAAGATCAAGTCTGTTCCTTACAATTACCTAGTAGCCCTAAAGGTGCTTGATAGAACTATAGCAGAAAGAACTGCGTATTTTTGTTTGGCGCGTGAATTAATTTGACCGTTATGGTCGTCGCATATTTTCACCCAATGAGGATGACTTATCCTATTCAGCCCGGACCATTTTTCCAGATAATATAAAAATAGTGAAAGCCCGCCAAACTATCTCTTCCTCTAAACCTTTCGAACAAGACGGACGTACTTTCTGTCTGCTCCCTTCATAGCATCAGATACACCACACCATGAGGAAAGCCATCTAATTTATGGACCTCTTGAGTCTACTCTCTTAGACCAAGGGTTCCCAGTTGAACATGAATTAGATCCATGTAATCCTCCACACACAGGAACACCTTTATCTCGCCACTAACTTTTGCTATGTCTACAGCGACGCATAATTTCGCTCAGACATCCAGTTACCTCATTCCAGGGCAACATTTTCTGGAGACTTTTATGCCTCTCTCCTATAACAACCAGGACCACACATTTATGGGTGACTACATCATTCCTGTCCTTAACCAGTAAACACGGCTTTTGCTACATCTGTGGCGACGCACACCCGCTCAGACATTCAACAATGCCTTTACTGTAGCGACGCACATTCTGCTCAGGTATTTAGCTGCTATAATTCTTTCTCAATTCATTAACTATTTCCTTCCTTCCTTCCAACGAAACTTGCATCATAAAGGTCCCCTTTATTCTGGCTGTCATTAAACCTTCATAAAGACTTTTCGATATCTCGTTCCATCTCCTTTATTTACAACAACATCATGAGGAACTAACGTAACAACATAACAATATTCCTCGCTAAAGAACTATGCTTTTACTAGAGAAAAAGACATTGGGCAAAACATACGATATATTCCGCCAGTAAGAGCACGAAGGTATAATAGAAAGAATTGATGTCCCCTCGCAGGACTTCCACAAATTCATTTGGATACCCCACAGACCAGTCTTATAATCTGATCAACAAGTGACTACTGTAACAACTAAAGGCGTACACAAAATAAGAACCAGAATCGTAGAAATTAAGGGTGAAGAAACGAGATTACATCTAATAACTAAATACTAAGTTTATTTCACATATAATACAGTATAGTTTAGAACAGTAGGTATGAGGTTTAAAACAATACAAGTTAGGAAAATGTTAACAAGTTAATACAAGCGTGTGAGAGCTAAGAAAGTTGTTTGGTTGGCGTGTTATTAGAAAAGGATGAGGAGAGGAAATCCACTGTATTTAAGATTAAGGCGATGGATGGGAATTTGTCGCTAGTGCAAGAATTATATTATTCTCTTCTTTAAAATAGTTAGGTTAATTCATACATATAAAATAATGGAGTTTGGCCAATAATATAAAAAAAAGGAGTGAAGTATTTACCGATAATCTTTTCTCTTCGGGGACTCTTGGAATTTAGATTCTTTCGGTCGAAGCTATGCTCTTGAATCAAGTATAACCGGAGTGGACCTCAATAGTATTCGGCTGTGGGTTCGGGAGACAACTGACTTGTTAGTGCGGACTCTTGTTTATATTTTTGAACCCTGTAGAAGTTTCTAGAGACTTCTAGAAAGTTCCACTCAATTTTTACGAAATCCAAAGGGTTTAGTGAATGGGAGCTTTTTCGTATGGTAAAAAGGGATCTAGTAACTACAGATTTAAGTCAGCATTTAAGTTAGATTTTGTATTTAATAGTATAAGGCTTAAAGAAGTAGGAAGAAATGGGGCCTCGTAACACTACCAAGATCAGACCAGTTTTCAACTTGTAGAGAAGAGGAAAATCTCGTATTTTGGTTTGGCGCTCAATTTATTTCAACACTTAATTTCACCCAATCAGGATGACTTATCCTATTCAGCCCGGACCTTCATTTCCGGCTTGCAAAACGGGTGAGCGGCCAAAACTCACTCTCTTTGGCTTGAGACGGCGACCAGAACAGACGTTCCTCCGGCCGTCCCTACTTAGCGATGCTTTTTAGCTAGACAAGCCGCCCAATGTGGACATCTCACTGCGGCTCTAACAGCAGCAGCAACAACATGGACACTCAACGAGGGAACCATCTAATTTATGGATTTCCTACGAGGAATCCCAGTTGAACATAAATTAGAAACATACAACATGCCACGCACAGGCCCAACTTTGTGTCACCCCAAAAGTTGGCTATGTCGATCTGAGCGTAACTCCGCTCTCGACCACATGGAGACAACGCAGACTCTCCCCCAAATACCAGATACAAAACTACACGGTGACTCTAAACACAATCCCTCACACGTCCCGCAACACACGCTGCTTTGTCAACATCTCGCTACGCCATTTCGTCTCCAACACTAACAAGCCTAAACTCCACGAGTCTTGCAGCACCAAAAGCAAACCATATTCAATGCTGCAAATAAAAAAACTTTCTTTGTTGTGTTGTTAAAGAAAAGTTTCGTCATTCATTTGTGTTGCCTAAAAAAATATAGTGTTAGAGAAATTAACAATTTCCCTAAACGCTATAAACTGCTCATCGAAGACGGGAAATGGTTACTCTCTCAATGAAGCATCTTACCCTAGAGTAAACATGATCAACAACAAGCTCCTATTCATCACTGACATATATGTTCTATTGGGAGATATAAGGAAGTATTTTCTCATGATCAAACTGAAAAGATAAAAATGGAATCTTTTTTTTGTAAAGGAGGAAAACAAACTACTCTGTTTCCAATACACAACCCTGATATTTGGCTTCAATGCTAGTCCCTTCATATTGAATTATGTTCTTAAGTACCATGTAAGTAGATTTCAAAACGATGTACTGAGATGTTAAAAAGTAGATTTTATGTTGCCAACTTGTGTATTACCAGCAATTCCTCCGAGGAAATAATCAACTTATATAAGAAAGCTATACCACGATTGCAAAAAGGTAATTTTCACCTCAGGTCATGCAACTCAAATTGTAAACCTCTAAAATCTATTATGCCTGAAGACGGTGGAATTGTGCAACATGGCAGCGAATATGAAAAGGTTTTAGCTTACAATTACTATCCCATCTTGGATACCAAAAGCGTTGCAAATACCTCAGTCAAGAAGAACATATTCTCGAAGAGAGATATACTGACCAAGGCAGCTAAAATATTTAATCCTTTGTCTTATGTAACTTGTTGAAATCCGAGAACCCATCAAAGTGGATTAGTGATTCATTAACGGTTTCAACCAATATATTATGGAATACATTTTCCACAGAGAATAAAAATATGTATAACTATGGTAAGTGGGTTGTCTCCCGTGGTCGACCCCACTCTCTAAAGGACACGTAAGACACCATATGATTGGTCGGCACATCTTTTCAAATTAACCAATCGCTGGCTACAAAGACATCGGCGCCAGATATCAAAGACATGTCTAACTCTCTTTCTATTAACAAGCTCGGTAACAAGCACACGTTAAAATTGCCTATGCTAAAATTCCAACAGTGAACCAGAGCCGTATGAAGTACATAAAACTTTCGTATATACAACACAAGGATTTCAGTTAAGTGGACTATTATATGTTTATTTTGTAAAATATCATAAAGCCGCAAACAGAACAATTGTTTGCAACAGTAATATAATACTTTTAAAATACCAACATTTTTCCCGATATCTATTTCTTCCGTTTTCAACATATTTGCGGTACAATTTGCTATTTTTTGATATTAGCTATAATTGTTTACAAATGATTATATCAGAAAATATAAATTCAACAATCAAACCTATATCTTGAAAAAAATTATATTTACAAAACATACTTATGAATGTACTAACGATATTTCTATTTTATAAATACGAAATTTAAACTTAAATTAAAGTTTCGACATTAATAACCAAAAAAAAGGTTGAAATGTTGTTAAACAGACAAACTTTTTTAAAGTATGAAAAATATAAACGCAATATTACGATTGGCTTAGGTATTATGTTATAGTTCTTCCACGCCAACCTCCCACTTCCTATGCTATCACTCAAAGCGCAGATGCAATTGTTTTAACAGACAAGAAAGTGTATGATAATACAGGGAAGGTAATGAAGAGAGAGGAAAAGAGACGATTATCTCGCTGACCAGCGAAGGAAACGCAGAATAACATACCGATTGCGGTGTGGTGATAAAGAAATGAATGCGAAAATAACAAGAGTTAAAAGACAAGGAAAGGTCTATTCATAAATTTATAGGAAAGCAATTTTTCAAACAGATCTATTTGATTATACTCAATTATATGGTTTAAAGTATCTATTCCTGATTAATAATAATCATTTGTTTGCACACACACACACACACACACACACACACACATATATATATATATATATATATATATATAAAATTCCGAAGCAATTATATTGTTTCAAGTAAATGATTATAATAGGACGAAAGAAGTAGCGGACATTGAAAGAAGCCAAAGATAAAGCTTGCTTATATGTTGGAATTGGTAAACTCGGCAAATTGATAACTGCTCAAATGCCATTGGCTTATTTCAAAGTTGGACCCTTGCAGCTATAAAAACAAGTCGCCTGGGGCAGTCAGCCTCTTTTTTGCTTTTAACCACGAGCCTCCTTTGGGCTCACTAGGCTCTTTAGTTTTTTGCCTTTTATCAAATGGGCAGTTTGGTCTAAGCCGAGGGCAGTACAGAACACCCCTATTTGGCCAGTTTGCTAAGCAGCGTATTCGACCATTTAGCCAACGCAAAGAAGCTGTTGAGCCGGGTCGAGAATCACAGTTTGCTACCCAAACGCCACAACGACCCAAAGAAACAAATTTAATAGTCGTAGAGAAACCGAATGAGGGTTTTCTCTACGCAGAAAAGAAACGAACGTTTTGGTACTACGTGCTTACTCATAGACAGAATAATCCTCTTTCGACATTTTAAAGCAGAAGGAAAAAAAGAAGATATTCGACTTGAAATTTGAATACCAAATTGGACCTGCCTGCGGAACAGTCGAGACAAGCTACAAAGGAGAAGAAATATTTTACTCTAGACACAGAGTGTTTTCCCGGCAGATTAGCGGACTTTCAGTAAACAGAAATGGCTCAAAAAAGAAAATGAAAAAGAACTTTTGAATTCTAACACCAAATGATTATATTTCATTTTAAAATAATTAAGTAACTTTTAGCAGCTTTGCAGTTCAACCACGTGTAAGTCTTGGTATATTCCAATACTTTTCATTACTCACTTTATATTGTTACACACATTTGTATTATTTTATTATATGTTTTCTTTATTTTTGTGTTCAAAAATAGTTGAGTGTGTAACTCAACCTGCATGAAAAAATATGTGCAATGCAGATGATAGAATTTATTTGTAAAATTTATTTCTCCGGAAATAAATTCTTATTTGTGGGAAAACAGTTACTTTGTTTTTAGAAATATAGTCGTCATTTTTTTACAAGTTAATAGTAGTGCAAGTACTGCACTCCCCTTTTTGCTTCACCTCTTTTTCCTACTTTTCTTTCTCTTCTCTACTCCTCCAGACTTGATTGACTGTTGGGTCTATTCAGCTACTATAACCAAGGGGTACTCAAGCTTTAAAACTTATTTTTGGACACGTGTTAATTTGGTAAAATTTTGTATACGAAACAAATCTAGTGTACGTAAATATTTTGTTAACCCTGCGTATGTTAGCCATATCAATTTTTTCTCTATATATACTTTAATCTTTAACTTCGTTGAAATGCTGAACAATGTTGCCGGTTAGTAAATATTTCAAATTATCTACTGTACTATCGAAGTTTGCTTTTTGAATTTTGAATGTCAGTTTAAATAAGTTGTTGGCGAAAGGAAAAGAAAAAAAATGAAGAAAATAATGGTAGCAATAGGAGGGTCCTGTCCCCTTTCGCAAGTCACGTGACTCTTGATAAAAAAAAAAAAACTAGCAGATAGGTATGATGTAAATGATATAGCATACCTGAAATGCTGAGGAAAGATCACTATACACTAATGCCACAAAATGGTTCAGATTTAAACCACTAAAGTTATAAGTCATTCTAAGCACCATGAAATAGTTTAAATAACAAATGAAGATATAAAACGAATAGTTTTTTTTAAGTTGACTGTTGAACTTTAGATAGGTTAAAACTTAGCAAATTTAAAACGATTTAATTAATTTTTTGTGACCTGCTTAAGTCTCCTTTTGTTTTTAAATGTACCTAGCCACACCCCTGACAGGAACATAGATAATTAACCAACCCTGTGTGTGGTATAGCCACAATATAATACCCATGAAAAATGACAAATCCAAACCTAATTCAATGTGGGACCGAAACAACAAGTCTGAATGTCATGATCGGCAGGTGATCCCTTGATAGCCAGCATAGTTAGCATCTTCCGAATGTTGGCTACTCTGATTTCAGGTACACTAACAACGTCCAAAGTAACCACTTAACTCAGAGACACCAACGGAAAAAATGGACTCAAAAAGCAACAAAAATTTACTTTTTTTTTGCGCCGGGTCTTCCTTGCGCACTCTAGTGAGAACCTCTTTAATCATGGTGGGCGTCGTCAATTTTCTCATCCCATCCAGCGCTAACGTCAGATGCTCTTCGCTTGATGAACGCCACAGCTACACGAAGCCAACCACCCACGGGAAGGTGCCCAACCAATTTGCCGCATAGTGAAAATACGTTCCGTCGTGTGACGACACGAGGCATGTCTGGGATTTTGTTCCCTCTTCTCCAATACAGAGATTTATCCTCTCCCCAGACCTGTAACCCAAACACTCGCGCACCATCCTGTAGCCTCTCTGGCTCCTTGCTGAGGAGGCCGAAGCTGCAGAGATGCTCCTTCACACGTGCCGCAGGTACAATGCTCTCGTCCACATGTTATATAGTCATCTACATCATCATTCAGCATCACAACGACACAACATCAAAGACAGACGCATGAATAAACGACGCATGAAGGAAGGAAGACGCAAGAAGAATTAAGATGCAGGAAGGATGACACAAGAAGACTTCTTAAGACATATTTACCTCTCACTTTATTTGTAAGGTTTGAAAGGGTTATTTAAGGGTTGCATGTGAGAGGATGCTGGAGTTCGAACGTAAACTTCATATTTTGACCCCACTGTTATGACCGTCACGTTGTGTCTTGTTCTCCTGATGTTGGGGTCCACTCCATCGGGGCTTTCCGAGGGCCCCCTCGGTCGGGTGTGGCTTTTCCTACCACATCTCGTCTCTAACCCTCTGGGAGTCTGCTGGCAACTGCATCGGGGGTTTTCCGAGTGCCCCCTCGGTCGGGTGTGGCTTTCCCTACCACATCTGGTCTCTAGCTGTCTGGAAGTCTGCTGGCAACTGCATCTGGGGTTTCCGAGAACCCCCTCGGTCGGGTGTGGCCTTCCTTACCACATCAGGTCTCTACTGTCTGGAATTCTACTGACAACTGCTCTGGGACCCAAAACTCAACTGAGTTAAATAATAACTCAACGCCCACACGATCGCCTACTGGATCTTTGAAATCGAATGTTTAATCGTCATCAAGCGGAAATAACTGTCATGCAGTTCAGAGGTTACTCTCTTCCGGTGCATGACTGTAATGGCAGAATGGGACCTTCACCTTTTCCCATATCATAAGCCTTAATCCGCCCACGCGATCTCTTTCGATTACTGGCCATTGGAATGTGTCACTTCCTTCCGGTGTATCACCTTGGAATAGCATTTTTAGGCCGGGGCGAGGGGTCAAAATATAACACACATACACATCATCAATATAGGCAGATGTTGCCCGCTGTATGCGCTTGTCCTTCGTCAAGATAGCCTCAACAATTGTTTGCATGATGGATGGTGCCACATTGAGACCAAACCCTATGCGGGTCAGGCAATACCTTCGTCCCTTAAATAGTACTGTTTGATAGGACCACAGTGATTGGTGCACACGTACATTCGATCCTGCTCGCCGCCATTCTCTCAACTTTTCGGTGCATACGTCTGCACGAGCCGTAAATGGATCCATGTGATCATTTAACTCCCGATAGTCGAGAACCGGCCTTACCTTTTGTTTATTCTGCTGGATGACTGCCATTAATGGGATCAGGCCCTTCGGGGGCCCTAATTTATCTTCCGGGTAAGGAACTAACCACCCATTGTCAATCCAGTTTTGTAGCTCTTTATCGTATTCTGCACGAGCTCTTGCAGGGATTGTGTACTCCGGTACTCTGTTGTATAACTTTTCTGGTGGCTGATCACCGCACCACTTCCATGATACTGTCCAGGATTTGGTGCGTTGGTCGAACTCTGCGCGAAAGTCAGGCTGTTCTAGCTCTATTGTCGCACCCAAAGTGTGAGCCGCCTCAGCAAAATGTGCCTTGTCTCTTTCGTCGATGTGCACGCCGCCCAATTTCTTGATGACATCCATTCCCAGAAGGAGGTCGAATCCCAATGGCTTGCAGTTTACCACTAGCACGTTCGTCTTTAAGGGTTTTCTGTTGGTCACTGTTAAAGTTATGTTACCAACACCATAGCTTAAAAGGCACTTCCTGCTTACTGTCAGAATTGCGGTACTTTTCCGTACTTTGGGTCGACATAACATTCCACTCACAACGGATGAGGAGCAGCCAGAATCCACCAACGCTATCCGATCCATTCCATTGACTTTCACCTTCATTACAGGAAGCACGTCTTCTAGTTTATGTGGGGAGAGAGGAGTGCCGGCCTCTCGCCCCTTGCCTAGTTTTCCTGGACACCTCGATGCGACATGTCCTTGTTGTTGGCACTGATAACAGAGTATCTCCGGGAGCGCTCTTCGTGATTTGCCCCCGGGCTGCCGACAGACTATGGCAAAGTGATTGGGATCTCCACACTTGTAGCACTGCACTGCGACTGCATTCAGCTTGTTGGGGGTTGAAGGTGGGGCCACAGGCACACGAGGAAGAACTCGGCGTCGCCCGGCCGCCGCAGCAACAGGCTCATCGACCTTTGCGTCTTCCGTCATAAGAGCTCGAGCTCTAGCAAGAATCTGGTCATGTGTTCCATCCTTGAGGACCCACGCAATTATCGTCTAACTGGACCGGGGAGTCCAGACACGAAAGCGCAACTGAGCCATTGATCAGAGGTGTTTTCTTCGATCAGACGCGCTAGGTCCTGTAGGTCACCCAAATATTCGTCCACAGTTTCCCTGGGTCGCAAACGACGCGAGACAAATGTGTCAAATGCAACAAAAGGGTCCGGCGCAAAAGCCACGAGGAGGGCTTGTTTTACCTGCTGTAAATCCTCCCTTTGGTCACTGGTTAACCGTCGGTATACTGACAGAGCCCCGCCTCTCAGCCTGAGTGGTAGAACACGTTCAACGTTGTCAACACCACACATTTCGCACACCAGCTCCACCTGTTCCAACCATTCTGACACCCTGTGGTCGGATGAGACGCCATGAAATTCGGGAATCAGCCGAATGTCAACACTTCACTTCGAGTTCTGGCGTGAGATACAATGCATCAGATAGCTCACCGACAGTAAAGTAATATCAATAAATGTATTATAAGAAACATCGCTTTCTATTAAATCAATACTAAACAATGACAACAAAATTCTACCCTGATAAGCTTACTGCCGACGAAAATCGACCGCCTGTACTTTTTAGAACCGTTGATATTACGTTATCATATATACTTCAGAGGCGCATGAAATAATTTTTCAGGTTGAATTTTATTATTTCTAGTTTTAAGGCGCATTTTTCACTCCTGAAATTCCTTAAGTCTTTATGATCATTAAATTCGATTGGGATATACACTATCATATCAATGGATAAACATTGGCGGGATTTGTACAAACATACACAATTAAAATAGTCCGCTAGTCGAGCTTCTCACCACACGAGGTGTCCATTTTTAAAATTTTTATAGTTGGTAACTGCTACTATCAGTTTAGCTGCAGAGTTATTACTATATTTTCATAATGTTTATTTCTTTGTCAAGTTATTTCTGCCCACACTATCAATCCTATGACTAAGTGGAGAAAAGATTCTTTGCCTGACCAAGAAAAGAATGAATAAGAAGCATAAAACGTACATATTAATACTGCAGTCAAACACATTTGGCACTTTCTTGACCCCCCTCCAATAGAAATAAGACATTAATTTAATAATGAATAAAAAGACTCAATAAAAAACGAAAAGAAAAGAAAAGGTAATTTTCTTCTTGCTTACTTGGGTCGAGATATTTGTTAGCAACCTTTGTGTGAATATATATACATAGATAGTGTGACGTGGTATGCTACAGAGAGAGGGAAGGGGAGGTCAATTCCCTTACCCTTCTTTATTTGAATCAACAGGCATTAGGACTGACCGTTAAAACGGTAGGAGAAAGAAGGTCAAGCTACATACACTCTGTGACCTGTAGTCTATTGAACAAATGAAGGCGTCTAAGTCACTCGAGTAGTGTGACCTAACGGGGTAGTGGAAGAAGGAAAAGTCGAATGATTGGCCCACAGACTCTTCGCGCCAAAATGCCATTATCCGTTAGAGAAATTTGGAGAAGAATCTTCAGTTTTTGGACAGAAGTAAGCGAGAGAAACACGCTGATCTCCGCCGACTCCGGGAGGTCACTCTCCCGTAAAAAGGAGAGAAAGGAATTTGAACGTTGAAACTCGTCAAAGATAAGTACAACTTAAACTGTTTTCATTCTACAATTCCTACGAACCAGACATGCAGGACACTGCTAGAGAAGCAGGGACGAGCTCATAAGTGATGTACTCCTATGGACCTCCACATATGGCCGAGCAAAAGTGGGACGACCAGCTCGAACGTACATACAGCAACTATGTGAGGATACGGGATGTAGCCCTGAAGACATGCCGGAGGCGATGAACGATAGGGAGAAGTGGCGAGAGAGGGTCAGGGATATCCGTGCTAGTGGCACGACATGATGATGATGATGATATGTATTCAAAAAAGAAAGAGAGAAACTGAAAAGATTCTGTTTCATCAATAGTTAAATTAGTGAATGAACTTCGTTCCGGTGACTTAGACACTTTTCTCAAGTAAGAGAAAAAAGAAAGAAAGAAAAAAAAGAGAAAGAAAAAAGAACTGTTGAGAGACATCTCCGTTTGATGCTTTCCTGTTGACTTAACATTTTGTTATATTGTAAAAAGAAAAGAGAAAGGAAAAAGAGCTGTTTCTGAAATCTCATAATTATTTGTCTGGTCGTCGCCTATTAAAATTTTGTTGCATTTTAAATGCACCCTTGTGTTGAAATCTTTTGGTTGTGTTATTCCCTCTATCGATTCGTCTTCTTTTGCACGTATCTGTTTCAGCGTCGTATCGCTTTCATTTATTCTCGCTAAACGTCTAATTCACCTTAAAACATTACAAGGGAATTTTGGAAATTTGACTACAGTTAATATTTTCTAACACAGAAGCTCGTTCTTCCGCTATCTGAGGGGATAAGAAGACAAAGGACTGAGTGGTGCATATGAAAGTGAATTGGTACCCCCTTACCAGCGTCTGAGATCAGTCTAGCCCCAAATTAACCTCCACATTATTTACCGGTTTACCTTATGCCCAAAATAGGAGTCTTGACTGGGACTTATTTTGCGGAGGGTCAAGTGCCAGACAGCCCTCGACGTCACATGCGCATAAAATGGACTCTCGTCTTGGAATAATTATTCATGCAACGTCACGATAGATAGATAGATAGATATCTGTGTCCCTGTCTGCGTTTGTTTATATACACATACACATACACACACATTTCCATTCTACGATACTCTCTTTCCAGTGGAAGAATATAGGTGTTCACGAGCCTTTCCGACATCATCTTATTTTAAAGAAAATATATTTTAGAATGTTCTTCAATCTTCTGAATAACGATAAAATTAAATTAATATCTCCCTTTATTTCAATATCAGATTTATATGTGTGTGAGGAATGAGTGAAAAATGAACAAGCATCCGGGGTTCTGGGCAAACTGAGTGGTAGGACATTTGGACAATGTCCAAGAGCCCCAAGCAACAAGAATTTCTGGTAGCCAAATTAATTTCTTGATATTAGCATCCAATTAATTATTATTATAGCTAAATTGTTTTAACACAACCCATTCCAACTAGTAATATACCCCGCTGTTGTTCCTTTCCAGGGTTCCGGAGTACTCACAAACATTCTTGAGTACTCCGTAACCCTGGAAAGGAACAACAGATTTTTCTGTCTTTTTTTTTAGACATGGACCTTTGGAAACAAATGTCTGATTAAGATTGTACATGTCTTTCCGAAATGAATAGTAGGGTGAGAGGAGTTAAGGGTTCACTAACCAATTTTGACAAGGGACCCTGATCAGGTCCGTCACAGCTCACGTCGCATCTGATCTCGGGCTTTTTTCAGAAAATAAACCACTAAGACTACAACGCCAGCAATAATTATAACGAGACGACCGTGCTATATAAGTCAAATCTCGCCATGATTCATGACTCTTCATCAAGGTAAAAAAATATAGGAAAATACACGTCAACATGATCTATTTTATAGAAAAGACGTTATTTGGTTTAAAATTCTACAAAAATTACGCAGTAAAAACAATTGGAAAAATTTCTGAATCGAGAAAAAAAATTCGGATTTGTAAAAATTACTAAAACTAATTAATGAAATTTAATAAAACTACTAAATCTATCTATGAAAATGTGGCTCTGTATAAAAACATAGCGAAAATTATTTGACTGATATTGTCATCGGTTATGTAAAGATGAATAATAAAAACAAAGAATACATTTCACGGTCAAATAATTATGTTTCGATTTGAAAGACTCTAATTAGTTTCAGATGGCTATGATGATATTGATATTGATTTTTAGGAAAGAGTGAATGATTTTTATAAGCATTTTATAGGTAACAGCTATCCATGATGATAGTGATACTTCTATTTAGAAAGGAGTGACGGATTCTAAGAAAAAAAAATATATATGTGTGTGTGTATGTGTGTGTGTGTAGTTGGGTAGCAGTCTTTCACTTAAGTATGTTTGATTGAATAAGATACATTTTAAAAGGATCTCAATGAAATTATATAGATAAAATGATTCTTTATTATTGAATCAAACATATATAGATATATAGATATATATATTTGTAATTTATAAATTCGGCAGTTAATTGCTCGAATGGCATTGGCTTATTTCAAAATTGTACCGTTATTGTCCCTTTGTGGGTATAAAAGCGTGTAGCTTGAGCTCGTCAGCCTCTCCCTTTTCGTTTCTTCTTTTCAGTCAGTTTGGTTTAATCCGGAAGCAGTCTAAAACGCGTCTAGTGGTCAGTTTGCTAGGCAGCGTTTCGATCGTTTAGCCAACGCTTGGATGTTTAACCGAGTTAAAAATCTAGAGATGTTTCCCGTCAGATTTCTCTGTCGCACAGAAATGGAGTGCAAGTTGTAAAGAAGCCAAGAATGGGTATTCTCTCCGCAGAAAAAAAAGGTTGCGCACTACAGTAGGTAGGTTTCGGACGATATTTTTGAGAAAGGGGACTATGGAAGAAATTCAACACGAAATTTGAATTCCTTTGAGGACCAGCCTAGAGAATTATCAAGGCAAGCCACAGAGAAAAGGAAATATTCAACACCAGATACAGAGTATTTTTCCCGGCTGGAGGGAGACTATTTGTAGTTTGAAACGAACAAGAAAAAAAAAAGAACTTTAAATTCGCATAGTAAGCGTGGGTATTTTGTAGATAAACTGTTTCATATTACTCATTTCTTCGATACAATCCAACAGGGAGCACTTTTACTCGTTCCAATTCTACTCTTCATTCTACTTTATTTGTATTATTCTTATTCTATGTTTATTTTTTTATGTTAAAATAAGAGTTGAGTGTATAACTCTACCTGCATAGCGAAATATATGCAATGCAGTCTAAGAATTGTTTTGTAAGATTTATCTCTTTGAGAATAAAATCAAATTAAAATGGGAAAAGTTGTTTTGACTCAAGAAATATATTGTAAATTAAATTAACATCAGAAAATCTGGCAAACACTTGTGCGCGACATACGGAACTACTGGACAACTGTTTCGACCTTATGCCAAATCAACTAGTCATAACAATTGCGCGACCAATTGACCTGAATATGTCTTGTAAGTTACATGCATACAGAGGACACAGTCAATTCCAGGGCCACGTCTTCCCTAGAGGATTGGAAATACACATCCGCGTAATTATTATAACTTCAAAGGCAAGGAAATAGATTGTAAATTGAATTACTAGATACTGATTTTCTGATCATGGTAATTCAATTTACAATATAATTCCTCTACTTAAAAATAAAATGTACATCAAGAAATATAGACGTCTCTTTTGGGTTTTTTTTGCAGGTAAATGGTAGAGTAACTACTCCCCTCCACTTGTTTCTATACCCTCTTTTTCTACCTTCCTTTCTCTCCTTTACTAAACATCGGCTCACTGCTATCTCGGCTTACTACTATAGTCGAAGCTTAGTAAACATCCTCAGCCTTTCTTTTAGTACCTAAGCTCGGAGATATTTGGTACATTTTGCATATGATACTAATTTTCCAGTTAGGTACCTCTGCAGGTATACCGTCCTCACCAGACGGCGCAGAATAAGGCTCCTGGTGAAGACAGTATACCTGCAGAGGTACCTAACTGCAGAGGTATATAAAGCCATGCCAGATGTATTTGCCTTGTGGGTGCATCGTGTCTTCAACGCAGTCTGGCTCTCTGAGACGTACCCTGCCGATTGGAGTGAAGCCATCCTACTACCTTTCTTCAAAAAGGGTGATAGGAAACTCTGATCGAATTACAGGGGAATTAGTCTCACCGATGTGGTAGCCAAAGCATTTGCAGTGTTTCTCCTTCGGCGATTTCAAAGTGTTCGTGATCTGCGAACTCGCTCGTCTCAGGGTGGCTTCCGTCCGGGTAGGGGCTGTGTTGATCAGCTCTTCAGCCTGTGGTGCACCCTCGAACTGTTGTATATTGACCTACGACCCGGCCGGGCTGTCAAAATAGGAAATGCACCTATGTAAATAACAGGTCGAGGAATAATCAAGATATTATAGCCTTGAACGTGGATGGGTTCAATGAGTGCAATTGTAACGCCCACAAGAAGAAGGGGGCCTTGAACTATTATATAACTCGGTGAAGACAGGAAGTCAATTAGTTTGGAGACCAGACCAGTGGAGAAGATGCGGTAGAGAAAACCAGTACCCAGAGAGGCTGGGCCCCTATGCCTCGGTTGAGCAGCCCAGGAGAACGGGAAAGAAACGCGGTTATGGCCAATAGAGTGGGGGTCAATATGTTGTAATTCTGTTCGGTCTCCAACTCCCTCTCACACACAACCCTTTCAAATAAAGTGAGAGGTATATTTTTCTAAGAACTGTGTCGTTCGTCTTTATTGTGTCGTTATGTTTATGCATGCATCTGCATATGAGTATACAACATTATAATACGATTTGGTGTCTGATGCCAGTTTTCACGAGACATGCGCGACTCGAACCTGGGTAGACGATCCACGAAGCGGCCAAAGACAGAAAGAATGCGGCACTTGGGGGGCGAGCGAGAGAAAATTTGGAAAAATCCCAGCGAAAAAAGAAGAAAAGGAAAGACCAGCGAAAAAGAACAGAAAAAAAAAAGAAAAGAAGGAACAAAGCAAAAACTGCAACATGCTGGATGGAAAGAAGAAAAAAAAGAGAAAAAACAAGAACAGACCGACGAGAAAGAATAGAAAAAAGAAAAGAAAAGAAAAGAACAAAGGAAAAAACTGCAACATGCTGGATGGAAAGAAGAAAAAAGAAGGTATTTGCTCATTGTGTAACTCTATCTCTCTGTCAAATAATATTTGGGTTCGTGAAAAAAGAATTGAAATTGATTATAATGGTGAAAGCATTAGTTTTAATGACAAGGGCCTTTCTAGAAGGATAAAATTGGAAATAATTTTTTTAAAAATATGTGTGATCCCTAGATAAAAATTATGATTACTGCTATGTGTAATATTGTATCGTAATAAGGGAGAGAAAAAGAAAGGGTAGGAAACGGGCAGGAAAAGAAGGGAAAGAAAGGTGATTATGGGACAGTTACTGTCCGGCTTTTGAGTGACACTTTATAGTAAACAAAATTTTTATGAATGAGATTTTATAGTAAACAATATTTTCATTAATGAATTTTATAGTAGACGGGGATTTTCTGAGTAAAATTTTGTAGTAACTTGTAAGTGGTGATTGGAAATTAGAATTTTAATCCGAGAGATGGAATTTCGGGAGCATCGATGGGGTTGTCCAGGAATTTCGCACATCGGTGGTTTGTCTGAAGAATGCGCATATACTTTTGCATATTTGTGAAGTCGGGATAATTGATTTTGGCTACTGGTAGAAGCCATACCATGTTTTGTGACAGTCTCACCCGGGGAGGGGTTGAGAATATTCGAGAAAATTTGTCGTACTGGATATTTTGTAAATTCCCCTAAGAATGGATTTGAGAATCCTGTGGTATTGTAGTACTGACTGGTTAAGTGGAATTCCCCCTGGAATGTGGTTCGATTTTTGGTTTTGAGAAGGTTATTTTTGAATTTTGAAACAGGGCTTTGGGGATAATTAAGATATGCGCAGAATTTTCACGGAATCATGTGTAGCGAAAATTCGTAGACCCGGATTGGAATTGTTTTGAATTGGGAAATGTTGTTGGCCAATAAAGGACAGTGAATGAGCAATTTATTATAAAAAAAAAAAAGAAAGAAAAGAAGAAAAAGGGACAGGACAATGGAAAAAGGACAGAGAGGAAAAGAAAAAGAAACTTGAACACTGTTGAACACAGCATATAGAAAAGAACGAACATTTTTTAGAGAAATAGACAGTACATAGATTGGAAAAAAAGAAAAGAAAACTGACATTTGTGAACTGTGACTGCAATATTGTTTTGACTTGTTGTAAAGTGAAAATTTATGAGTTTGTTTGAGTTTAAAGGTGACATAAGAAAAAAATTTTTTTTCTGTTTCATATTATGAAATTTGACGAAAACCATTAACAGAGGATTTTATACTAGGGTTACAAATATTTATAATTATATTGATTCTACAAATTTTTAGAATATTGGGTTTTCGTGGAATAGGAAATATTTTTTTAGGTTTCGGTTTTTGAGCGAATCGTAGGCTGACGCGAGATCAGGACAGAGATTCATCCAAGTTGTGTTACAGATTGTTGTGGGTAGACGGTAAAGAAAGCAATTCTATCGAAGAATTCGCCGGCCCATGGAGTTGTTGAAGGCCTGTGGTGGCTAGGTTTTTCACATTGGAGTTCCAAGGATGGAATAAAGGAAAGAAAGGCGTGGCATGCGCTAATATTTTGTGGATGATGTCTGAGTCTTTCCGTCACGATGGTGTTTTGGATTCGTGCGTGATTTGGCGAAACGAAACGAATCTGGGAAAGGCGAGGTGCCTATATATATTGGTAGCCACGAGGGTTCCTGATTAAATTGAAATGCAACCCGGAGAGAGTGTAATCAGGTAAAGCATGTTCCTCAAGGACTTACAAACCAATGGGCATGGAAACAGAGACTTAATGAGAAAAAAATGAGTAACACATTGCTAATAAAAATTTTGCGTGGTCTATTTTAGGTGGTTTATTGCATGCGTGTCAGATTGTGATACATTCGGATGTATTATGTTTCATAGAATTGTGATGCATTGTTTTGGGCCATGATTTTTGTAGGTTTACGTGGAATGTTTTGGGCCTTAAAGATATGGTATTTTAGTTGTGGAATTCTCTGGTTACTCCAGGTAGGACCTGCTGAGCGAAGAACTGGAGTGTGGTCATGAGGAATTCAGGCGAAATGTGTTGATGGAATGACCAGGGTCACTAGGTTTGTGACCAGGATCTGGGACTAGAGTATGGTCCTTTTATGGTTTTGAAATTCTTCAAGGAATTATAGAGGGCCCCGTTGTGTTTGGGAGGATAAAAGATGCATCCGTATTGTACCTTGATGCACACATGTTAAGATGGCCAATCACGCAAAGATAGTAAAACAAATTTAGATGTTAATTAGCCGGGCAAGTGTTACATAGGGAGAAGGTCGCCTTCTAAGTAAGATTTTGTTTTGCTGTGGTTCAAGTAATTTCTTTTTGTGTTTTTTTCCCCCCAGCTATTATTGTCCTTGTGAATTATTGTAAAATGTGTGTATGAGGGTGATGGAGACGAACGTGAAGAAAAATTTCACATGTGAAATTTTAAAAAATAAGTGGGGATGATTGTTGTATATTGACCTATGACCCGGCCGGGCTGTCAAAATAGGAAATGCACCTATGTAAATAACAGGTGCATCCGGTCGAGGAATAATCAGGATATTATAGCCTTGACCGTGGATGGGTTCAATGAGTGCAATTGTGACGCCAACAAGAAGAAGGGGGCCTTGAACTATTATATAACTCGGTGAAGACAGGAAGTCAGTTAGTTTGGAGACCAGACCAGTGGAGAAGATGCACTCAGAGAGGCTGGGCCCCCAGGCCCTCGGTTGAGCATTCCAGGAAAACGGGAAAGAAACGTGGTTATAGCCAATAGAGTGGGGGTCAATATGTTGCAGTTCTGTTCGGTCTTCAACTCCCTCTCACACACAACCCTTTCAAATAAAGTGAGAGGTATATTTTTCTAAGAACTGTGTCGCTCGTCTTTATTGTGTCATGTTTATGCATGCATCTGCATATGAGTATACAACAGAACAACGCTGGGGCATACCAACAGCCAATGGTCCTCTGTTTCGTCGACTTTGCACCTGCTTTCGACTCAGTTGATAGGGCTCACTCTGGCGTATCATGAGAGCCGATGGCATGCTCGAAAAACTTCTTCGTCTCATCAAGGGCTACTACCAGTCGACGCGAGCCCGTGTACGTGCTTATGGTGAGGAGTCGGAGACGTTTGAGGTGAAGACTGATGTGCGGCAAGGATGTGCCCTATCTCCTACCCTCTTTAACTATGCCATCGACTATATCATCCACCGAGCCCTTCGGGACTACGCTGGAGTTGAAGTTGGTCAGAATGTCAGGGTGTCTGATCTGGCCTATGCGGACGACATCGTCTTGGTCGGATCGTACTGTGGCGATGTGCAGGCGGCGCTCAACCGTATGCAAGCTGCAGCCCGGGGTGTGGGTATGACCATAAATGTCTCGAAGACCAAAGTTATGCCGTCTCTGGTTGATCCAATCAACTGGCAGCCATTGACACTGTACGGGGTCAATCTGGAGAACGTGCAGTCTTTCGTCTCTCTCGGCTCAACAATAATGCCGTCGGGGCAAGGTGCTGCTGATGTGGAGAGCCGTATAGGAGCTGCAAGGTCCGCATTCGTGCGTCTCAAGCGGTCACTATGGGGGCGACGATAGATATCCACAGCTACAAAAGGGCACATCTATCAAGCCATTGTCCAGACGGTCCTCCTCGATGGGTGCGAAACGTGGCCATTTAGACCGGTTGACCTACGAAAGCTTGAAGTGTTCGGCAACGATTGCCTTCGTTACATTCTACGATGCCGCCGAATGGATTGTGTGCTCACAACTACTCTAAGTCGTCGCCTGAACCTTCGTCCTCTTCCACCTGTCCTGCTCCAGCGTCGTCTCCGCTGGTTCGGGCACGCAGCTCGACGCCCAGAGGGAGAGTTCATCCGCAATGTACTTCTTCCCCATTCTCTTCCTAACTGGCGAAAACGTGTCGGTGGACAGCTGAAGACGTAGGCCAGCACAATCAAGGATGACCTAGCAGCACTATCTGGTTCCTAAGTAGTTGGTCTTCGGCGATGGAATCGCGATTGGCTCGCTATTTCGTGTGACCTGGCTCAGGATCGGCGAACGTTGGCTGCGATGGTTCGAGATGCTGTACTTGCTCGGGAGGAAGCCGGTTCAACCCGACCAGGGAGAAAGCTGATACAAGTACAAGTAAGTAAGAAATGCAGTCAGAAACTAGCGGAAATATTGACAGAAAAAAAAGCTGTAGTACTAAATGTGATAACTGCCGCAGGAGATAAACAATTATTGAGAACAAAATACATAGAAGAAAACTGTTCCAGAATTGACAACTGAACTTAATGCCTCTTGATAGTAATTTGTGCCGCGCTCAACTCTGAGAAATCGACTTGTGAGTACATAAACAGAAAAGACTGTTATGGGCAAAAAGCAAAAGAACTGAACATTAAAAAGGTGGCAAAATGTATTGTGGACAGATGAGTCAGAATTTGAACTTTTTTTTACCATATAGCAAAAGAAGACTGTATGTGAGAAAGACTGGAGAATGACTGAATGATGAATGCGTAATTTTAACTATCAAGTATGGTGGTGAGTCAATTACGATTCCCTTGATCTGAATGAAATCTCTAATAAGAGATTTCATTCAGATCAAGGGAATCATGAAAAAAGAATAATATCATTAGATTTTGCAAAGACATACGATCTGGCTTACACACAATTGGAAAAGAAAATTACCTTTCAATAAGACAACGATCCAAAACACTCTTCTAATCTATGTAAAAATTATCTTGAGTCAAAAAAAACAAAAACAAAAAAAAAAAAAAAAAAATTTTGGAAATTATGACTCAGTCGCCTTAATTCCCTGACTTCTATACCATTGAATTAGTATGGGATGAATGGGATAGAAGAGTGCGAAGGGAATACCCAAAAATATTTGTTACCTTTTCCGGACTTGAAGAATGTTCGGGAAGGGCTACTATCAACATTTTTTCAAAAACTGCCGGAAAGAATGCTAAGAATTTGTAATGCAGTAATTAAGGCAGGTGGTGGTTTTATTGACGAAAACAAAATATTTAATTTTTTTTTTATTGTTAAGTGCTTATTTTTAGTCAAAATAATACACTAGTTACTGGAATGTTATCTTTTACTTTAAAAAAATACCAAAATATCTCTTTTTAGTTGTTTTTTTTTTTTTTAATGCCAAGTGACCTCACTCTTTTTGCCTGTAGTACATATGCAATTTTCACACACACACACACACACACACACACACACACAGAACAAAATTAAAAAAATAAATTCAAAAAATACAGATCTCTTGGTGGACCTTCTTATTTTAATATATAAGTTCATCATAAATCCACTAAAAAAATGACCATATACATTTTACTCACATCATAACACTAAAATAAAAAGTAAATTGACCATAGATCTTTACTTAAGAGCTCTTAGTATTTGCACCCCCGAATTTTTAAATGATGAATTTGGCAATATAGAAAATTCCTTCACACAACTTCAATATCATAAATACTAAATAAAATGTGTTAAAAAGTTTTAAATTCACAAACGTAAACGTTTTTCAAAAATTTAATAACAATTTTTCCAATAATAATCTATTACACAGATATGTTTTACCCAATGATTCAACATCATAAAAAAGCTTAAATAACCTTGAAATCAAAACAGTTACAAACTCTTCAAAAACAATGAAGAATATGATCATAATCAAAATAACCACATCAAGTTAGATGCAGGTATTTACTCTATCCAGTGTTTAAGATATCATTTTTAAAAATGGGTAAAACTTTGTAATCACTCAAAAAAAAAAAAAAAAACGAATAAAAGAGACATAAAATTCGGCGACGAAAAGAATACGTTCGTCGAACATAATTTAGAAACTAATCACAACTTCTACATTAAAGATTCCCAAATACTAGTTAATATACATAATTAAAAAACTCAGAAAGATTGTTGAATCTAGCATTATTCCTAATTATAATACTATTAAATAAAGACCCAGTTTTTTCAACTTATCAACCTTATTTAGTAAAATTAGCGCGAAATTAGTAAAATTTTAAAAATGAATTTCGAACACAAATTGCGTCACGTAGTTTTGAAACAGAACGCTATAAACGGTTTATGCAAAGATTTTTCTCGTTTTTTCGTCTCGTTTTATTTTAAGATTGAATATAATTGAGAAAATACAACATCGCATATTATTATTTCCCTGATGATGGTATAGAATAGACATTTTTTAGCCTTAAAATAATCAACAAAAACATACATAAGAACATTCTAGAAAATACTGTCTCCCATAGACAGACTAAAACCGGCGTACTTAGAATTACCCATAAAGAAAAGTACAACCAAATACTCAACAACTACAAATACCACATTGTTCAAACCACCCTCCACGCCGACAAATACACTAGCAAACATCACCATAAAATCTGGAAGAAATGTACATTGGCCTAAACATTTTAAGACATGTTACATATCAATAAATATTTTCAACATTTATCAATCTGCGCGGGGGAGGGTATATAGAATACATATTTTTTTTTGCCTTAAAATAATCAACAAAAACATACATAAGAACATTCTAGAAAATTTGGATCAAAATCGCATTAGCATTGAAGTTACATTTTTACATTTTTCAACCAATCAGCTAAAAACTTAGAATAAGAACAGTCTAGAAAATCCGGATCAGAAACTAATTAACAGAAAATTTTTAGGCTCTAAAACAATTAAGTAAAAATACGAATCTGATTGGTCAAGATACGTCTACGCGCTTAAATTTTACGACCCGAAATAAAACTATCTTTGATCCACTACTAAAGTAGTATATATAAGGAAGAATTTAATCAACCAGGTCAGTTTTCGGTCATTCAATTCATTTCTTCCACGACCAAAAAGTTATTCCGTCTACAACCAAAAAGATTTTTCACTAGAGGTTATGAAACGAGCAGCAGAGAGCCGCGATATAGACTCAAAGGGAAAGGCTTGAGACTTTCTTTCATCAATGCGACACGTTGTCGCCATGAACTTAAGAAAACACACAGTGCGGACTTAATGAAAGCAAAGACCCATACTTATGGCCCATCATTTATATACACACACACATACCCATATATGTAAATAAAGACAATTATTTTTATCCTACTATTTTTATCCTACTTCCAACCATGGAACCATTTATTTGATAGACTTTATCAACATGTAAATACACACACACACGTGTGAACAATCCTATTTTCATTTAACTGGCCATAACTGTATTTCTACAAAGGCTGCTCGCACATTATGTTTCTCATTTATTTCTATTCCTGTTTTGTTATGAATATTAAATTGTTTGTTTCTTAATGTTCGTTGTTGTCATATTCCATTTGTTTTATGTGCTTGTAAAATTTGTGTTGTATTTGTGGTGGAACTAAACATGAATGTAATACCCGTAAAATACGGATGAGAACTCACTCTCACTCGCTACAAATTGGAGAGTAACATATTCACTAAACAATAACATTCACCCACTACAATGGCTTAATATAACAAATCGAAACGTTTACGCTGGTGATTATAAATAAAATCATCCTCTGAAGAGCTTATTCTTTCATATATATATATATATATATATATATATACAAATTTGGGCCATCATCAGGGGAGGATCTATTACAAAAATGATGTAACTTTTGTTTTTGCATAACTACTATGTAAGAGCGTCTATACTGTTGGAGTGTGTAGCGTTTGCTTTTGAATATGCTTCTATAAATAGTGTCAATAGCTAAAGACATTTAAGTACATAAGCACTGGTTTGAAAATTAATTCTATTAAGTGTCGGTTGCATGTTTCTAATATGTAGTGCTTCCAGAATCTGTAGTCTTTGTTATTTTGATGTTCTAATATTGTTGTGTTGTCGGTGAGAATTTTTCGTAATTCTGTTATTGGGCATGAATGTTTTTTTAAATGCTGTGATATGGAACTTGTATCAGAAAGGTGTATTGTAATTCTCCTCGAAAGGGCAGTTGAGGTTAAATCAACATATATATTATTATTATCAGAGATACAATCTCCTAAAGGACATTTAAAATGATATATAACGTTGTTTTTTTGCAAATCCCCAGTCGAGGGAGAGGAATTATTTTTAAGTTGGAGGTTTTAAATTTATTATAATATATAAGTTTTATCTTTTTATTAGGATCAGTGCTTCTATGAATCAATGTTTTTAATATTTTTTCATCTGATTTATAATTGTAGTGCACTTGGTTACGGTAAAAAAGTTTGATATATGTTTGTTGACTGGGTGGAGTAGTACAGTGTTTATTTTGTTGGTTGATATTTTTAATCATACGTTTAATTTGTTCATGAACAATATAGTTAGGAAACTCATGATTAATGAGAGCCTGTTTTATGTTTTCTACCTCTTTATCTTTCTACCGCTTATCTTTCTGATACAAGTTCCATATCACAGCATTTAAAAAAACATTCATGCCCAACAACAGAATTACGAAAAATTTTCACCGACATCAAAATAACAAACAAAAACTACAGATTCACGAAGCACTACATATTAGAAACATACAACCCACATTTAACAGAATTAATTTTCAAACCAGTGCTAATGTACTTAAATGTCTTTAGCTATTGACACTATTTATTGAAACACATTTAAAAGAAAACGCTACACACTCCAACGGTATAGACGCTCTTACATAGTAGTAATGCAAAAACAAAAGTTACATCATTTTTGTAATAGATCCTTCCCTGATGATGGCCCAAAGTCGGACAGAAAGTACTTGGGATATATACAATTATGGGAAATACATCAATCAATTACCGGAACGGATCAACAAGAAAATATGTAGACTTTGTATTAATGAAAAAATGCTGCCAAAATACACACACACACACACACACACACACACACACACACACACACACACACACACACACACACACACACACACATATATATATATATATATATGTGTGTGTGTGTGTGTGTGTGTGTGCGTGCGCGCGCACACGCGCATATACATACACATAAACATCATGAAAATTTTTCAAGCGCGCGCGCACACACATACACACACACATACACACACATTAAAAACTAATGCCAATAAATGTTGAGCTTGAATATATTGGAGATAGTTTTTCAAGCGAATGAAAATACATCATATCATTACCGATATAAAAATCAATAGGAAACACGTTTATTTTGTAAATACAATAATATTGTAAAAGGAAATAAAATATATATGCAAATATCTAACAGGATCTTAGCGTTGATAAATTAACAGCGAAGTAATTTTTCTGAAAACGTGGAGGGTTGTGCTTACAACTTAGATATATACGCCTCGCGAACTTTATGCTGTAATTGAGGCATCTTACGATGTATACTCTCACGTACGTACGCACGTATGCACACATATTTGGTATAGAAATCTTCCGATAATTTATGAGTGCGTGTGTATGTGTGTGTCCGTCCAGTTTATTGAGTAAAAATAAAGGCTCTTTAAAAAATGTTGACAGTAGCTTTAAAAACGTGTACAATTTTGTTCTAATATTGACATACCTTCGTCCGTCAAGAAAAAGAAAAAGAAAACATTTTTTCGCAACTAATATTTATTGCTTAACATTTAGAAGCCCTTCTTTTTTATAATTTCATTTACCAGTTATTTTTATATTTTTTTCATTGCAAAGAACTACTCCACGTACTTTTCTGAAGAATGTGGACTTTTGGTCATTAAAATAATTCTTTAAAGACTCAAATAAATGATAATCCAAAGTTCAGCTGTTTGTCTCAGGCTAGTTAATGCTAAAGTTAAATTTCATTGTTCGACATAAACTTTATGAAATAGTCTCGAACTTCGAACGTTCCTTGTCCCATCTACATGTAGATAATTGGAAACATTTTTAGTTGGGTTTCTTCTGGTAGATAAAATATTTTTAGTTTAACAAGAACTAAATAAAACGAATTTAATTCTTAATTTCAATTCTGACCGTCCGTTAAGATCAGATAATAATGCTTGAGACATGTTCGAAGGAGGAATGTCATAAATTTCTAATTTCTAATGATTATTTAGTCAATTGACTTCTTACTAAATGATAAATATGACCACGGATTTGTCACAAAATTCTCATCCATTAGGAGAAAAAAAAAAAATTCCTTTTCAAATAAAAGCTTAGTGTTGCGGAGCCGATAATAATTTAAGGGTATAATGCGTGCGAGTGTGCATGGCCAAAGACAATGAAGGGAGACAGAAGGCAAGTCAATAGGTACAACAAAAGTGACGATTTTATTGCCGGAATTACAAATTTGTATGTAAATGTCCGTGGCGGTTGTATGTGGTCTTCAGCTAGGATGGGTTACGTCGTTAGCTGGTATGGTCGAGTTGGAGTTGTAGTTGTGCGCAGTAGGACGCTCGACGAGGGTAGCTGGCGTAGGTCGAGTCGTGGGCTAGTTGTTGCAATGCTAGGGTAGTCCGTAACTGCGAGTCGTTACGTGGACTGAATGCTGCATTGTAGGAGCGTCGTGGTCGGTAGATCGATATCCCGGTTTTGACAGTACGTTGGGTTAACCGGGGGGGTGTCGATCAGGTTGCTAGCCCGTAACAGCGAGTCGTTACGTGGGCCAGATGCTACAATGCCAGTGTAGTCCGTAACAGCGAGTCGTTACGTGGACTAGATGCTGCATTGCTGGGGTAGTCCGTAACAGCGAGTCGTTACGTGGACTAGATACTGCGTTGCTGGGGTAGTCCGTAACAGCGTGTCGTTACGTGGACTAGATGCTGTGTTGCTGGGGCAGTCCGTAACAGCGAGTCGTTACGTGGACTGCATCGCCGGAGCGTCATGGTCGGTAGCTGTGGCTTTGTCGTGCCAGATAGCTGTGCGGGCGTATCGTTTACTGTTGCTATGGATTTGTCGTGCCAGATAGCTGTGCGGGCGTATCATTTACGGTGGCTTTATCGAGGCGGTGGCTAAGGCTATTCCGCGCCAAAGCTGTGCGGACGTATCGAGGCGGGGGCTAAGGCTGTTTCGTGCCAAAGCTGTGCGGACGTATCGAGGCGGTAGCTAAGGCTGTTTCGCGCCAAAGCTCTGCACTGTCGAGCGAACAGGCCAGGAGGCCGAGGCTAAGATTGGCGTTATCTTAGCGCTGCGCAGATAGTGGAGCGGTAGCTAAAGGCCAACCCCTGCCTTTAGCGCTGCGCAGCCAAATGGACGAGCGGAACCGAGTGATGGTTAAGGCCGGCTGGTCTTAGTGAGTCCTCTTCGTGTTTGCCTCCAGGCCGTCTATTTCGACTGATCAATTAATGACCGCCAGAGATGCACCGACCCACAGACCACTCTCATAGCCCTTAAAAAGAACCGTAAAAAAAAGGTTGAATCTGCTACTAGAAGTGGCGGTGAGGTGGGTGCAACCACGATAATGTAGGACCCGAGCCTCGTGGCCCCTGAGAGCGTCCGCGTAGACCTCTGAATTTTCGCCGCCTGAAGCCTTTTTATATGGAAGAAAGGGAACTTCACTTCTGTCGCACCACGTGGATAGAAAGTTCTTCTACAAAAAATGGACGCAGAAAATAAGTATTTCTTTAGCCCGGTATAGGCTAGCGAAAAGTATTACTTCCATTTTTATAGAATTATTTCTGGCAGAAGTGTTTTGCAAATGTTGATAAATATTAATTTATCCCTTTCTTAGCTGTAACGGCCGGCTAATATCGAAAAAGGGCTTCATCATTTCCGGTCGCGCCCGGATGTTATTTCTCTAGGGCGAGGTGTAATCCGATATGTTTACATTTGTAGGCCGGTCGCAGCAACAGGATTCTTTCTGCACATTCCATTTTCATAAAATTTCTGGAAAAATGATTTATTTTTATTCCATAGAAAGGATGTTATTCTACAAAAAAAATTACGTAGTATTTTTAATGTTGAATATTCACTCAGATTTTTAAAAATACTGAAAATCAAACTAATCAGCGAAATTTAATAAAACTATCACCATTTAACCATTATTTATTACTCTGTATAAAAACACTGCAAAAATTAGTTGAGTGACGTTGTCGTCGTTTATGTAAAGATGGAGAATTGAATATTAGAAACAAAGCACACATTTCAAGGTGACATATTTTGATTTTAATTTTTTACACTTTACGATTATTGATGAAACCGTTTCAGTTTTTCTTTTATTTATTTATTTAATGAACTGATTTTTGCCAGTGGATGTCAATCTCTGGACAAGTGGACTCCGAAATTAAACAAATTGTGTGGGTGTTTGTGTTTACGTAAGTGTAATTCAATGCATGGGTGGAGTGCGTTGAAATTTGATGGAATCAAAGTCGTTGTGACATTATGAGTCACTAAGACATTTGTAAAAAAATTCTATCTTACGTAATATGCACATCATAATGACTTTAAGTTCATCAACTTTCCTGGTACAATCTGATTTTTCTCAGTGCAGAATAAAATTGCTGAGAAAATATATAGTTTTATGTTACCATTTTAGCACGGGTTAAACTTCTTTTGCTCAGCTTTTTATAAAAACCAATTCAGGAAAGACTTTTTTATTCCTTCCATTTTCTTGATTTGTAGGAATTCACCATCAACGAAATCCCCAATTGGTTTTTCACTTATCCATGGTTGGCCCAATCATAAAAATCGTTCTGTTAAAAACTTTTTCAAAATTGTTATATTCACGTATGGTAATGCAGAGGAGAAGAGAAAAAGAGAAGTGAAGATAAAGCTGTTCTGATGAGGATAAAACTGTGTCACGGCTGTTTCGGCAGAGTGGTTGAAAGAAATAATCACATATAAACCAATAGAGTCTCAAACAAGGAAAAGTGTATATTCATGGGAAATATATACAAGCAATTCTGTAATCGATGTGTCCGTTCGTGAAAAAATTCTGTTTTTGAGAAAGCCTTAAAAATACACAGAAAAGCAGTAGAAGTGGAAAGGGAAGTTTGACTTTTAGAGCATAGACTTGCTAGCATTCTGGGTTTTGACCTTGGTAGAGCAATCAATCTAGGAGAATGAAAAATCTGAATCTAAACGAGCAGTACACCACTTAAAAATTGATCTCGTGTTGCATCCTGCTCGTGGCAGATGTGTTGGGTAAATACATACTCGTATTCTTATTTGTTGTAGTAGTGGGAAAGAGGAGGTCGACTTCAGAGTGTGGCTCGTAACAATTCTTATTGGTGACTGGGTAATTTGCAGGGATGGTCAAACGTTCTTTATTAGGCTGGTTACAGATAGAAGCATCATGAGGGACGATATGCTTTATGCGAGAGCATGGATATGATCATTTAAGGATCTCTAACGCTGTACATGTTTACGTGATAAGAGGATTATAAAAAATATATAACTAAGGTAAGTGGACTGTCTCCCGTGGTCGACCCCACTCTCTAAAGGACATCTATTACACCATATGATTGGTCGGAATATCTTTTCAAATTAACCAATCGCTGGCTTCCAAGACATTGGCGCCAGATATCTAAGATATTTTTCTTTAGGATTGTCAGTACAAGTTGCGTGGGGGAATCGTAATGAGATATGATCGTTTAGGTAGGGTCTTTACGTAGCACTTGCTACGGTGGGTGAGATATCTATATGTAGTCACTATACAGTACGTGTTTATGTGGATAGAACTGTTGAATGGAGCTTTTATATGCGAATAAGCCGAAAGGTTGAAAATATTAGTGTATGTAAGTTGACAAATTTGCGTAAGGGTTTTTGTAAGTGTCTACGTCGAAGGTTCACCATGTGTGCCAGGGGGCATCGTATTGTGCGACCAGGCTGGGGCCAAGCTACAAGTTCTTGTGACCCGCCTAATACCGTGTCTGTATGGTAATATTATCGTGATATCATGTTATTGCACCAATGAAACAAAAATATGATCGAACTGCATATAATTCGAAAGACTATATATTTTTTCACCTCTTTGATACAATATTTTTGTTTCTATTGAAGTGAGATGCAACGTACTATTCAAAAGTTCCTAGAATTTGAATAGGACAAAAGACGATTTTTAATACATCAGTATACATCGAAAGAGACAGTGAAAACTAAGTTATATATATATATATATATATATATATATATATATATATATATATATATATATATATATATTTGCGCGTGTTTCTGTGTTTGTGTCTGGTCGGTCAAGTTCCGCGAAGGTTCGGGTACCATGTTAGATGAATAGATATAGGTACCAACAAAATTTCACGAATTTTTTCCGTTAAAACGAATTAAAAATAATTAAAGTTATTATTCAAGGTTACATTTTAGTTTCGTTTGAAAGATAGTAACATCATAATTATCAGTATGAGAATCAATATATAACTAATTGATTTTTAATACATTTTAAATATTTAAATTCAACAAAAGCTGATGACCTTACCGAACTCGAGGATACATAAATTAAAACAAAACAGTGTTAATAAAATTTCAAAACACTTTAAAAAGGTTTTTGAATGAAATTAGTAACTCAAAACATTAATACTCTGATTTATGAAAAATTATTACTTTCACGTTGATAACTATATTACTTACTATGGTATTTAAATCCAAGTCATCATCATTATCATTAAGTCACTCTGACAGCACGGAGTTTCCTCTCCTCTCTCTCTCTCTCTCTCTCTCCATCAGTCCCTATCATCCGTCACTCTCGGTAGGGGCTGATGTAAGTTTTTGTTAGTCGACTAACCCTGGTATGTCCATGAGTAGGGGCCCTTGCAGCATTTTTGTGTAGTTCCTGTTGTAATAACATGGACTATTTCTCTACGCGCCAGATTACAACCCCTTGGTGTAGGAATACATACACACACTCTCCCCATTCAGAATAAAGATGCCTTAACTAAAGCAAGCACGCCTTATATTGTCCTTCAGCCTACTAAGCAATACTAACACCCACAACAATAATATATTACGTGGTGGCAGCCGGGATGATAAAAAAAAGACAAAAGGCTTAAAAAACGAAAACAACATTTAAAGGCTACCCCCTTCGAAATCCGTGAATAAAGAAACAAACACTTCTGGAAAAAAAAAAAGCCCAACAAACCAACTCGGAAAAAAAAACAACAAAACGTTGTCTTTTTACAGAATTTCAAGAAAAAAAACACATCAGGTAAATAATTCAAACTCTTTTTAATTATTGCCACGTGCGTCGTTTTTTACGTGATACCGCCATCTTGAATTTGCATATTTTTTGTAAACACGTTCAACGTAGAACATTTATAATGGCTAATAATGATATCCCTTATATGGACTGGCAATTCTCAAATCTAGCTGAAACATTTAAATTGTTTAAACAGCGATTGGAGTTGTATTTTGTTGTCAATAAAATAAAAATAGAACAAGTAAACTACATACTATTAAGAGTTGGGAATGATGGTTTAAAAAATACAACACATGGTTATTAAGGGAGGAAGAAAAACGTACTCCTGAAATTATTTTTGATAAGTTCATTGAACAAATCGAATCTAAAGAAAATTTCAGAATAAACCGTTTGAAATTAATGACTTATAAACAGGAAGCTGAGGAATCGTTAGACGACTTAGTCAACAGATGCAGGCGAATGACTCAGAGATGTTCGTTAACAGAACATGAACAACAGCAACGGATAATAGAACTCATTATTGCCAGTACTCCCATTGCAGACTTCCAAAAGGAGTTACTAAGAAAAGACAAAACTCTAACCCTGGATGAAACTTAGTATTGGCAAAACATATGAAGCTTCCAACATTCACATTAAACAACTGAGGGCAATGGTGAATAATAATAATGTGGATAATACTAATATACAAGCCATAAGAACACCAACACGTTCTATTATGTCAAATAAATGTCTCAAATGTGGTAAAAACCATGCTTTTCACCGTGAAGTTTGTCCAGCATTCGGATCAAAATGCAACACATGTGGTAAAGCAAACCACTGGGCATCAGTATGTTTGTCAAACGGAACAAAACTAAAACAAATGCCGTTGTCACAAAGCAGAGAACACAAAAAACAAAATCTCACTATCAACCACAATATAGGAGAAAACAGTACGTGAAAACTGATGCAGTATACAACAACAGAGAAGCTGAGGAACAAATGGAAACCCTGACCTTCAATTGTATTAATATGACCCAAAGAGATGAAGCCTTCGTACTCATTAAAATTAAATTGACAAATCGAAATGGCATCCACAAGTTGCGTCTGAAGATCGATACAGGGGCACAAGGGAACACCCTACCAGTTTCTACATTCCGTAGAATGTTCCCTGAAAAATTGAACGCAGATGGTTTCCCAAACATTAAAAAAAAAAACAATTTATGAACAAAAAAACTGATACCTTATAACGGCACACCAATAAAATGCTTTGGTAACATCAAAATACCCTGTCAATACAACAAATTAGACTGGCATGTCAGCACTTTCCACATTGTGGACGTACAAGGGCCAGCAGTACTAGGGCTACCATCACTGAAACAGCTCAAACTAATTACCCTTCACTGTACAGTCAAGAAAGATGCGTTCCAAACTCCTGCAGCAACACGGATAAATGCAACCAAAGACCTGATGCAGATGTATCCTGATCAGTTCGACAAAATTGGCTCCATGCCAGGTGCAGTCAGACTATCGGTCAACAAAAACATACATCCACATATTGACGCACCTAGAAAAACCCCAATTGCACTTAAAGACTATATAAAACAGTAGCTTGATAACATGGTCAAAAATAAGATAATAAGAAAGGTGACTGAACCTACAGACTGGGTTTCAAGTCTAACATACTCGCATAAAAAAGATGGAAGTTTGAGAATTTGCCCAGACCCAAGACACCTTAATACAGCACTCAGAAGACCACACCATGCAACACCGACCATGGAAGAGATGACACACCATTTTACAGGCGCCAAGATATTCTCTAAACTTGACACTAAAGCTAGTTATTAGTCTATACATCTCAACACTGAATCGCAATTGTTAACAACATTCCAATCCCCTTATGGCAGGTAATGCTTTCAGCGGTTACCATTCGGATTGAGCGTATCACAAGACATATTCCAAATGAAGATTGATCAAATACTTGAGCAAGTTGATGGCGCCTATAGGAATCACTGATGACGTCGTTGTCTATGCTAAATCAGAAGAACACTATAAGATTCTACACAGGCTCATGCAAATAACCGCCGAAAATAGTCTTTTGTTTAATTCAACAAAATGCAAAATCAAATCAAAAAGCATATCTTTCTTCGGAATGATATATAGTGAAAATGGTGTCAGCTCTGACCCATAAAAGCTCAAAGATCTGCAAAACATGCCGTACCCAACATGCAAAAAAGAGCTACAAGAATTCTTAGGTCTTATCACATACCTATCACCGTTTATTCCTAACCTGGCTGACAAGACACATGCCCTACGAGGACTGTTGAAGAAAGATGCACCCTTTTTGTAGGGAGAACACCACAAGGAATGTTTTGAGAAACTCAAAACAGTAATCAGTCAAGACTCAACGTTAACTTATTAGTATTACAAACTGATGCAAGCCTGAAAGGACTTGGAGCTGCACTAATACAAAACAAAAAACCTATCGCATATGCATCAAAGTCTCTAACAGATGCAGAAAAAGGGTATGCATGCATAGAAAGGGAACTTGCAATTGTATTTGGTGTCCAAAGATTTTACATATATCTATATGGACGTCAATTAAAAGTACTCACTGGTCATAAGCCACTTATCATGATACTACAAAAGCTACTTCCCAGTACACCCCCTAGGTTACAGCGAATGATAATTAAGCTACAGGGATACCAGATGCAAATAAAGTACATTCCAGGACAGGAAATGACTCTAGCTGATACTCTAAGCCGTCTCCCTAGCACTGAAAATACCGATACAATCAACCTAGACATTAGAGTCGATTTGATCAGATTCAGGAGTGAACGTCTGAATGAGATAAGGAAAGAAACTAAGGCTGATCCAGTACTTGATCAACTACAAGGAATCATAACAGCAGGATGGCTAGACTCAATTAAGAATTTACCACCGGTAATACGGTCATACTGGCCATACAGAGATTAACTATCTGTCAACGATGGTATCATCATGAAGGGATCAAGAATTATTATTCCTGAAATGGACCACAGTACTCCACTGAAGCATTCAAAGAATTTGCCCAACAATGGCAATTTGATCACATCACATCCAAAAATCCTATGGTTTTATCGAAAGACAAATCCAAACAATTAAAAGAGTTCTAATTAAGGCTAAGCAAACAGGAAGAGATCCTAACTTAGCAATCCTGTGTTTGCGAACAACACCAATCAACCACCACCTTCCAAGTCCAGCTGAACTCTTAAACAATCGCATTTTAAGATCAAACTTAATTGCCAAAGTTTCAACCCCAACATTTTCCAACACTGACCATATCTGTGAAGAACTGAAACACAGACACGATATTCAGAAAATGTATCATGATAGAACCGCTCATGATCTACCACCACTTGTCCCTGATGTACGTATATTGGATAACCAAACTGGGAAATAAAAACCAGCAACAATCGCAAGTAGATGTGCAGAACCCAGATCATACATCCTTCAACTCTCAGATGGATCATCAAAAAGACGAAACAGGGTGTAAATAAGAGCAGCAGAAACATCCAGCCATAAACAGGTTCATTTTAATAACCACAACACTTCATTGCAAAAAGGACTCACAAATACAAACAACATCTCACACCAAAGAAGTATAAAACAGCCAACATGCAACACAACAAGAAGTGGCCGTAAAATACACAGGCCAAAAATATATAAAACAAATAAATAAGGAATATAGCAACATCCTTCTTTTCCATTGGTAAGGGGGATGTAGTAATAACACGGACTATTTCTCTACGCGTAAGATTACAACCCCTTGGTGTAAGAATACATACACACACTCTCCCCATTCAGAATAAAGATGCCTCAACTAAAGCACGGACGCCTTATGTTGTCCTTAAGCCTACTCAGCAATACTAACACCTGCAACAATATATTACAATCCCATTTAACTTTTTCTTCATGCATTTTGTTTGCATCATGTGGTGCATCCATACAATAGTATTGATACACTTACAACTTGAAAAAAAATCCCACTTTCTCTTATCGGATAGATCAGACTTCCATATGATCGATAACGTGTTGATATCAGTCCACGCTTTCGCTAGGCGTATGTTGACATCATTTTCAGTATATGAGATATTGGTGTCGAGGTATGCTAACTTATGTTTTAATTTCAAAGGCCTGCAACTTAAAATAGAGATGGCTCCTTCACGTTTAAAACACATGAACTATGTTTTATTTGCATTGCACTAGATCATCTGCATAGCTTGCATCGGTTTGTTTCTACTGGATATCGTCTGCTTCTTGCTTTTCTTTTGAAAATGTAAAATCATTTGCTTTTATTAGATCTATTGACGTTCAAAGTATGTGTAGGTAGCGTATAAACAAATATGGTGATAATGTAGATCCTTGCAAAATTCGAGTGTCAATGTCGAAGAAGTCTATGTCTCCATCTGGTGAGTGAGCCATTGCTTTGGTGCTTTTATAAATCATTATTACAGCGGTATCAGTTTCTTTAAGGAGACCATATGCTAGTAGTATTTGCTCCATCTGTATAGAATCAAATACCTTGGCGAAATCTACGAATAAAAGTGTTGCCTCGAGATTTTTTGCACGTACTCCTTCGATAATTCAACAGAAAGTCAGAATCAGTAAAACTGTGGATTGATTTCTCTGAAAACCGTTCTGATTTCTCCAAAGAATGTTCTAAGAATTTACTGTCTTCCATGCTATTCTTGATTGCCTACCTTCCACTGAGGTTCTGAGTTTATTGATTTGCCCTTGAATGCATTCTATTTGTTCTTTTTGGTATGTGTTAGCTATGTCTGGGCTTTCTTAAGTTCCTGTGCGTTAACATTTATTGGGTTTCTTTTATAAAGTAAGGATGCTTTTTTCATGCTATCTTGTTTTTCTCTTATTGCTATTGACTCCTATGGAACTCAGCATTTGACTCTTGTTTTGGTTGGAATGCATTCGGCTGCTGCTTCTACATGGGCGGTAACAAAGTTTTCATATTTATCATTCAGTGTATGTCTTTCAGATGTCTCCTGATGAGTATCAAATTTTCCGTATAATGATTTCTACCTTTGGTGAGTGAGGACCAGTCATATCGTAAAGCTTTAACTGTTTATGTCTTATTTCTGCGTAGACTCAGGTGTAAGATACGCAGACTCAGGCGTATCTTACGCCTGAGTCTACGCAGAAATAAGACATAAACAGTTAAAGCTTTACGATATGACTGGTCCTCACTCACCAAAGGTAGAAATCATTATATGGAAAATTTGCCGAGATGATTCTGCGATCAGAAGATACTCCTTCAAAAAAGGAGTATGCCTAATACAGTGCTATTTATACACTTTTAGTTCATGAATACATAATCTAGCTGTGCTTTAGAGTCATTTGGGGAGGTGTAGGTCAAAAATTTTCCTTCCCATTTTTGGGAATTTAATATTTAAGCATAGAGCTTGTTCCCGAATGAAAAATCTGATAGGTATTTATCATTTCTGTTAGACAGGTGGTGTAAGCTAGAATATGTTTTCGTCTTTGCTTGTTTGATTGAACACTTATATCTCCACCGATGATGAGAACGTTTCGAGTGGGAAAGTGTCGGACAAGGGAAAATAGCTCGTTGCAGAAGATGATGACATCCATTTTATAACTATCATTATTTGGGTTGTAGCAGACGATGATTGTTATGCATTAAATGAAACACATGGTTCTCAGTTGGATTCTTTCTATGCTATTTAATGATTTTAAGGAGCGAGGACTGAGAAGCGTTCCTACACCTCTTATTGACAGATTTTTTCCATGCACATGCCGAGGCAAATGTTCATCTTTTACCAATACCATAATATAGACATCATATACATACAAGAACATAGATACTACTAAAGTATGATGTCTATATTATGCTTGTCTACAGATGCTGTCAGCCCAGATTTACTGTATTCAAAGTCCTAAGTTAACAATGTTTTTGCATCTGGTGTGGGTTTGAGCACTGTATCAGATTTTTTGAACAGTGGGGCCAGAATTCCAACCTCAGTAGAACGCGTCCATTGTTTTGGACATACAGTTTGTACTGGTTAGAGTAATCTTTCGTATGACGTTTTTTCTCGTCAATAGACGCCAATAGATTAGTAGCAGTAGTTTCCCGACTGAACTATTTTATCTTGGCCCTTCTTTCACTTGCTGTTGACCCAACTTTGGATTCATCCGCCTTACTACACATCCACCATGCTGCTTCCAATGGCTTTATACGCTTATATATATATATATATATATATATATATATATATATATATATATATTCGGTAAGAGTAGGTTTATTTATTTATTTATTTATGCTTCCCGACTTTGCAGGATCATTAAATAATAAAGCTCGGTCACTAGTACCAAATTTATAAATCAGTTAAATATAATAATCAGAAGATAAGATTAGGTTACCTTTTTTCTAAAATAAAGCAATTTATGTATCAAGTTAATATCGTAAATGAACAAATACTAATCACAAATTTGTACATAACTAAACACTATATAATTTATATATAATTTGATTGATGAATAAAGTATATCAAAATTAATGCAATTTTATGAAAGTGTGCGTTAGTTTCCCACTAAAACTATTAGTTCGGAAGGTCAATCACAAAATAAATAAATGAATAAAATAAAATTAGATTAAATAAAATAAATTGATAAATGAATAAAAAGTAATACAACTTTTTCAGTACAGAAATCGTATCAGCAATAGTTTATTTTTTGTATTTAATCTTGAAAAAGGGGGATAAACACGTTAACATTTTTTAATGTAAAATTAAGAAAACTCAATGAAATAATTATTTTTAATTCATTACTAACTTTTATTAAAATAAAAAAATACTTTTTAATTGCCATTTTTTAATATTTAATGTTTTATCCAGTTATAATCTATAAATCTTTCATTTTTACTTTTTTCAAAATTTTCTATTTTTATAACAAAGTTTTGCTTTTTTTCCCAACACTTTTACTTAAATAGTCGACCCAAATACAAGGGACAAAACTGGATTTAAAAAAAAATAACTGTTACTGAAGGTTTCCATATTTTTTTCGTCTAACATTTTTTATAACGTAAAAATTTAAAAAAAGCTGCTCCCTAATTTTTGCTTAAAAATCTGTTATTTGAATAGAAAAAAATTTTAATAAAATCTATGGTTGGAAAAAAATCAGTCAAAGTTTGTGGTTGGAGAAAAGTTAGTCAAAATTTAATGCTAACTTAAGGTCCCCCACTTTTTAAACAGAATAAATATCGATATAGAATTATTTCCGTAATAATCTAAAAGAAAATTATGTTTTCTACTAAATCATAGTATTAAAAACTCTCAAAACAGTTTATTTTATTTTATTGTTTAAAATGTAATAGTCACATTTGAATTATTATTTTCTTGTAACAGTTTCAAATTTACTTTTTTTTTCTTTGCTTCATGCACATCTTTAGCCTTATGTCAGAAAATATATGACATATCATATATCCCTACCAATTAAATAGCAGCTCATACACACTCACACATGGGTGAGGGAAGTCAAAAGACCAGAAAAAAATCCACAACTTTTTAATAGAATAAATAATTCATTATAAAATTCATTTGTTAATAAATGAACACTGAAAATTTGATTAAAATCGGATAATTCCCTGTTATGAGGCGATTTTTTTCAATCAGATATAGTGATTTGTTCAAGTAAGAAAGGTCTATGGCAGCCATGATAATACAGAATATCATTTATCTTTTTGGCATTTTTACAAGCTTCTCACGTTTTTGTATTTAGTGTCTCAGTTTAGAATAGAAATTCTATAAGAACTACTCAAAGTTAATGGGGATCATAACTAAATATTTCGTGTTCTTTAGACCTTGAATTTTTGACACCCTCTCTATGGAAAAAATCTTTTTATTGGTTAATTGTGATTTGCATAGTCTATCGTTATGTGATCATTCTAGTACTAACGTATTCATGAAAGTCTTGCAGTGTCCATACTTAGATTATTAGCCATAATGTTCAATTAATTAAGTGAACATTATTGCCAATAATCTGAATAATCTGAAATGCTTTCATAATTATATACTAAAAAGTTGTCCACTTAGTATATATTCATAGAATCAGTTAGAAATTAAAACAAAAGTTTTCTGTTATACTTACTTGAAACTGGAAGCTGTTCTTAAAAATGCGTCCTTATTTCACGAAAAACGAATGATCATTTCACGATGATAAATGAGACGACGAAATTATTAAAACCGAAAAGTTCGTGTTTTCCAAAGTGGCAGGGAATCCCCCTTACGGGATTTCCCCAGTTAAGCTTAAATTGAAGGGAAATAACTCATTTTTAAACATGTCACATCCACCAAATGTGATGTGGAAACACACACACACACACACACACACACACACACACACACACACACACACACACACACACACACACACACACACACAGGCTCATGCTCTTGATAAGAGACAAAATATTTTGACAAAATAATTCTGAAATGTATTTATCAATAATTTATGGATACAAAAGTAAGAACATGACATAAACACTAAAGAGAAAGACAGACAGACGGACAGAGAATGAGAGAGTGTGGGGTGAGTGTGCGTAAAAGAAGCGGAATAGATAATGGTTGTAAAACGGCGTGGACAAAATGAACATTTAAAAACAAGGCGAACGAACGAAAACAAATTTATATTCTATAATATCAAAACTTACATTAATACATGAAAACATAACTAACTCTAACATACTGATAGTGTGTATATATATGTGTGAGCTCGTGTGTGTATGTATGTGTGTGTGTGTAACACAACTAAACTACAAAAAGAATTGTAAAATTAAAATGTCTTTTTTCTATGATTAGAAACCGGTAGTTTTTTAAAGACGGGAAAGCGTCTCATAGTTCTTGTACAATAATGTCTGCGAGGCATGGTGTTGCTGATACGGGGGAATTTGGTCAAATAGAAGGTGTTGCCGCTACGAAGGAATTTCGTCAAAGGGAGAGTGTTGCCGCTACGAAGAAAAATCGTAAAAGAGGTCGAATGTGTTTTAAGACAGCGTATTTATAGAAAAAATCGTCTTATCAGTGGCTCAAGACGCAGGACTTGAATTTTCGCGCGCCGACGTAGTTGTAAGCATATCACGTGGTCCTCCTGGCCAATGGTTTCCCGAGACTGAACATTGAGCGTCCGCCATCTTTGTGGGAACAAGTGGCATACCGCCCAAATTAAATTATAGGAGTGTAAAGTCCTATAAGAGAGACAGAAAGAAACCAATTCGACACCACGTGCATGCTGAGCAAAAAAATCTGAGAGAAGACTTCCAGAAATGTCAAGATGAGTGCCCCTTCTTTTCCCAAAACTCGTAATTATGAGATCACATTTTGGGTCCTGTATTTCATCAGATGTCCGGTTATTTTTATCCCTGTTTTCATCATTCATTTCATCTCAATCTTGAGTCATCGTATTGGCTGATTTTCATCGACAACATAAAAATAATCTTTCTAAAAGCTTCTAAAATGTCCAAAGTTTAAAATTCAATTATTACCCTACAATAAGTGAAATACACCCCACTCAAACAAACAAACGAAAGCAAAACCAAAACACAATAACATTTTTATAAAGCTTACAAACGATTTTCTTTTGTGAAACAATAAATAAATTCGTTTGAATTATAATAAAAGCATCTATATTGCAATACAACAATGGCTTTTTTCATGATACGAACCCTAAATATTACAAAGACCTAAAACTTGGAAAAAAAAAACAACAACAAAAAAAACCATATACGTACACGTCTTTCCATTCTCATTTATTAAAAACAAAAGGCAAACACTAAATCATTTAATGCAGTAAAGTTCTTTAGAATCTCATGAAGAATTTGATCTTAATTCAATAAAATAACGAGAATCTGGAGACTTAATGTCTCAGTTACTTTGAAGTATCACTGAATTATCTTTATTGCCAAACCCCATCAGAATTCCTTTTTATGCATTCTGAAAATATTTTCGCAAAACGTTTGGGTTCGTAAAAACCTAAGTCGGTAAACACAGTGATAAATTATTGTATAAGCTGAAGTACCCGTCAACGCCGCGTAGGATAGTTCTGAGATCACAGTTTTTTTGCAATCAATTAAAAATTTTCCATGATTATTTACAAACAGTAAAAAACGGAGAGAGAGAGAGAGAGAGAGAGAGAGAGAGAGAGAGAGAGAGATTTACTTAATACATATGAAAATAATATCGGTTCAATATTGATTCCGAGATTTTATCCGGAATGTTAACCCTAACCTAGCAATAATGTTAATTATCATTTATCAAGTTGAAGAAATACAGTAAACCTGATTATTGATGTTTAATTAAATGTAAATAATTATTTTAGTAAGACAAAAATCTTGAATTTTACTTCTTTTGCAGCTTGAAAATCTAAATTCTTTCAGATTTAGTTATGTCTTATAGCAACAAGACTTCTCGTTGATTATTATATGTTGTTAGATACCCTCTGAAGTTAAGTCAGATAATTTTTCCGGTCGGCCACACAAAGACCAGAAGTTAACTTCTTTTTTGAGCTTCACACACACGCATGCGCGATCACTACCTTGATAAGAAAAGAAGATATCTATAAACTTTTGAATAATGTATTGGCATTTGTAAAAAAAAAACACGCATTTTTTTTTTTTTTTTTTTTTTTTTAATAAAAGATGCTGCTTTTCTTCTAAAGTGTAGACAATCAAAAGCGTAAAATCTGTGTTTATGTAAATAAATTCTCGGAAAATGTCTCTCTCCTTTTTTATTGGTTCTCTTGCGGGCTTCCGTAGAAAAAATATCCTCTCATGAAATATTACATTTAAAAAACAAAGACTAAAAATATTATTTGAATAAAATATCGTTTTATCTAATCAGTCAAATTTATTTATTCAATATTTTTACATTAACTAACAAAATCCTAGCTACCTGCAGGGAGTGAAAGTTTAATCTACGGATTTCAATTTTAAGCCTCGAAAAAACGTTTAACCTTAATTTTTTTCTCTTTTATTAACCTTAATCTTGGAAGATTAAGCTACACAAACGAATAAAGTAATAAAAAATACCTTGAAGAGCAATATTGTACCTTATTTTATGGGGGGGTGAGAGGGGGGGTTAACTTGAAAAAAAGGTATTCATATGAACAAATAAACAAACTGTTATAAAGATGTAAACAAAATGTCATTTTTTCATGGAATTATGTTTAAAACGTGTAAAATCATTTATCTGTACCTTCCTTAAATTAAACAAATTAACAAAATGATTGATTGTGTGTGATGGGGTTGCTACACGACAGCAAAACGATTTTTTTTTAAAATATCGTAAGAATTTTAAGGAAAGATGTCTTTCAAAAGAAATATCTATAAAACATTCTAAATACCGAAAAGTTTATAAAAATCTGATAATTAGCCCATTTAGGGAGAATTTAAAAAACAAACAAAACATAAAAACGTGCTTTAGCGGTAAAATTCCCTCGTTGGGCTCCATCATCCAGGTTTCCAGGAATCAGGATTCCCGGTACATTTAAAATAAGACCACGGCGTTAATAAATAAATAAATAAATAAATAGGTAACTTTGATTTTCTTAACATATGCATTGACAGTTATGTAACTTTGGAATGAACATGAACAAATGAGAATAAACAATTTAAGTATCTCTTAGCATTTTGCTGTATTAAAATGTAAAGGAAGTAAAAAGGTCCGATAATCGATTTTGTTAGATGATAAAATATGTGCATGTATATGTGGGAACTGAATATAATCGTCGTCATTTATGCAAGCTTTTAAAGTGTTCACATGTTAAATGGTTTTTGCAGTGACTGCTGATTGTGTAACGAAGAGAGAGAGAGAGAGAGAGAGAGAGAGAGAGAGAGAGAGAGAGAGAGAGAGAGAGAGAGAGATTGTGTGTTGTTTCTCTCTGTACTGACTTCACTTTCTCTATGGCAGGCAGTCGGTTTGTCACAAACAGATCAGATTACTCGCACTCCCAAGAAAAATTACACCCGGGTACGGCCGGAAATGACGAAGCGTTTTTCGACCCTGACCTGCCGTTACAGCTAAGAAAAGGGAATAAATTACATCAAACTACATTTTCAGAACACACCTGCCAAAAGTAACTCTATAATTTTTTTTATAGAAGAACTTTCTATTTACGTGGCCCGGCAGAGTGGTGTGGCGTTCCCTTTATATAAACAAGGCGTCAGCAGCAAAAAAAAAAAAAAAAAAAAAAACGGAGTTCGTTCTACGCTCCGGAGCCTATTCTGGACTTCGGTCCGGAGCGTGGCTCTGCAAAAGGAACAATGGCAGACTTGAGGCTTTAGGCTCCTAGTTTCGACTAGGCTACCTCCGGGTGGGCGAGCTGCAGTTTTGTCTCCTTTGTAACCTCATCTACAATTTATCTAATTTATATTCAACTGGGATTCCTTGTAAGGAATCCATAAATTAGATGGATTCCCTCGTTTGTCCATGCTGCTGCTATCCTAGAGCCGCTGTGATGTCTGCACTGGGCGGCGTTGTCCAGCTAAAAAGCATCGCTATTGAAGAACGAACAGCGGGACGTCTGCACTGGTCGGCGTTCTCCAGCCAAAGAGAGTGTGTTTTGCAGCTTATCCGATTTGCTAGCCGGAAATGAAGGTCCGGGCTGAATAGGATAAGTCATCCTGATTGGGTGAAATTAAGTGTCGAATTAAATTGCGCGCCAAACCAAAATACGAAATTTTCCCCTTCTCTACACGTGTAATATCTAGCATATGGAGTGAACGTACGAAAGCGAAGTTATGAGCACTAGCAGACCCGGACTTGAACACATTTATAAGAATTCTTAAAATGACGAAATTACAAAAACATGCACGAAAGATAGAGAAAATGAAGTCGTACACCAAGTAAGGCATAGACAAGTACACCCGCATAAAAAGAATGTGTACAGCAGAGAAAAGAATGAGCACGTGCGACGAGATAAAAATGAATGCGGAAGATGCGGCTATAACCACATGGACAAAACATGCCCAGCAAAGAGGCAGACATGTAGAAATTGTCGGAAAGTTGGACATTTTGAAAAAAATGTGTCGCGAACGAAAAGTCCAATATATAAATAAGCCACAAGCAACGCAAACAAACGATGAAAGCAATTACTACAATCCATTTTTTGTCGACACGGTGAAGAAAGAGTATACTGTTACATGATTCACAGTGGATGGTAAGCCTATCATTAGAAGGGTTAACAGTTCCGTTGAAACTTGATACTTGTAGAGATGTGAACAATACCTATAACAAAATGTTGAAAAGGAAGCCGGAGATAAAACCGACAAAAATACGTCTGTTTTCTTATACTTGCGATATAATACCAATTACAGGAAAAATAGATATTACCATCAACAAAAAAGGTACGTTACACAAATTGTGTTTTATTATTACTCCGAGAAATGTTCAGCCCATACTAAGGAAAGACGCTTCTGAAAAGTTGAACATAATTAAGCGAGTAAACCTGATTCAAAACTCGGACAAAAACAATGTACTATCCGCCTATAAAGACTTATCTACAGGAATAGGTTGTTTACCAGGGCGTGTGAGCATAAAACTGAAACACGAAGCATTACCTGTTATCGAGTGTTACGACCTGAGTCTCGTTGGGACTACGATAATCGAGACGTAACGAGAATAATAATAAAACGAATGGTAAGTAGCGAGTATCCCAAGATTTGATATATAAAATGTAAAAAAAAGAACGATGGAGATGAGAATTCTCCGGTTCGAGACGACGGTGAACACAGTTGAGAATTGACAATAGGCAGACACAGAATGACAGAAGACAAACAGAAATTTTAACAAAACAATTTATTCGGGAATATACATGAGATAGGTTGAAAGAAAAGAAACAAAACGCTTACTATTATAGGGGATGGATAATTAATAATTGACTATGCAACTAATATTTGAGACAAAGTACAAAATTTACAATGATGGCAATTTGTAAGATAACCAAGAAGTGAAACAGAACTTACAAAATAAGGTATGAGTAAAAGTCTCCGTTTCTAAATTAATATTGTCTTTTGTTTAGTTCTTTTTTTTTTTTTTTTTTTTTGAGTAGGATGAGTTGACGCTACAAAGTCTTCGGGTTGATCAGAGAAGGGTGCATGCATTTGGTGACTTGTCGACATTACAATCCAAAATTCTTTCTTCTAATCCGGCAATTGGATTTTCTCTTATTTCTCAAATCGCGGAGAATCTGTAACACATGTTAACACGTTCGAAGCAAAGCGGCTACTGACTTTTTTTTCGTATCAACACGCGAAAAACAAAAACCAGTCTCTGGGTTATATCACGTGATGAGGTCACAGTGAGTGTGTGTCGACGGTTGAAACTCTTGACGGGTCATTTTTACTTTAAGAGTGCAGCGTTTCCATGACTTCCAGTGTCAAAAGCTAGACAGCGTGTGTGGACGGGAAGGGTATTTTTGATTGCCTTCTTAATAAAATGAAATGTATTTTTAGAAATTGCATTTTAAGAAAAGAATACGGTTCCTATTTTTCTTCTTCATACCTCGTCTCAAATATCTAAGATATCAAATTTTCTAAAAACTGTAAGTTTTTTTAAAATAAATTCGACCTAACGTAATACGAGGCGTGTAGAAAAATCCCGTTCGCCATGCTTAACGAAGTGAAAACAGACCTTGACAGAATGGAAGAAGCAGGAGTTATAAAAAGAATAATAATGGAGGAGCGCGATGCATATCGGGCATAAACCAGACGGAAAATTAAGAATTTGCTTGGGCTCACGAAACCTCAATAAAAGCAATCCTCCGTGAGCATTTTAAATTATCAACACGTGAAGGTGAGAATGGCTGGAACGAAAATATTCTCCAAGTTGAACTGCTCAAAAGGATTCTGGCAACTACAATTGGATAAAGAAAGTTCCAGATTATGCACCTTTATAACACCAGAAGGAAGACAAAGATACGAGAGATTGCCATCAGCACCTGAATATACCACAGAACAATACGTAATATGTTCGAAGGTATGAAAAACGTGGAAACTTCTATGGACGATATAGTGATTTGGGGAACTGGTACAAAATCACATTTATAAATGGTGAAGAAAAGGCTCGATATTTGTAAACGCAATAACGTAACTCTCAACAGAGAAAAATGTCAAACTGCCGTAACGGAATTAACATTCCTGTGCAACCGACGCACAGCCAATGGCTTGAAACCAGACCCAGCCAAAGTGAAGCCTATTGAAGAATTCCCAACACCAAAGGAACAAGCGGACGTTCTAAGATTTTTAGGCATGATCAAATACCTTGCCAGATATATAGACAATCTTTCTCAACGAACATTTCACATGAGGAGTCTATTAAAAGCTAACGTAGTCTTCACATGGGAACGAGAAAGAATTCAACGAACTGATATAATTCTACAATCTGCAGCCACCAATAAAGATTTCATGTGACACGAGCAAAAAAGGATTGGTTGCTAAACTTGAGCAGTGACATGAAGACCAGTGGCTACCTGTCGCATCTAGAGCGGTAACAGAGACACAAAGCAGGCATACTCCGATAGAAAGATAAGTCCTGGCGACACAGTTTGCTTGTGACCGCTTCCATCAGTACATATATGGAAGACCAGTATAAGTGGAAACGTACCACAAACCACTAGTAGCCATATTTAAAAAAGCCCAGCATGGCCACAAAGGATTCGACTCCAGGTGCAAAAATACGATCTACACATCAGCTACATTCCGGGAAAATCTATGCATACAGCAGATGCATTATCGCATGCAGCAATGGCAGATGATATAAGGAAAACTGAACTAACTGAGCTCGACGTTGAAGCTCAGGTAGCAGCTGTGATCAAATATGTGCTGACAAAAAGATGAACGAAATAAAACAAATGACAGTATCTGACCCGACGATGTAAATACTAAAAATTACACCACTCATGGCTGGCCAGAAACAATTAAAAGCTACAAAAATGAAGTAAAACCCTACTTCAACCACAGAACAGAGTTGCTGCTGTTCCATGACATCGTGCTGAAAGGAGGACAAATCGTAATCCCTGTATAATTAAGAATAAATATCCTGAAAAAGATACATGCAGGCCATCAAGGTCAAGAGAAATGCAAACGCCGAGCCAGAGTATCCATTTTTTGGCCCGGTATAAACAAAAGCAGTGTAAAAAGAAAGTGTAACTTGTGCATGACCTACAGAGATGCACAGCTGAAACACCCACTTATTAACCATTAAATACCAACGCGAATATGGCAAAAAGTATCTGTAGATCTGTATAGACACAGTAACAGAGATTATCTAATAATAGCCACTCAAACTACCCAGATCTATACCAGATACCAAATCAAACTAATGAAGCAATAATTACAGCGATGCAACATAGCTTCAGTCGATTTGGTGGAGCTGAAGAAGTATTCTCAGACAATGGACCATGTTTTGCATCGACAGAATATATACAATTTGCAACAAACTCATCACCGCTATATCCACAATTAAATGGATTGGTGAAAAAAAAAACTATAAAAAATCATTCTAAGGGAATCCAAAGCCCCGTCGTTAGGATTACTAATCCATCGAACTACTTCATGTTTGACGACATCAGGAAATCCAAAATAAAAAATGATGAAATATGTCGTTGGTGCATCGAACTATCCTAATTTAAGTTCAGCATTGTTTGTCGTCCGGGAACTGAAAATACTGTTGCCGATGCATTCTCTCGCATCTCTGCTTTCACTCACACATTGCAAGATCTTCGTAATTTACACCTCCTATTGTGTCACCCTGGAGTTACATGTCTTTTCCATTTTACATGAGCAAGAGATCTTCCATTCTTCTTAGACCAAATAAGAAGTGTAACAAATTCCTGTACGTCCTGTCAATATTTGAAATCAAAATTCATAACTAGTGGCGAAGGCATAAAGTGGCATAAAGGCTATACCGCCGTTCCACCGACTGAATATAGACTATAAAGGACCTTCACCATCATCTTTACATGGTAACAAATATCTACTTACCGTAATCAACGAATTCTCCTGTTTCCCATTTGCTTTCTCTGCAAAGATGACCAGCAAAACTGTCACACATTGCCTAAACCAATTATTTTCAATCTTTGCTAAGCCCGATATGATACACACCGATCAGGCTACTAATTTCCTCGCAGAAGAAATTAAAAACTTCCAGCGTAAAAAGGGCAATACAACATCAAGATAGTCCTCGTTAGTCAACCTAATTGACTGAAACTTTAACCAACCACATTGGTATCAGCATTAGTATATATGATTGATTACAACAGAAACCCCCCCAAAACTCAAACCGGCTGGAGTACGCTATGTGGGGTATAATGGTACATTCGTGGTATGTGGTTAATCGTTGGTTTTGTTAGGAAATTCTGAAGTTCTTATATGACTTTTTTTCTTACCCCATTCATTTGTTGTATTCTTTTTATTTGTGGAAGTTGTCAGAAAATTAAGAACGGAAGGGGGAAAAACAAGGACACCTTTATACTCAAATTTTATTTTGGGGTTTACGACTATACTGAGGTGAGGAATTTTTTCCTTAAGCAGTAGAAATAGTCGTGTTTCCCCCAGACAAAGCGTTGAAGTATTTTCGCCAATTGCAAGTTCGAGGATTCATCGTGTGTTCAGTGGATATGTTTAGCAAGAGCTGCTACAAATAGGTGACGCAACCTGCCGCTAAACCCCAGGACATAGCGAGCACATGCGCTTTCCACCAGTAACTGGGAGAAAAGGTCTGTCCAGTAGAAGTGGTAAAAGCTTGATGAGGAAGAATTTCTCTTTGGCGCCTGGAAGCCCCTCTTTTTAGGCATGCGCCGATTTTTCTTCCTATCAAAAGCCTCCAGGGAAACTGTTCCATTTTGCATTTATTCATATCTAAGAATTTTTAAAAATCCCCACAACGCCATCATGGAATAGGCAAGCTTAGTTCAGTTCGAGGCTTTTTGCATTCTCTTTGCATTGATGACCATCTTTTCTTCCAACTATGGGTAAAGTAATAGAGAAGATTAGGTCCTGAAGCCTTGACAGAGCTACCACTAGGAAAACTACAACCTCCTGCGAACACATTCAGGACCAGCATGGCAGAGAACATCCCAAATGTGCACAAATCAAACAAAGTAAATCAGAGAGGAGAAAGTTGAAGCTCTCCTTTCAATCAATTTTAGAAAAGAACCATATTGAACAATCTAATGCACATTTCATCCTTGATTAGAAGCTCAAAGAAGTTATAAACAAACGATCTCTCATCACTATCCCGAATTGCAAAGTATTGGTGTCGCTACTTACGTTACGTAGAATTGATGAAATATTACGTAATTGCTGAGAAGACCGGGAACTGGGATATCCACTTTACAACCATGAGAAAAATGACAACGCTTTTCATTGCAACTGTATTAATCAATTACGCTACAAGTGCGAGATTAAATGAGCAAATAATGATGGAGTTACCAGAAAATTATCGATGGGTGAATTAACAGTTTTCATGATTTGGATTTCACTCTGTAAGAAGGAGCCGATGCCAGAATTTGACCAAATGACACCAGCTATCTTAAACAGTTCTTATCAGAACTAAATTACGAAAGTTATCACCAGTTCTTTCAAGAGCAATTTCAGCGGTACTCCTTAGGATCACCTCTGCAGCAGATTAGTTCCTCTTGTAGTAGACCAGCTTCTCTTGTAGCTCTCCAGTCCACGAGCAACGACTTTGCTCGGACTATGATCAGCACTCCGAAGCCACGTCGACATACACCTTTGGTTAGCCAGCGACTGAATAAATCGGGGCATCGATCATCCTGCCTCTGCAACTGGTATGTCCATCTCTGCGACCATCTCCAGATTTCTGACCATGTAGCAACACCTATGACCGGCACCAAATACCAAGACTATCCTGATTGTCTAGATTCGTTGTCGCCAAGAACTTTTAGACAGCTGAGTCTATGCCTTTCTACCGCACCGACTTTCAACATCGCTGAGACTACATGAATATTATGCAGCAGCAGTGATTCTACACACATGCAAACCTTTCGTGTACGATTCGCCTAATAAAGAACTCACATCTTAATCTAACTCTTTTGTCGTTGTCATCCTTTATCTAATTCGTTGTCAATCATACAATTAATAAAAGTTTGCGAGATCGACATATTTATCGACTCCGAAACACCAGTGTTAACATCTTAAAGTAATTAACGTTGTTTGATAACCCCCCACCCATAAATCAGATATAACGGGGAATTTTCTGATGAAAACAGCTCAGATTCATGCCTATAAGTAAACTTTAAGATTTTACTACCTCAAATTTCTTTTGCATACACCTTTGGTTATTGTCAAATTAAATGGTGTCTTCAATTGAATTAAGAATCCCACGGAAAAACAAAAATCAAAAATAATTCCGATATCCCTAAAATATGAATAATGACCGCTTCTCAAGCTAAAAAAACGGTGTTGTGGACTGGTGTAAATATCTTTTAATTTTTTTTTTTGTGGGACTGGTTGATGCGTGTTCTAGTGAAGAATACAAGGTCACATCTGTGTCAGGAGCATAGAGTCTGATATAGCCACAATATACTCTCCAGGAAAAATGACAAATCAACATCAAAATCAACGTAGGATTCCAATTACAAATATGAGTATTACGATCGATAGATGCTCCCTTGATAGTCACATGGGGGACCAATTAGCATTCTGTGAATGCTGACTGTTCTAATTTCGGGTACACTAACAACGATCAAAGCAATTACTCAACTCAGAGACACCAACAGAAAAAATTGACCAGGGAAACAAGAACGTACTTAACTTATTAAAAGAGTAATTCCACACAAAGAGGATACAGAAAAAGAATGATAGAAATTTGGGCAAATTCAGTGAGATTTAGTACAAGCCAAAGACTTGCTGACCAAGCTAGAATGATAATAAGGAAAGGCTGGTTTTCTAACCTCGAGATACTAGAAATATATAGACAAACGAATAGCGAAGATTCCTTAACTCGAAGCGAAACACTAAATACCGAAACGAAAAAAAAACAAAACAAACTTCCTAACCCAATCACAATACAGAATTCTGATGAGCGAAAGGTCGCAAATCCCAGTATCACAAAGCAGATGTTCACACAAGAAGACAAAATAAATGTAGAATTGATAAAGAAAATTATGATTGAACATAAGACTACATTATTATTCCTTAGAAACCAAGACTGGAAAAAAGTTAAAAGATAAACAAATAATTATCAAATATCCCAACAGGCAACATCAATGAACTAAACAAGGTACTTTATGCGGAAGGGAAAATAGTCTGTGATAGAATCAGTGTTACCCTAAGGAACCCAAACAGAAACACAAAACCTGAATGGGAAATTAGGCTCAAAAGAGAGGTAAAATATCTGCAACAAGCGAAAGTGTAAAGAAAAGAAAAGAAAAGCCAAAGGGATGCGCGGGAATGAGAAGATCAAAACAAACCAAAAAGCAAGTTTGACAATGCGACTTGAAGGGATAAATCAAAAGATATTAGCGAAAGAAAGGAGACTTAAAAGATACCGAGACGGTGTCAAGCAATACAAACAAAACAGGATGTTGTGGTCACACATGGCTTGGCTAGTAGTCACATAAATGGGGGAACGAAATAACCTTAATGTGTAGAAACAGTAATAAGAGAGACGCTTACCAGACGGGCCATTTCTAGATTGACATCTAGATGATGTAAGTATTTGTGAAGAAATAACAAGGAGGCAGGTTGCTTATTGATGATAGCCAAACTCTCAGAGCAGTGGCTGTCTATATTCTTTTTTTTTTTTTTTTTTTACACCGGTGGACTCCCACCGGAAGTGCTCGGTGAATAGTCCCTATCTTATTGTAACATTGTATTGTAAGATTGATGACTGGCTGAGGGTTCGTCTGAGAGCAAAATGTTCACGCGGTCGTACTCTAGTTGGACGGTAATTTTTTTCTCTGGTTTTAAGCAGGTGGCAGCGATTACGTCTGACCCTGGTGCCTTTCTCAGTCTTCACTATGTACGAGCGTGGGTATTCCAGTTTCTCAAGCACCCTTCCTTTCATTCTCCATTTATTTTCGGAAAGGATATGCATTGAGTCTCCGGGTTTGAGTACGGTTAGTTCGCGAACTAAGGTGGTTGGTGAATCCTTTGTTCCTGTACTGGTGGTCTCTGTGGGTCAGTGTGGTGCGGAGTCTGCGTCCCATCTATTGGGTGGCATCAGTAAGTAGTGAGGTTCTCAGAGCTAGAAGAGCTAAGAGCGGATCTTGGGAACGTTTTAATGTCCATTTGACGGTCTGGATAATGCGTTCTACAAAGCTGTGGGGATTTAGGAATTAACAATAAAACTCACAACCGGATGTTGACTCGTCGGCTGCCACATACAAAATGTATAAACGCGTCGCCACACATCGGCTCCACGCACCCATCCGGTTAAAAATCAGAAAAAAAGAAAAATAATAAAAATTAAAGTAGCCAATGGGAAGCGGTCGCGCCAAAATGAGAAGGATTTTGGAGTGACGAATTTGGAGCCGGTGGGGAGAGATAAAAACTCAGGATTTCTGTGAACCGAGTCAGTGAGGACAAAAGAGACCCAAGGAAGCACATAGATACAGTGATCAGTCGAGAAGTAACGTCCGCCCTCTAGCTGAAACTACTTTTCTGCTAGTTCCACAACCTGACCATAAAAGAAAGAGAAGAAAAGAAAAGAAAAAGGAATAGGTACTCTTTAAAAAATTCTCCTCCTTTCCCCCTTTTTCCTAATATCTGACTTTCCACCACTTCGAAAATTTACTACTTGTAAAAGGGAACTTCTGAATATTCAAATCCAAGTTGACGCTTTATTGTTTTATAAAAATTGTTTAAATTCTAGATGTTCTTTGTTTGTCTTGTTTTAAATTAAGTTTTTCTCATTGTATGTTGTAACACTCCAAACCCAACCAACAAGGCCATAAGGCCATTGGATTGGAGATATATTCCACTTGATTGGTTGTGTTTGAAATCCCAGTTCTTAGCAAATTTCTGGAATGTGTCGGACTTAAACTCAGGACACCCGTCGCTCATCATTATCTGTGGAATATCAAATTTTGCAAATGTGCTTTTTAGGCGTTGGGTAATAGTGTTCGACAATTTGTCTGGAAGAGATTGTATGTCGAGAAACTTGGTAGTGTAGTCGATGACTATCACATTTGACTTCTGATATAGTTCGAATATGTCTATCCCGACCTTGGTCCATGGAACTTAGTGGATTTCATATGGTATGATTGGTTCAGGTGATTGCTGGTTGTGTTCATCCAGGCTTGTGCTGTTGTTGTTAATCATATCTTTGATATGATTAACAAGGCAATTAGATGTGTTCTTTCGCCTGGGTTGGACATTCATCTATTCCTTGATGCCCATAATGTATGGAATTCCTGACCTCCTTTCACAGTTCTTTGGGAACGATAATACGGTTTCCTTTAAAGAACAATCCATTCATGTATGTGATGTCATCTCTAACATTGTAATATGGTTTTACATGGATTTTGACACTGTTATTTTCAGGCCATACATATTGTGTATATTTCGACAGAAGTTGCAATGTTTTACCATTAACTGTGGCCTGGCGATATCTGATGAGTTTATTGTCACTTATGGGCATTTCTGTTTCGATCAAGTAAACATAGACCTTCATGTCTTCAGTGGAAATCTCAGGCTCACTTTCATTGAGGTAGGCTCTTGAGAGTGAATCAGGGACTACCGCTTCTCTCGCTATCGGAGATCAAAATCATAGTGCTGCAACGCTAGCATAAATCTTTGTGTCCGTTGTGGCGCCTTTGCAATAGATCTTGGAAAGATCAATGGTCGGCGTTTGTGGTCATTTTCAACCACAAAGTGACGGTCGTAAACGAATTCGTGGAAGCGTTTGCATCCGAAAAGGAGGCTTAGGGCTTCTCGTTTAAGAGGACAGTAATTTTGTTCGGCAGGAGTAGTGGCACGAGATGCATAGGCCACTGTGTGTCAAGCAGCATCTCCGTTTTGTTGAAGAACAGTTCCTAACCCGAGCTAGCTGGAGTCCGTGGAAATCTTGGATGGTAGTGAGGGGATTAAAAATTGAAAAACAGGCAGCTTACTGATTGTATGTTTCAAGCCGGCAATAGTTTTAATTATGGCCGATCAAAAGACCATTCCACGTCGTTCTGCAGAACGCAAAGCAGAGCAGGGCTATGAATTCGGAGTACTTGGGTATAAATTTGCAACGGTTGTTTGAAGAGCCCGGCTTGAGACCACCTGGGGTGATTTTGTGCCCCAAGTATATCAGCTCTGACAAGGAAGACACATTTGTCTTTGCTTAGTTTCAAATCATGTAGACGAATGCGTTCAAAAACGAGTTCAAGAAGCTTGCAGTGCTCTTCTAATGTTTCTGCCTATGTTATAATGTCGACCTGCTTACTCCTAGCTCCTTCTATGCCTTCTATTTGAAAGAGTTCTCTGGCACTGTGTAAGCCATATGGGAAGCGAGTGAATTTATATCGTCCAAAGGGAGTACCGAAGGTTAAAAGATTCGAACTGTCCTCATCAACAGGGATCTGCTAGAATCCGTTGCTGGCATCCATTTCGGAGAAATACTTTGCCCCATGCATTTCTGCAAAGATTTCTTCAGCAGCTGGAACTTGAAAATGTTCCATTTTTATGGCTTTGTTCAGGTTGCGTGGATCTAAACAGATGCACAGGGACCAATTGGGTGTTTCTACGATCAAAAGCGAGTTCACCAACTCAGTTGGTTTGTTGACTGCTTTTATGATCACCATTTTTGACTTTCTGTCGAGTTCTGATTTCAGTTTCTCCCTAAGAGCAAAAGGAATTTTTCTCGAAGGGACAGTAGGATCAATTGTTATGCGGTCGGTGTGCTGATTGCACCAAAACAGTCTCGGTATTTTTTAGGAGAGTTCGGAGGTTTGCATCCATTTGGTATCGGTAGTTTCCGTGGAGATCCGGGAGGTTTGTCTCTGTCTGGTAGATGCGTTTGATCAGATTCAGCTTATTACACGTAGTGCCACTTAGAATAGGTTGAGAGTTGACGTCGACTGCGATGAAAATGATTTGCGAGATTGTGTTCTTGTGGTTGTTGGAGGTAGTGCATTGCTAAGCGCAGAAATGCTTGTGCCGTTGTTGATTGAGAGGGTCATGGAAGTTCGGAAGAGCTTTGGGCGTTCTTGTAGCTTTCTGTGAATTGTTTTTGGAAGCTCATCGATTTCAGCTCTTGTGTCAGTTTTAAAGTGGATTGTGGTGCCCTTGATGTCTAGTTTCACGGTCCATGGATTGGCTGTATAGTTCAGTGGGTTGATGGACAATGCAGTTGTGATCCGCGTGCGGGGAAGCTGTACTTCATGCTTGGGGTCGTTGGCCGTAATCATGCTTAGGTAAATGTTGGATGCGCCAGGGATTGAGTCTGAAACCGACGAGTATGCCTCCACTTGTCCTACTGTTTTTCTTGAGTAGCAACAGCTTGAAAAATGTCCCTTGCGTTGGCACTTTGTGCATCGTTAATAATAGGCTGGGAAGTGTCCTCGCGGGTGTGAACCGAAGAAGAATTTGCAGGAGTTTATTATTGCTGCCAATCCTGTTATGGTAAGTTGTGGTCGGATGGACTGTCCTTCCATCTGTTTCTGTGTCTGATAACTGCTATGTCTGTCTCATTTATGACGGTATTCGCTAGAGCTTTGACTTGGTTCCTTGTCTGTTCTGCTGCTAGACCAGCTTGGATAGCTTTTTCCAGTGTGACGTCGTGTTCAATTTATAAGCGTTCCTGGAGACGGAGATTGTTCGCGCCTATGATGAGGATGTCTTTAATTAACGAGTCTGCGACACTTTGACGTAATTCGGTAACGAAGTCATTAAATCTTTGTCCAGTGTCCTGTTTGCTGGTGAGGAATTTATGCCTCAGAATCGCGGTTGCCAGTATCCATCGAATTGTTCGATGACTTTGACGAGGTTAAATTTATCATCCTTTGGAGTGAACTGAAAAATGGAGTTAATGTACCGTCCTTTCGGCCCAATGCAAGTTAAGAGTATTGATGTCTGATCTTTTTCGGGTTTTAAGTAAAATTCTGTGACCATTAAATATAGGCTTAGCTCCTCCTTCCAGCACTTCCATGCCTCAGCGAAGTTATTCTGACTGGATTCAAGAGCTTTTGGAGTTGGTAAAAATCCATTATATTTTGGAATTGAGTACGAAGAGACGAGAGCAATAAAAGAAGGAAAAAACCAAACAAAACAAAACAAACAAAACAGGAACAACTCAAAGGGGAAAGGAGATTAGTTTGAAAAGATGAGTGGCGACGAATGTAGCAAAAATCTCACTTCTGACACTATGTTGTGATCGCGCGTGGCTTGTGAAGAAACAGTAATAAGCGAGCCGCTTACCAGACAGGCCATTCCTAGATTGACATCTGGATGATTTTAGTATTGGTGAAGAAATAACGAGGATTCAGGATGCATATTGATGATAGCCAGACTCTCAAAGCAGTGGCTGTTTATATTCTTTTTTTTTTTTTTTACATCGGTGGACTCCCACCGGAAGTGCTCGGTGTATAGTCCCTATTTTATGGTAACACAGGACATTAAAAATGACTAAAGAAAATTCTACCAACAATAAGGTGAGTATGCCCGGGGACAAACCAACTACCGTTTGCAAACGAAGCAAAACGATTTTGGAGTAAGATATAGGAAAAGAAAGAACATACGAGAAAAGGCCATATGGATAAATAGCAAAGAGAAAGAATTACAAGGACTCGAAGAAGTCCCTGGAAATATATCTGGAATCGCTCAGAGCAACACTCAAGAAAGTACCGAATTGTAAAACACCAGGCCGTTATGTTATGCATGGATTCTGCTATTAAAAATTTCCGTCCATCCATGACAAATTGGCTCTCGAATCGAGTTGATGTTATAACACTATGATTGTGTTATATTTTGACCTTTTGAACCGGCCCAAAATGCCATTCAAGGTGATGCACCGGAAGGAAGTGACACATTCCAATGGCAGTTAGGAGAGGAAATCGCGTGGGCAGAAATTGGCTGATGAAATGGGACGAGCTAAAAAATTCCCATGGTACACTCATAGTCTGATGCACCGGAAGAGAGGGACCTGTGAACTGCATGACAATTATTTCCGCTTGATGACGATTAAAGATTCGATTTCAAAGATCGAGTGGGCGTCGAACGATTATATAACCCAGTTGAGTTCGAGTTCTGGGGCAGTTGAGTTGCAGCCAGTTGGAGAGGGATGTGGTAGGGAAAACCACACCAGGCCGAAGGGGCTTGGGGCCCTGATGAGTTGGGGTGCAGAGAAGATGCTGATAAGATGCAATAAAGAAAGCCAGCACTCAGCAGAGTTGAGCAGCCCTGGAGAACGAGAAAGACACAACGCTGACGGCCATAAGTTTGGAGGTCAAAATATTGCAGTTATGTTCGATTTCCAACTCCCTCTCACACGCAAACCTTGGACAACCAATAAAGTGAGAGGTAAATATTGTTAAAGAAGTCTTCCTGCGTCTTTATCATTGCGTGGGTCTGTTGTTCATTGCGTCGGTATGTATCCAGCATATATATGTATATTTCTGCATGAACATGTATATGTGTATATAAGCATATTTATTATGTGAGTATATAACAATTGGTGCCAAGAGTTGACGGGGGATATTAAATTAAATACTTAGATTAATTATGGAGATTATTAAAGGTAAACCCGATACTTTTGATAAGGTAGTGTAGGGGGCAGAATCCCTATAGGAATAATTAGATAGTTGAACCTTAAAAGGTTGTTGCAGGGCCGATAAGCACGTCGACCCTGCAAATTGTTTTAGTTAAGCGTGAGAGAATGACAGCCAAAAAGAACAATGCCGGAAACAAAGGCGAGATATCAGTATAACAAGGATGACAATTTATTTGTCGAGGTTAAAAATAAAGATAAAAGTTCGTCTTTGTTGTAGTCAGCTGAATGAGTGATGTTGGTGGCTGATATGGTCGTGATTGGTAGAGATATGCCGTCGCTGTTGGTGTACTAAGACTATCGTGCCTTAGCTGTGTTAAGTCACTCGGACGGACAGAAAACCGGAACTAAGGTTGCTGTACCTTAGCGCTGCGCAGCAGTGCAAAACGGACAGGGAACCGATAACTAAGGTTACCGTCCCTTAGCGCTGCACAGCAGTGCAAAACGAATCGAGCAAACGGACCGGGAAGCCGCGGCGAAGATTTGCGGTATCTTAGCGCTGTACAGACAGGAAACCGAATGCTAAGGCTAACCCGTGCCTTAGCGCTGCGCAGCCAAGCGAACGAACGGACGGGGAACCGACCGAATGGTTAAGACCAGGTGGTTTTAGAGTCCTCTTCGCATTTGCCTTCAGGCCGTCTGCTTCGACGTGTTCTTAAGAACCATCAGCGATACCCCAACCCCCAGAAGGTGACCTCTAGTAGTCCTTAAAAGGACCTTTTGACATATCTAAAGGAAGTAAGGCGAATGCGACCACGAGATGTAGGATTCAGCCTTGAAAGAGCCTCGCTACGAAGGCGTGCTGCCGGGTTGTCAAAAAAGGGCTTATTGATATCAAGCAGGAAGTGTGAAACACGTAAAGTTCATCTTTAAAAAATGGACGTAAAGTTCATCTTTAAAAAATAGAAGTGGAAATACAGTTCTTCTTTAGTCTGGGATAGACTTCAGAACATAATCCACTTTATTTTAATAGAATTACTTTTGAAAGGCAAGTACAATTAATGATGTAAATGTCATTTATTCAGGGTAGCCGGATGTAATGTTTTAAAGGTTTGAGTGATCCGGTTTGTTTACGTTTTTAGGCGGGTCACGACAAGGCTACCTAACTAGTACGGCAACTAAGGTTCAAAAAGTTCAAATCTAAATTATCATCGATACAAATTCTGGGTCGTTTAGTTTGAATTGTTGAACCATAATAATTTTGAAAAGGTCATTGTTTTAATTTTTGAGTGCACAGAAATTATGTTGCATAATTTAGTGATAACAATACAGATATTGGCGGATACTGTCGTTTCAGATACGAACGCGTTTATTAATTTCTGGCTTCGGTCCATGGTGACATGAAGAGAGAGACCGTGGTCTCTGATTATTGATTTCAAAGGACGTATAACCTCTTAACTTATGCTTGCATTGTGCATTTTTCTGATATATTGAAACTTAGAATGGTATTCGGCAACAAGCAGGTACGTTTCCCCTGCTACGAATAAAGATCTGTGCAAATTACTTTCCATAATCTGTAAGGAATTTCGTGTGGTATCATGATTTCCTTCTTTTGTTAAGTTCGCTATTTTTTGCAGGTAAGGCATCCTTTGACGATTCTTTTCGATGTATTCATTTATTCCTGGCCAGTATACACATGTTTTGACTATAAGGATACTTTTTCAATGTCTTGATGAGATGCGTGGATCTTGTTTAGAATTTCATTCCTCGTGGTGTTAGAAATTAATATTCTTCGTCCTTTCAGTACCAAGGAGTCCTCCACAGATTACTCATCTCTGAATAGTCAATATGGCCAGAGTGGTGTTGAGGTATCTTTGGCTTTGTCCGGCCATCTAGCATATATTTGTTCTCTAAGTGCTATCTGGTCATTTCTTGACTCTTCCTTTAGTTCCTCGAGTTTGTTTGTGCTGAATTGCACAAACTCCGTTTTTACATACAAATTTAATGGGCTGCATTTGTTTTTGTTCGGTAGTCTTGACAGGACATCGGCTTACAGTATCTTTTTCCTGGACGGTATGCTATGGTGAGATCATATCCCTGTATTCTATTAGCATCCGTTATAACCTTGGGCGTGACTCTGATAGATTTTTCTGGCTGATCATTTCCAATAGTTAATGGTCAGTCTCAACGTACGATGGAATCTCTGCAACACACCACTACCAACATTTAGCGTTGTGGAAGTGAGTGACTTGGATTCGAATGCCACTGGCCTATCATTTTGTAGTAGTGCTGCTCCTAGTCCTCTTCTAGAAGCATCAACTTGGATGGTCGTTGTCTTCGTAGGATCAAAATATGTCAGACTTATTTCTTTACTATTTAGGGCTTTGGTTATTTGGAAGGCCCTCTCATGGCTGTTTGTCCATGTATATTCGTTTCCCTTTTTCATGAGGTCGCGAGGGTTGACAGTATACTCAGATAAACGATGTATAAAAGAGGCTTTGTAAATTACCATTTCTAGGACATACTGTAACTCTGCTTCGTTGACAGGATATTCTTGGGTTTTGATGTCTCCTGCTTTTGGGAATCTGGGTGCACTCCTTCCTCACCGTAAATTCTTCCGAAGAATTTTATGGATTCGGTCTTAATGTTGCATTTTGTGCAGTTGAATTCAAGACCATTTTCCTTTGCGGCTTCCATCAGGCTCAACAAGTTTCTATCATTCTATCATCGAGCTCGATGGACCAGTAGCCATTCATTGTGTTTAGCTTTCGGAGCCATTTTGCATTTGCCATTTTGTGGGTCTTTTCTTCCAGGGTCGGGACTCTGTGGCGGCATCTTTTGATTGCCCTATTTAAATCTTTCGGGTCGAAGCAAATCTTCATTTGTCCGTTGCTTTCCCGGCTATAAGCTACGCTGCTGACCCAGTCAGTAGGTTCTTCGACATTCTCTATGATCCGGTCTTTCACGGTCTATTTTTTTAAATTTCATCTTTTAGGTGGATGGGGCATTTTCTTGGTTCATGTATTACTGGTATTATTGTAGGGTCGAGAAAAATGTGGCCTCTGGGAAGTGGCCTCTGCGGTCAAATATTTTTGAATAGTCCTCTCGTAGGTCGTTGATGGACTGTATCTGTTTGGTTTCTTTTATTTCACAATGTAGGGTTACTATTTTTGGGTTTCGACAGCTTGGCAATCCAAATATTGCTTGCCGGTGAAAAATGTTTCTGCCGACCATGTGTCTAGGTTGTATTTGCACTGGAGTTGGATGGTGCTAATTTGTGGTATGATGGTCTTGTTGTACGCCGTTAAGATGGTATTTGAACGCTTTACTAATTTTGCTGGTGAATTTGGGCACATTTGTTTGTATATTTGTTATGATAGTATATTTTCTTTTGCTCCAGTGCCTACTTTTCCCTGTAGTTTTGCTTGGTTTTTTCTTTTCCTGGTACTTGGATTTCCTGGTACTACGGTTATCCAAATTGTTTATGGTGTGTCATTCTAATTCATCATAATCATTTTTATCAGTGTCATTGTCTACTGTGTGAACATTTTTATTGTATAGCCTTTGGTGGTATTTAGAGTTGTATCGCTCCATTGGGAGGGTGTTGTATTTTGTTTTTTCTTTATTTTCCTTCGATCTGCAAACACTGGCTCAGTAGTTCAATTTCCAACATTTTCGAAATTCTGTGCTATGGGCTGGATATTTATATGATTTGTGGTTTCCTTCACACTTTGGACAGTGTCAGTTTTTTTGGGTGTTTTGTATGCTATTTATTGTAGCATTGAGTAGTAAGTTTTGGTTTTGTGACGTTGCATAAATAAAATCCTAGGACAAGAGCCCATTTAGGGCGTATGCAACATTGGATTCTGCTCTGACCTCAGGATATCGAAGTCTCAGCCATTGTACTCAGTAGAAGGCTGTTACGTAGAATCTGTATCGCCGAGAGTAGCCCTGACTTGACACTCCACAAAATAAATCCCGGTAAAGACTCCTATTTAGGCGTATGAGAAATAAACAAATAATGTGGATGCTGATTCGAGATTAGACTGGTCTCTGACGTCGGTAAAAGGGTTGCCGATTCACTTTTAAATACGCCAATAAGTCCTTATCTCCCAAACCTTCATATCACGGAGGAACGAACTTCTAGGTTAGATAATATTTACTGTAGATAGATTTCCAAATCCTCTTGTAATGTTTAGGGAGGCAATAAGACGTGTTAGCGAGAATTCATGAAAACGGTATGATGCCGAGATATAAGATACATGTCAAAAGAAATCAACTCGACAGCGGAAAGAGAACACAATCAAAACATTTCAACACAAGAGTGCATTTAAAATATAACAAAAATCTTAATTTGCGACGATCAAACAAATAATGATGAAATTTAAGAAACAGTTCTTTTTCTTTTTTTTTCAAACACTGGAAATGTTTAGCCAACAGGAAAACATCAAACAAAAATGTCTCTCAACAGTCCTTTTTCTTCTTTCTCTTTTTTCCCTTTCTTTTACTTGAGTAAAAGTGTCTAAGACGCCTGACGCGTGTAGAAATGTTCATTCAATATCTTTTTTTTTTATTGATGAAATAAAACATTTACAGTTTTTTTTAATACACACAACTTTCCAATATTTAAGATCTGGAAAAGGAAAACGGTTTGAACTGTACTTATCTTTGACGGATTTTCAATTCCCAGATCTTCTCTTTTTTTTTACGGGTGAATTTCTTTCTTTTGCCCGGAGCCCGTCGAATAGTCTTGTCCTTAAAGCTGATCCACCCGAAACTGAAGATTCTCCTTCAGATTTCTCGAACGTATGCCGGCCTTTTGGTGCGAAGATTCTATCAACCAATCATTCGACTTCTCTTCTTTCACCATCTCGCCGAATCAGGCCACTCGATTGACCTTGATTTCTGTCGTTTCAACAGGCTAAAGTGCAAGGGGTACAGTTAGCTTACCCTTTCTCTCCCCTACCACTTTAACAGTCGGTCTCTGTCTTCTGATCTTTCTTAAGGCCTGTTGATTCAAATCAAGAGGGGTAAGGGTATTGACCTCCCCTTCACTCACTCTCTCTCTCTCTCTCTCTCTCTCTCTCTCTCTCTCTCTCTCTAGCATACCACATCACAGTTTCTTGTGGATTGTAATTGTTTCATATGGTTGATTGATGCGTCATGTTTTTTACGGTTTGTATGACTTTCTCTGAGGTCATATTTTTATCTCCTGCGAGTAGTTGCTTGTGCACTTCTGGGTAAACTGTTCCAACAATGATTTGTTCTATGATCATCTCGTCAAACTCAGAGTTGAATTCGTCTCTGTGTTCCATCCTCCGAATATCACACTGGGCTGCCTGCAGGCGCAATCTGGAAATAAATTTGTCTCCGGTTCCTTGGTATTACCGCTAATCTTTTGGTTTACATTTCTGAGTGCCAAGCGGGCTACTCTGAAATTTTGTTTGATTTCCCGTATTCCTCAAATTTTTCCCATTCAATATCCGGCCGCTTTTTTTCCTCGGCGAATAGACCCCAACTATTAAATTTTAATATATCTGTTTCTTCGGTTCGGATCAAGATTTTGTCCCGTAGGTCTAAAAGTCATTTCGCATTGTTGACGGAATATGGATATACCTTCGGCTCTGTTTGGGTTGTCCTATTTCATTGTAACATTGTCGAGGACGGCCATTTTTGTCTCAGACTCAATAGTTTATGTGCAATCTCTGGGTTCCTTATTTTTGTTGATTTGGAGGTGAATAAGTGTGTTTTCGTACCCTGTATCTATGTTTCATGAGCGCGGGGTAATAAGGAATACCGCTGACACTTTGTAACAAGTGATACACAGATATATATTTTCTTAGACAACTTTATTCGAGCAAACCGTGAGCAACCTTTCATATTTTTCAGGGGTCATCCAGAGTGAAGCTGACGTAAGTAAACAAAACCCTTCGCTCCTGCTATAGTGTTGCAGAGGCGAATATAACAGCAGTAGCTACTAGTCAAAACTGCTATACCCCATAGGTTCACAGACCATAAACCAATACTTTCTGGAAGAAAGGCCAACTGACCATGAGTCTCTGACTGGAGCAATCTAGGAAAAATCGGATAACTATACACTTCGTGAACTTCAATTCCATAAGCAAATTCACGACTGATAATCGACATATAAAAGGCTCCGCAAACATTCTAGGAGACATTCTTTCCTGAAATATTTTAGTGATTAATATATATTTATAAATGGCTAGCTAGGAGCATGTGGAGCAGAAAATTCTTGAAAAATAGGATCCAAGATTAACTTGTACTCGAAACCAAAATAGTAAGGCGTCAAAATAAATTAAATAGTTTCGAGAAACTGATTGGACAATGTAGTCATGTGCTGGTGCGTTCAACTACGGCTGCACGTTTTGAATTTGTCCGCACAAAAATAAATCTTGTGCTTGGAGCCAGTCTCGTAATATAGATAATGTGTATATATTCCACGCTGACAGAAACAATTTCCTCTTTGGCTCTTTTGTTTGTTTTTTTTTTGTTTATTTGTTGTTGTTTTTTTGTTGTTCTTTTTGTTTTTTGCTCTCACTCTCAGCTTGACAGCTTTCGTTCTCACTCTCATTCTCAGTTCTTCCCAGCGAGCGACCCACAGCTCTAGACAACTCGACTGCTTCGGACACATAGCCAGAAAATGAGAGAACATACAGTCAGAAAAACTACGTTCATAGCCATATTGAAATTAGTACATTCATCATTTTTCAATATACGAAATGTCCCATGTACGTCGACGCCGCCTCACATATACACACATTCAGCTAGCGGGCTGTTGTGTACTTTTTAGTGTCTACACGTACATACACACGCATATACATATGTAAGAAGGGCTTGTTACTTTTTAACCTTCTTTCCTGACGACGAACACACGTACACACAGATATGGTCGAAGAACACGCGCTTACATTCGCATAATATTTGTATTATACACATCCACACCCACAAATACCTAACAAACACATTCGCACATTTGCTACTTTGTATTAGCTTTTCTTGGGGCTTTTTTGTATAAAATTTGTTTTACATTATCGTTGCTGTGAATTTTCTTTTGTCTACGCTCTTCATATTCTTTGTGTTGTTAATTGTGGAACGACACTCGAAATTTTGTTTCTGACTATTGTAATGGAATATGCCACTGTCTCTCTCTCACCCATGTGGACTGACTATATCAATGACTATATATATAGTGAGCACAGCATTATACCTGGCCTTGCTTCGGGGATTAATAGCGTGCCTCACTATTCCTTGTCTGTCTTATTGTATCTCTCTTTCACTAAAACCCTCTTTCTTTCATCTACTGTTGACTGTTCCTTCCGTTCGAGTACAAACTTGTCTGATTGTATACTTTTTAAGGACACAACACTAACAAAAACCTCGAGAGAACTATACAACCAACACATCCTCCACAAATATAAGTCCTGTCATTGAATTCGAAGCGATAGCATCTGCACAAAAAGATGATGAAGAAAAAACGAACTTTCTAAAGGACATTACCTTTTTCTAACAAACGAAGGAAATATTTATTCCTCAGATAAAACAATCTTAGTGGTGTGACATTTCTTCTGGAAATCTACGCTCTTTTATACCGAAAATTCTCTGACTTCAATTAAATTTTCGTTGTATTTTATAATAAAAATTTTGGAAATAATTTTGAAGTAATTCCGTTTTGAGAAGACAGAAAAAAAAAGCAAAAAAGAAAAATAAATAAATAAAAAAAAAACAAAGGATCTGTTGTCGCTCCAACAATCTTCTTACAGGCTCAACGCATCAAGATCCAAATATATGATACCTAATAACACTCAGCCCCGTACAAAACCAATAACTTTCGACCCTTATAAAACCTTCAACTCATATAAACTCGCCAGAAGACGCATCGATTGCCTACAGGACTCTGTGATTTCCTCTCCAATATTTTCTCTCACGAACATCAAAGTGAATGTTGACTAATATTTACTAATATCAGTTCCAGCCTGTATATAATATAAATAAATTATTTATTCCCTATATACATGATTTGACAACGAATTTCTTATGTTTATCTCATTGTCTCAGTGCCATCTACTATCGTCATCAGTTAACAAATGAGAACGCTTGTTCACCATTGCCTTTTCTTTTCCGTGTTTGCTGAATTGCAGATCGAACCCAAACTATAGTAACTGCATTAATATCAAAACATTGTCCCTTTCTTCCCCACAACAAATCTGTAATCCCGTTGTAACAGCGGTCTATGATTATATCGATGCTTCTATTTAGGAAGTCATGGTAATCTTTCGATGGCTTTATTTTAACCTTATTAATAGACACCACCCTAAAAGATGAGTAGCCGAACTATTTGATCCTGGACGTAACCTGTGGGGTTCATCTGCTCAGCATCTGATGAAGCGCGCCGTTGACCCGTTGCTGGATTCAACAGCTTTGATTCACATCCACCATGCTGCTTCCCATGGCTTCCGCGGAACTCGCAAAAAAAGTCTCCTTTTCCTTTCTGCTTTCTTTTTCTTCTTTTCCCTCCTGCTCATACATTCCTTAAGTTTTAACTTAGTATAAGTTCACAGTTAATCTATTTCAAAATTCACCGGATAGTTGTAGGTCCCGAGCTATGGGCTGCTATTTCTGAGGTATCATATGTGCTTACGTTAATCAAAGCAGGCTGCTAGTTGGAACTTGTTATGGTAAGATTAAGCCCTGTAAAGAGTATTTCTTTCTTTCTGGTTACTCTTAAACCGATAAATAACAATAATTATAATTATAATAATTATAATATTAATAACAACGACAGAAGAACATACTTGTTAATGCCAACAATTTGATCGAAAGTTCAGTTACCTTTTCGAGGCCCTTAGCATCGGATTAATGCTGTAAAGGGTAGTTCTGTCGACTAACGCTCGCTTTGACCTAAATTCTCGGACCATGTGCGAAACCTATCTCTTTTCTACTATGTCCTACCCGAGTCTCGATCTCCTCCTCTCACCACCTTTTTTTTCACCCCATCATCCTTCGCGTGGGTAAAAAAATTACTTTAATGTAAAAGTACAATACAAATAGTGACATTTAACATTAGAACATTAAATAGAATTGGCCATCTACCAAAACTGACTGCGTCTGCGATAGATCATAACATAGACATAGTATGTGTACAAGAACATCATTGGGGAGTAGATATAAAATACCACGATATTGGTAATGGATGGCTGTTTGTCTCATCAAATACATGGAAAAACTCAGTCAACGCTGTGATAGGAGGTGTAGGTATGCTTATTGCCCCACATGCCCTAAAATCACTTAATTGCATCGAAAAATACTACAGAAGACGATGGTAGCTACGTAAAACGGCAACCCCAGCACAACGATCATCTCCTGCTACATCCCTACTAATGCTAGTGATGAAACGGATCTCGACACCTTCTATAATGTGCTATCCTCCCTTGTTCAAAGTATCCCGAAACACAACGTTCAAATCATCGGTGGAGACATGAGTGCTCAAATAGGTAAAAACGTAAACAACAAATTCAGCTTAAACTTGTTAAACAGAAATGAGAAACACCTAACGGGCTTCACACTTGAAAATGGATTAACATGTCTCAATACTATATTTCAGAAAAGGCAAAACTATGGACCTACACCTACGCAAATAACGCTAACGGACAGCTAGACCTCATCCTCATGTACAAGAAATGGATTAATAGTGCATTGAATTGTGAAGCATATTCCTCTTTTGAAGAGGTATCTTCCGATCATCGAATTGTCATGGCAAAGATACGTCTGAGCCTACGCAGGAATGCGGTGCAAACAACCAAAACCGCACACTATGACTGGTTCCTGCTTAACAATTAGGATATTTGCGATAAATACACGATAACACTAAGAAGCAAATTCGATGCACTTCAGGAAATATTAGAAACACTTACTCTGAATGACGAATATGAAATCTTCGTCAATGCCCACATAGAAGCGGTAGCAGAATGTATACCAACCAAACTAAGAGCAAAACATAGTTTCCTAGGAGACATTAGCAGTTAAGATATAACGTGCCTACGTGAAAATCGCATACCTATGCAATAGGAGGAACCCAATTAATATCAACACTCAGAAACTTAAGAAGGCACAAAATGAACTAACTAACGCATATCTAAAAGAACAAACAGAATACACCCAAGACCGGATCAATAAGATTAGAAACTCGGTTGAAGATAGACAATCTGGGATAGCATGGCAGACAGTAAATGAAGTGAGTAGAAGAAGGAGTACCACGAGAGCTAAATTGAAAGCTGCCAGCCAAGAAGAACGAATACACTTGTGGAAAGAAAATCTCAAGAATCTGCTGGGAAAATAACCCAGAGTTACGGATGAACCTATCACGAAAATTATTAGCAATCAACTAGACATCAAACTTGGACAGTTTATACAAGAAGAACTCGACGTAGTACTATGAAAAATCAAAAACAGGAAAGCTGCAGGTCTTGATGAAATACCCATTGAAGTATGGAAAAAAAGGAAATTGGACAACATACTGCTCCGATACTGCAACGCCATATATAACCAGAACATAACAGACAGATGGCTGCATCCTCCCTTTCCCAGAAAGGTGACCTCAGAATAGCCAAGAACTACCCTTACTTCCATAGTAGCAGAGCATTGTAAATCGTCAAGATTTACAATGCTCTGCTACTCAACCGCATTGAACCTGAAAATTAGAAAATTCTCAGGAAAAACCTGAATGGCTTACGGAAAAATCGATCCATGACATGACAAATTTTGACAATCCATTCGTACAAAAAATCTCGACGCGACACTATTATTTGTAGACTTCTCCCAGACATTTGACTCCATACGCAGAAGGAAGATGGAGCAAATACTTCTGGCCTACGGTCTCCCCAAAGAAACCGTCGCAGCCATAATGATGCTCTATAAAAACACAAAAGTAAAAGTTCGCTCACCGGATGGAGACATAGACTTCTTTGACATGGTTGCAGGTGTGCTGCAAGGAGACACATTAGCCCCATACCTGTTTATTATCTGCCTAGACTACATACTTCGAACATCGATTGATTTAATGAAGGAAAATGGCTTTACTTTGACAAAGGTAAGAAGCAGAAGATACCCCGCACAAATGATTACGGACGCGGACTACGCTTGATGACACAGCACTTCTGACAAAACACCAACCCAGGCTGAATCCCTGCTACTTAGTCTGAAAAGAGCAGCAGGTGGCATAGGCCTCCAGGTGAACGCAGACAAAACAGAGTATATGTGCTTTAATCAAAGAGGCGACATCTCCACACTAAATAGTTGGTCTCTTAAACTTGTGGACAAATTCACCTACCTCCGAAGCAGCGTCTCATCTACAGAAAATGACATCAATACGCGACTAGCGGCATGGACAGCTATCGATAGGCGATCGGTCATATGGAAGTCAGACCTATCCGATAAAATAAAATGTAGTTTTTTCCAAGGAGCGGTCGTGTCACAACTGCTATATAGATGCACCACATGGACACTGACTAAGCGCTTGGAGAAAAAGCTTGACGGCAATTGCACAAGAACGCTACGAGCTATATTGAACATGTCCTGGAGGGAACATCCCACAAAACAGCAGGAACATCCCATCATGAAAACTATCCAAACTAGACGAACAAGACATGCGAAACACTACTAGAGAAGTAAGGAGGGACTCATAAGCAATGTACTCCTGTGGACCCCTTTACACGGACGAGTAAGGGTTGGGCGACCATCTAGAACCTATTGACAACAACCTTACACTGATACTGAATGTAGTATAGAAGACTTGCTGGGAGCGATAGACGATAGAGACGAATGGCGAGAAAGGGTCAGGGAAATCCGTGCTAATAGCACGACATGATGATGATGATGATGATGATGATGATTTAGGAAGTGGTTAAGGACTCTAATTAATTAGCATTTCATAGCGATTCCCATATCACGTCGAGAATATGTTCAGCGTAAATGGAGACAGCAGAAAATTATCACTCAGTTGCAAAACTGGACTGAAAATTGCTTTCTTTCTTTAATTTAGAGGCTTTTTTCAAATGTATCGGTCTAATACAAATTTTGATTGATGTGCCGTTTTTACTGGGTTACAATTACTTACATTTATACAAACACAATGAGAAATTTTAGTTATAGATACAACGATAGATAAATGAAAAATATGACCCCATCAAATTATAATTCAGTTGCAAATTGCACTGGAGATTGTTTTATTCTCAAGTGTTTCGAGTATATTGTTTTGATAAAAAATCTCGCAAGAGTGTGCCTTTTTGCCGGGTTACTATTACATGCACATTTCAATACAATGGAAATTTTCAAGTCACATTTCACCTACTTCGCAATTAGAGTCAATACCATTGCTTTTTTTTCTTTTTTATTTTCTTTTTTATTTAATTTATTTATTTATTTATTTATTATTATTATTATTATTATTATTATTATTATTATTATTATTATTATTATTATTATTATTATTATTATTATTATTATTATTATCTACCCCTTGAGAGTTGTTAACGTTAGTTTTAGCTGATGGTTTTATTATTATTATTATTATTATTATTATTATGAAACTATTGAGCACTATTTCTGAGAATTCATAAAACTGAACGAATTCTTGGAAAAGAGTCGGGTTGGATAAACTGTTCCTACTACGATTACACATTCATACAACCAATTTGATGTACTAATCACCACTCTTCTGTGTGACGTTCCATTATAAATTTCAAGTCTTGTAAAAGAAAGAAATTCAAAAGTTTTCGTTCATTTTTAAAAGTACTAATTGCAGAATTAATTTCTTTTCATTTCTCTCATTTATTGTTTTACAGAAACTCGTATTACTGTTGTTTTACAACACGTACTATTCGTACTACTCGTACAACGACTACTTTGTAAACTGAAAAAGAAAATAAAAAGTGTGAAATTATGTCGAGTGATTCCAATTACCAAACTGTAAATTCTGATAACGAAGAAACCGAAGCTATGGTAAGTAACATTTTTATTTTTTTATTGAATTTATTGACGTCGTGTGTCTTTTTTTTATACATAAAAAAGTCAGTGTCAATTCAAAACTACAATTGCTATATTGTGCAAACAATACGTATACATTTGCTCTACACGCGCTTGTGCGAGTACGCTGATGTGTTTAGTGTGTTGGTGTGTTTGCGCGTGCGCGCTTTCATGAAAAAAACAAAACAAATAAACTTTTATTTGGTTTAATCAATTGCACCGTAAATACTTAGATGTGTACATTGACAATTTAAGGCAACACGGCTGAGTTCACCCTGAGATTGACATTAGGAGTTTTTCTACTATTCCTAAGCTTAATTCGAACCATATTAATGATTTGTTTGATTATGTCAGTTTTCCACATTATTCTATTATATTGCATCACGATTACTGGTTTATGACCGGTTCATATATATATATATATATATATATATATATATATATATATATATATATATATATATATATATATAATCTATTTATATAATTTCACTAATTTAGACGTACCTAGCATCATCTATGACATATCAAACTCATTTTGTGTTGGCACGAATTTAAGTATATTCTCGTAATCTTGTGCATTTAAAAAGAAGTAAGAGACCAGTTGACTAGTTGTGCATCTATTTTGTACGAAAGGGAAGCAATTTATTTCCTTCTTCCTTCTTTTTCACACACAGGGTCATATATGCACGAGCGCATGAGCGCACAGATACACGTATACATGCATTTACATGTATTCACATTTACATACTCGTTGCATTATTACCACAATACTAAAGGCTCTCCCAGCGTATTTGGTAAAGTAGCTGGTACGAATAATCACGTCTCTTTGAATCTCACCGACAGCCTGTTATTTATTACTACCTTTCTGTTTCTCGCTCTCGAAAAATAACGACTTAAGTGAATTGTAATGAAAATTCTAAGAATTAAGAAGATGAAACTTTCCCCTCGCCAATAGAAATAAATCATGTCAAATATTGCATACAAACTGAAATTGCAGACAAAAACTAACACTCATGTGGACTTTTCGTGACAAAAAGAAATCAAATTTTGTGACTAATAGGAACTGAATCAAAAGTTTAAAACTTTGGTTGCATTGGAGCCTAACTGATTAATATAAAAACAGCAAATAAACTTTTAACGGTAGTAAATCAGTCAAACACTTTGTCAGTCTCTGTCAGATATATAATCGCTCTTAGACAATCTGGTCGAAATTAACATCAAACCAAGTACGTAGTTAAATTTGCTTATTACCATAAAGAAAAAAAGGGATATCGTGCATACCAAAAGACATTTTTGTAAGGATTCTTTTACTGATTTCTAAAACACGTGCTCTCTGTTTCTCTGTCTGTCTCTCTCTCTCACACACACACACACACACACACACACACACACACACACACACACACACACACACACATAATAGCTTCCACTTAATATCACGTTTCTTTTCAAGCTTTGTTACATTTCGTACAATAAATTTCCATTTGTTGTTGCAAACACTTGTTTTTCAACTTTATTCCATATCATTCGAACATCTCCGCTATTTATTTTCTACTTCCTCTCACTTGTCAAGCAGACAAGAAAAGGAAGATTTCCCGCTCTAAATGAACCAGTCCGAAATATCATACTCAACAGTCAGCAAAAGCTGGTGCCTACTACTGTTGCTACAAGAGTGTTACTAATATTAAAGAAATTCAGTGATATTCCCATAGAATTTAGCCTAGACAATTATGCGAAGGCAGCCTTTAAAAGAAGCAAGTTGTTACAGACAACGACCATAGAACTTGACAAAGGAACCATAATTCGTGAACTTCAACCAAGAAGTGAATAAATGAAGGCCAACAGTGAAAAAAATCAGAAAGAACGGTTTTATACGAGTAAGGACGTCAACAACATTGAACTGAGCATTAGATATGTATTTGAAGCTATTAACACCTGAGAAATACTTATTGATACATACCATTTTATATGATAAACTGGGATAGTGAGAATAAATAGAAAAGGTTATAATAATAATTTTTATAATTTGCAAATCACTTAAAAATATCGTGAATGTTATTCGGCTCATTTTTAAAGTTGGACCATTACTGTCCTTTTGTGGGTACTTAAACGACGATGCGTTTTTCCACAGGTTAGTCTGTTACTCAGTTAGTCAAAGAAGAGCCCAGTATGCCGGCCAGCCTGCCAGTTGGGAGGGATTGAAAGCAAAGTTTGCCTCTTATATAACTCCACCGTTCCACCATGAATTAATTTACAATTAACTGAGAGTTAATTGGTTTCCATGATAGAAGGGAAAATGTTTTCTTTCCATAGGAAACAAAAAAGTTGCTGAATTCTTCCTACTTAAAGAGTAAATATTGGAAGACAATTTTTTCAAGAAAGGACAGGGGATGAAATTTAATAGAAAACGTTAAATTCCTCAGAGCACCATCCTCAAAATTGTCTGGAACAGTGGTAATAATTTGGCAAAAACCGCTGAATTCCTCAGAGCACCATCCTCAAAATGGACCAGAAGCCCCAAGCAAGTTGAGTAAGTCCTTTTGACTTTTCAATTCTTTCCTTTTTATTCTTTTTTTGTGTTACATCAAATGTTGTAGTTTTTGGCTCAACTATGCACAGTCAAATTTGTGCTATGTCAGGGGAAATGTATTGTTCAATTTATTTTGAATGAAATAAATTCTTCGCAGTGGGTTAAGTGTTTGTTCCTCTCTGCAATATGATTGGTTTTTTTTTTGTATGTTAATAGTAAAGTTACTCCTCCTCTTCCTCTGTTTCTATACACTTTTTTATTACTTTCCTTTCTCTTTCCAACTCAACAAAGATTCTCAGTTTACTGTTACTTGTACGACAACATTTGAAGCTTTGTTAACTTCCCTCCTTTTGTTTTTGTACTCACTGGTGACAAGCTTGGGGTAAATTGAAAATAATACAAGGACAGGCATGACTGGGTGGAAAAAGTGATCCACTGGGAATTTTATACACAAACCAGTATCTATCCCAGAAAATAAGACGAGCAAAATTCTATGGTGTTTTGTAATAGAAACAAATCACCCAGTCCAGTTCAAAAGACCAAATTTAATTTTAATTAACAGGGAGAAAAGAACTTGTCAACTAGTGAATTTTGCATATCCAGCATATCAGAGTAAAGATAAAGTGAAAAAGTGGAGAAATACCTGGACATTTTTTGACGGATTAAAAATTTATCGGACATAGTTGGATTTCTTGGAACAATCCTGAAAAACCAGAAAGAAAAAATCTGAAGAAAAAATTGAGACCATCCGGGCCACATAACTGCTGAGATCAGTTTGTCTTGGAAAACTGCATCAAATTTCAAATGATTCAAAGCAGAAGAAACATCATTTTTGGCCTTTTTTTCTTCTCCCAAAACAAACAAGGTGTGTTTTGTGCTTGTGAGCTTCACTAAATTAGCATTTGGAACATTTAGTATCAGTAAATTAAAACTTAATAGTAAAGTTACTCCTCCTCTTCCTCTGTTTCTATACACGTTTTTATTACTTTCCTTTCTCTTTCCAACCCTACAAAGATTCTCAGTTTACTGTTACTTGTACGGCAACATTTGACAATTAAAATAAAGCAATTTAGGCAAGTAAAATAAAGCAATTTAGGCAAGTAAAATAAAGCAATTTAGGCGACAGTTTGCTGAATGGAGCTGAGTGGAATCAAAGTATGGGTTACAGAAAAGATCAAGTTTATATTTCAAGAAAGATTCATCTATTGATTACTGAAATGTTTTTGCCTAATTAATTTCATTTTTACAGTTAGTCTGCTGCTTAAGTTATCAAATAACTTACAAAATAGCACTCAATCCAAAATATCAGTTGTGGTATCCACAAAAATTACACAGAAATTTGAGTTTTTTCAATTAAAAACAAGATATATGCTCAAGTAGGTTGCAGATATAATCATGGAAAATGGTCAAGTGTGGTTTTTTTAATTGGACAGAAAATATCTATAGTCTTGCTCTGTCATTTTTTATTACCTACAGTAACATGCTGTCTTGATTATATATTATAATGTGATTTTGATTTATTATTACTATCCGCTCTGATTAGTGTCCTCATCATGGTTATTGTTGTAGTTATAATATTTTGGCTGTTGTATCCTCTAGTTTTCTTCAGGTGTTTGTTGGAGTCGGTAACCTGGGAATTAAAAACCGAATACTTTATTCAATCCATGTATGTTTTCATTCCGCTTAGAAAATATCCCACATCATTTAATTTTAAGTCATTTCATCCATAAGATGTCCTTACCTGTTTCATTGAACCAGAAAATATGACTTTTCATGCATTGCTTAACCCAGGAATTGAACCACATGGTTGTCAGATAACTAAATACACTTTAACCACAGCTACATCCACTGCAATAGATATCTTAAGATGACATAAAACATTGATTATGAAAAGGACCACAATAAAATCATTTAGTCCAAGCTCATCAGTAAAAAATAATCGATCTCATATGATGTTTGTAAAACTATTTTTCTTGTTTGACTTGCAATTTTTAATGGGAAGACATTCACTCCACACATGTATAATATTCATTATAACACACACACACACACACACACACACATTTTTTAGGTTTACAAAACAACCAACACAAAACAAAACGAAACAAGGCAAAAAAGACAAAAAAAACAACAACAAACAAACTAGTAGATAGCAATATATTTAATTAATACTTGCTTAATTAAGAGTGAACTTTTTACTTAATTATTTTTTTCATTTTATTTGTGAAATGTTTTCAAGGGGAAAACTAAATCAGTCTCTTATTTTTGTGTGTATGGAGAATTTCTGAGGTCTAGCCTTAGGGGAATCTTTATGCATTGCCGAGATCACTGTAGTTCATGGATTGGACTTGTTGATTCACAGTGGTGGTTGTTTCATCTCAATGTGCAGTGCTTTTGATTCAGGTATTATTACCTAGCTGCAGACTGATGATGAGCTTCTCTGGTGACTGCAATGAAATAAGAGGATGTTAACACTAATAAGGTATGAAGATTCTATTTGTGATGTGTTTGTATCAGTTATAGATAGTTGGTCTTGTCTCTCTTTATGTACTGGACTACTTCTAGCTGGTCTGAGGAATTGCCTATTCCTTCAGTGTATACTACCAGCTGTAGACTCTACTATGTATGACCTTGGTTCAGTAGCAGAATGTCGGATTATTCCGGGTTCTTATAGTTTTGTCTTCTCATGCCTAACATAGACTTTTTGACCATCATACAAAGGTGGATGTTGTCGACATTTTTGTTTATCGTAGTGATCCCTTGATTTGTCCTTATACTACTGTATTGTCAATCTGGTCTGATCATCACCAAGTTGCCATTTTAACATGAGTGACGTTCGTATCTGTTACCCATTGAGCAATTCTACTAGGAGCTTAAGGCAGCTGACAGTGTTGTTGCTCAGTATGACATCATTGCTAAGTGACAGTCATGCCCAGTCTCCCATGCCTTTAAAAATATTCTTTTGCATACTCCTACCATCCTTTAGACTGTGGATAATGTGGAGATGTTTTGTGTAGAAAGGTGTACTTTTTAGAGATGTCTACAAATTCTCTATTTGCAAATTGCAGACCATTGTCCATGTAAAGGATTTCTAGTATACCTCATTCCTCGAATATTGCCTTTTATATTTTTAATAATGGTTGTTGATCAGGTGGAATAGAGATGTCATATGAATGGGCTTTGATTGTATTGATCTGCTATGAGTAAATATTTGTTTACTGCCATTGTGAACAGATCGGCACTTATGTATTGCTAAGGGTAGGTAGGGGCTTCATGTTGGTGCATAGATTCAGCTGGGGTGCTTGCTCGATGCTTTTGACAAGTGAGGCAATTAGCGATAACATCCTTGATGTTCCTATTCATTCCTGTCCATGCTCTCAAATTGGAACTAAACATACACACTATGTGAACACTTTCACCATATTCAGCAAAACGTACGCAATATTATACTCCGGAAACTAGAGTTTACGTACTCTCATCTCCGTACAGAAGAAACATTTATCGGACCACGTGGATTTAAGCAAGCTCGTAATTTGGACAAAGCCTCCTCATCAATTAAACATGGCATACGCAATTCCACCACCAGCAAAAATGGAAATGGACGGTGATCTGCAAGAAAACTTTGCCCCCTTTCAAACTAACATGGGAGAACTATGTGGCTGCGACAGATATTGGAAAAAAAGCAGTACACTTCTTTCGGTAATCGTCAAGGAATGTCTACAAATAAACAAAAACCTGCTAATGTCGGCAGAGGAATGAGCAGACACACAAAAAATTTTGGAAATACTTACAAACTACTTTGAACCCAAACAAAATATCATATACCAACGATATATGTTCAATTCTTGTACACAGGAACAGGGCGAAAAGTTTGACGCATATCTGATCAAACCAAGACACCTGATCAAAACGTGTGAATATGGTGCCCTTGAGGATGAACTACTGTGTGACCAAGTTGTAACAGGTATCAGCAATAATAATGTTTGGGCCAGGCTCCTCAGCGAATTTGGATTCACACTAGACCGGGCGATAGATATCTGCAGGAGCAGAACAACAGCTTGGCAAACTGAACAACTCAGCAGAGACCATCTACTACACCAAGGCAGATAAAAAAAAGGCACAAGAATTTATTAAAGATTGTAAATTCTGCGGACAGAGCCATGACAAAGGGAAGTGTCAGGCTTATGGACTCGTGAGCTATCTGCTTAAAGCGCAACTATATTGCCAGAGTATGCCAATCATAGGCGCAACCCACTCCACAATGGCCAAATAAATCCTTAACATAATGAACTGTAAAGGTGTGCTACATTGAAACAGAAGCAGTCAGCAGCGAGGAAAGCATCTATGCCCAGAGAAGTCTGTCAGATCGCAAACACTATCATGTAGATGTTCACTTATCCACCCCAGGAAACAGCACAAAAATCGCGTGCAAATTCCAAATTGACACCGGGGCCAGCTGCAGTACCCTGGCCTTTGATGACTACGAACGCATTACAAAAGCACCACTACAGCCGTCTCACACAAAGTTGAAGCTGTATGACAACTCCCTACTTCAACCTTTGGGCTCAGTAACACTCCACTGTGAAGTGAAAGGAATAAGAAAAAAAAATCACCTTCCAAGTTGTGGACAGCAATTCACCCTCATTACTTTCTGGATAGGCTAGCTCCACTCTGAAGTCCATAGCTTTCAATACAGAATGTATGCGACAGCTGAGTGAAGTAAAGGAGGCAAAGCCAACCACAAAAGAAGACAGCCTCAGCAACTACGAAGACATTTCTCTGGCCTGGGAAAGCTATCAGGCGAATACAAAATTGAAATTGACCAAAACATCAAGCCTTTGCAAAATCATCTTCGCAGAGTCCCTCTGCCACTTAAAACAGAGTTAAAAAGAAAACTTGAGGAAATGGTCAGCCAAGGAGTAATAGCCTGGGTCACAGAGTCAACTCCATGGATCAACAAACTGGTTGTTATTCAGAAACCAAATAAATTGCAGATATCCATTGACCCATACTACCTGAACAAGGCGATCAGGTGCAACTATTACCCAACGCCAACAGTGGAGGAAATTGCAACGAAAATGAAGAAGGCCAGACTCTTAGTCGTAGATGCCAAAGATGGCTTCTTTCAGGTCGTACTATACGAGTCATCCTCATATTTAATGACCTGCTGGGCCCCATTTGGCAGAATACACTGGCTTTGAATGCCATTTGGGACCAGCTCAGCCCCTGAAGAATGGCAGTGATGACTCGACCACTGTTTCGAAGGACTCCATAACATCCAAGTGATAGCAGATGACACTATAATCTATGGGTCTGGTGACAGCGATGTGGAAGCTGAAAAAAGCCACGATGCTGCCCTCATGGCACTTCTGGAAAGGTGTCGCAAAGAAGGAGTAAAGCTCAACCCTATTAAGTTCACTATCAAAAAAAACCCCGTCAGCTATATAGGACACATTTTCAGTGCACAGGGGCTGGCACTGGATCTGGACAAAGTCAAAGCAATATCAGAGATGCAACGCTCTACAGACATCCAAGACGTTCAGCGTTTACTAGGAGTTGTAAACTTGCCAAGTATGCACCCAAACTCAGTACAGTATGTGAACCACTGCAACGATTTCTGGACAAGGAATCTGTGTTTGATTGGCTGCCACAACATGAAACAGCATTCACTCAGATCAAATACCTGATCACCAAAGCCCCTATTCTTCACTACTATGACGTCAGGGCAGTCCTAACACAAGAAGGGCACCTCGTTGCATATGCATCCTGGGCACTTACAAAAACTGAGCGAAACTACGCTCAGATCGTGAAAGAGTGTCTCGCTATTGTCTTAGCTGCAGAATGTTTTGAACAATATATTCTCGGTAAAGAGAAAGTCAAAGTATTCTCTGACCACAAACCACTAGAGACAATACTCACAAAACCCATTCACGTGAGTCCAAAGAGACTCCAGCGGATGCGGCTAAGGCTCCAAAAATACTCCTGAGATGAAATACAAGCCAAGACTCCAAATGTACATTAGTGATACCCTGTCTCGTGCATCACTACCAATCACTCAAGCCACGACAGAAGATAACTGTACCATATTCCAACTGCAAGAACAGGAACTCAGAAGAGACTTGGCAAATATTAATATGGAAGATACCCTCTTTGTCACCGACCACTGCCTCTCACAGATTCGAGAGAAGACCAGTCATGACACAACACTACAGACACTAATAAAGGTCACAAAAAAGGACTGGCCAGAAGACAAAAACAACAGCCCACTAAACATTAGAGAATACTGGCCATACCGTGATTAACTTTTGTCAAAATGGCCTAGCATACCGAGGCACACAGCTCATCATACCAATCAAACTTAGACCCGAGATTATCACCAGGGCACACAGATCTCACCTGGGCATTCAGTACACACTGAACTCAGCCCGCGATATAATGTTCTGGCCACGAATGCATGCAGAGATCACCAAGGCAGTTCGAAGGTGTGGAACCTGCCAAGTGACCCAACCGCAGCAACAACGACAACCTCTGATGACCCATCCAATACCAGTCCACCCCTGGCAGTGTGTGGCCAGTGACTGTTTTGAACCAAATAGCAAACACTTTGTGGTATTGGTTGATATATACTCAGATTTTGTGGAAGTTAGCCAGCTCCCAGACCAAAGTGGAAACTCCCTCATCAAAGTGCTCAAACCCATCTTTCCTGCACATGGTGCACCAGCAGCAATGATAATCGACAACGCAACCAATTACACAAGCAGTGATTTCCACAGATTCTTGAAGTCATGGGACATCGAGCACCTAACCTCCAGTCCTTCACCACCATCAATCGAACGGACAGGCTGAAGCGGCAGTGAAGCTGATGAAAGGGATCATAAAAAAAAATCAACAAAGGAAGGCACAGACATGTGGAAAGCCATACTGGAATGGCGTAATGCAACCACACCTGGTATGCACAGCTCACCAGCACAAAGATTCTTTTCCAGGTGCACTCGCTCCATGTTACCTTGCAAAACCACAGATTACACACCACAAATACAAGCAGAGGTACAAAGCACACTCATAAGGAAGAGACAAATGGCAAAAACATACTATGACCGTCACACCAAGCCACTACCTGATCTCACTATAGGACAGTCGGTTAGGGTGAAATGCCACCCACAAGTCCCTAACAGCAAATGGGAATCTGGGACGGTCATTGGCAAAGAAGCACCACGCAGTTACGGGGTCCAAGTAAATGGAAGATTCTATAGAAGGAATAGAATTCATATCTGTCAACCAACCACCCTCCCAACTAGTGTACCTGCAGTGTCACAACATGCCTCCATGCCACAGCCAGTTGAAACAAAAAAACTTCAGACGAAACCAGAGTTACAACGACCACCGACACATGAGAAACAACTTTGCAGGTCTAGCCATGTTGTCAAACTACCCACACGGCTAAGACACTGTAATTGTAATCAGAGACTACCAGCCTGCAAGTAAGATCTTCAATCCAACTCTAACACGCACAACAAAAAACACTAAATATGAACGTACAAAGACACACACACACCGACTACAACGCACATCTTACACAATTTCGTTCATGTGTGAAGCACTCTAAACCAATAAAACAATGGGAAATGAGTGGAATGTTATAAAGTACATAGCTACGGCTACAACACCCTGCAAAACGGTGCGTGTGAAAAACACGACAGCTTCGTAGGCCTGCAATTTTTCTGGTAAATAAAGCACGGGTACTTAAACCTACCTACACTACTTTTGTGTTTACTCTACATCACGCTACATTACAGTCTCCTTGTTTTTTTCTTGTTTCTTTGAATGGCAGATGTTGGTAAAGTATCCTTTTTTTGTTGCATATAATGCATGTTTTGCCTCTTCTGGGCATTCTTCTCTGAAATGGCTTCTGCCACAGTAGCTGCACTGCACAAATTTTCCATTTGTTGTTGAATGCACTGTGTGTGAACTGACATTTTCAAATGAGGATAGACTCGACTTGCTTACTTGCAGCTTCCACAGTCTCTACTATGCACAATGCTATTGTAATAGACAGGTCTCTACCTTCCTTAATTAGGGATTTTAGTGTTGATTTCAGGAAGATACCAGAAATAAAAATGTCGACTATTAGCGTCTCTTCCACAATGGATCATATTCGCATTGTTTAATCATTCGCCGAATTCGTTTTAGAAATGCATGGGCCGATTCGTGTGATTCTTGTCGACACAGTAGCAACTCGTGTCTGGCCACAAAAAAATTCGACCGTGCGCTTACATATTGTCTGAAATATTTGATGTAAGTCTCAACAGTCTTTGCTTCACCCTGTTGAAAGGTAAAAGTGTCGCTTACTTTCTGACTTTCTACCGACGACCAATAGATACAGAAGATATTTTACTTTGATGTCTATATCGCGTAACGGGCTTTCAAAGTAAAGCTCGACTTGGCGTATAAATCTTTCCATTACTTTAGCTTGATTTAGACGGCGGCAGAGGTATCTGACAAGCCACAGTCAATATTTAGGATGCGAAAGTATGGAGAAAAATGTCCCTTACCTTGGTGAGAATTGCAATGTGGGCATGTATATTCCCTTTTTATAAATCTAATCTTGGTAAAATATCGGTATTAACCGTGATTTCCGTATTTTTAAGATCCGTGTGTATTTTTAATCCCATTTTTTCTGACACCATGTTATGTGGGTTTTTCGCCAAGATAGCTTTGGATTAAGGAGTCAAACAAAGGAGCAGTGTACTAAAGGGTGATTATTCTATAGTCGCCATTACCGGAAGTCTTATAAATCAGGAGTGGATAAGTTTAGGGTGTAAGGGTTTATCTAAGGGACTTAACTAATACAACAAATGTCTGGTGGAATAAGAAAATACAAGTAAATCATTCTTGCATTAATTGCATTCAAGACAAAAAAAAGATTCTGCTTTTGATTTGTAATTTTGAAAAAATTATTTTCAGTTCTAAAAACACTTTCTACCCGCCACTCAACAAGAAAATAAAAACTGACTGGTTTTATTTTTCCCATAGGAGTTTCCATGTAAAGGTCTGTAATCAATGCCGAACCTGCCAAAATTATGAATAATCGATGTTTTGTATATATGTGTTTATAGGAATTTGTTTAACTGTTCGGTAACAATTTGAGCAACTCTACATAAATAAATGTTAAATATCTATTTAGATAAATTTATGGAGTGTCTTGCTGTTGAATTAATAATTATTAATTAGAGATTAATATCAGTGAGTTCAGTTTTCATTAGGGGTCTGAACTTGAGGCTTTGTGTCACAAACAAATCTATCTCACTAGATGGTATTTGTTCATCTCCCCGCCAAGATGAAATATGGCACTAGGTCTTTTTTTAAAGAGGGAGCGAAGCACGCATAATCAGCGGTGCTAGAAATACTTGGGCCCCGTCGGCATTATTTTATTTCTTTGTAACGTGTACAAAGAAGGCACAAGGCCTTAAGGTTTTTGGGGGAGGGGAATGGAGCGGTCATGCTTTAACTAAGGATTCTAAGGAAACCAAGCTAGCCACATTTGCCGACCCATTCAACAGTACAATATATAACCATTCATCCTTCATCGTGCGCGCAGCAGTTACCAAAATACCACATTTGCTCTATGAAGAAGACCTACTTAAAACCCAAAAGTGGTATATGATTTTTATTTACAAAATATGGTTTATGTACAATGATATGATGGGAATGGGAGAAAAAACCCCGAAAAAAATGTATATACAAGAAAAACAAGGAAAAATTCCCCGTTTGGTTTTCCTCCCATCCCCTAAGGGCCCCGTCGGCATTATCCTACTGAGACGCCTCTGGCACCTAGCAATAAATTTAGTCCTGTCGAAGCAGGTGAATGCCTGGGAGGACGGCCCGCCTGAGGTCAAGTAGTCATCACCCGAGCCAACGAGCGAGACCAGCCGAACCGTGCACCATCCAAACATGGTCGACAAGGCCCCACTAATAGAAATCAGAGTTGATGGTATCTCACTAGATTACATCAATTATAACTAGCATTGGCTACATAATCTGCGTTTTTGTATTTTTTAAGTGTTAAAAACTAGTTACAGCCCTTAGATGCATCCGTAGTTGACTTGTTGCGACGTCGGTAAATGTTGAAACGCTTCTTTTCATTAGTCGACCAATCGTCAGCTTAATGCTTGTTGTTTTTCCTGGAAAACTAACAAATTTCTGCGAATTTAGTTTTGCTGTTATAGTTATTTATTTCAGGTTGGGTACGAAGATATTAGTTTAATAGTAACCAGTTTAGAGGTAAGGAATTTTTTTCTTACTTTCTGGTTTTGATATATTTCGTTCTTTGTAATTATTTAAAAATGATGTCAAAAATGAAAACAAACAAGTCAATAACAATCCTTGAACGACACGAGAAAAAAAAAATTCCTGTTGCAATTTCCTTTTTAACTTTTCTGACAAGTAAGTGTTTTTCTCAGAAAAATAAAGTAAACACCTTCCGCTCTTAAATCTTAATTTTTGTTTGTATTTTCTAAGTTGTAAAAATAGTACTTTAAGGGAACTAAACAAAAATAATGATTTCGCTTCCTTGCTATGATCTAAGTGCAAGGATTCAGGTAGGTAGGCATTAAAAATTATTTTGTTTTATTACATGTTATTTTATATGGTGACAAATTCTTAAATGAATAATCTGTCTCATTACTTCGAAGTTACTTTTCCCCCCCATAAATTTCGACTTCGCCATTTAAAAGCTTGTTTGTTTATTTTATACTTTTAATTGCTATATTTGTTTTAAATTCCAGCTCTGACTGTTGTAGTGAGCTTGTAAAAACCTTTTACAAATACTTCTTAAACGAAGTTTGAAAATGTTTTGTGAGGGATATTGTTTTTATTTTTTTAAAGCCAAGTTCCACGTCAAAAGTGGGTGGAATCAATCAAAACATATTTACAAAAATCAATAAATGAATAAAATTAAAAAACAAAACAAAACCATGAAAATGAAAAAGATAAATATTTATTTTGATGCCTGTTTTTCTTAGATGAGGTAATAATTTTAAAGATATTTAGAAGTTTATAAAAACAAACGATTTATTAGATTGTTTTTATTTTTAGTCTTAATCATGTATCACGTCTTTCAGATAGTCTTTTATTTTTAAATTATTCATTCAGAAAGAAAATGATGTGTTTTTGCAAATTTTAAGTGCGTTTTGATGATCAGCAAAAGTCCAGTGTAAAAATATTTTTCGAGTTGATTATGTTTAGAATGAAACAGGTCCTTGTATTCTTTTTTAATAACTTGGTTGCTGCCACAAGAAAATATTGTAAATTTTGCACCCAATTCTAAGAAAATTTTTCAGTTAGAAAGTTGGGACCCTATGGTGAAAATGTCTTTTCCTTTTTTTTTTTTTTTTTGAAAGTTTTTATTTATTTGTCTATTAAGCACCAAAGAATCTGATTATAAAATGTTGAGTTGAGGGATTTATTTTGGGGAGAGTTAAGAAGGGGGTGGTTTAAATTTGCAATGCATCCCTATTGGTTCTCATCGAAAATGCACGGTTGACTGGTTAGATGTAGTATTCGCCATGGGGTCATTCGGTATATAATCACTTCTCTCGACCCCTAGGTCAGCACGATCAGCAATCATTGGGAAATTGAAGTTTAGTTTGGGTGTGTTATTTAATGTCAGATCCTGTTGTGTGTGTGTGTATATGTACATATTGTGGGGTTTTAACTTGGTTTGCATCCTTCTATTGCAAAAACAATATTGACTGTTGCACATGCTTGTTGGAAATATAACAATCAAAATGAGGGCATTAGTCCAAGATAAATCATGTAAAAAATGTTTTTTCTTAAATGCTAACCAGTTTCCCCAAATCTGAATAACTGATATAGTTATTTTATAATCATTATTATCCAATTAGTCTTAATTCAGTTAAATCAACTGAAGAAAGAATTGATTTCAATTCAGAAAACAACACACTATAGAGCAAATTTGATTGTGATTGCAGCTGCTTTCTTCTTAGTACCTACAAAGTGAACACATTTTTAAAAACTTTGTTTATTAATTATTATTTGTAGTCTTCGAATAGTAAAATGAAAACAGCATTATCTCTTATTTCATCAATTTAATGCTATTGTGTTACTTTTTTCCTAAATAGATGAATAAATGATACTTATCTTTATACTTGCCTAGTCGGCTGGGGCTGAAGAATACATCGACTGCATCTCTGCAGAGGGGATAAGACCCTCCCCAATGAGTGTCCTGGATATGACACAAATTAATCTGATGATGAGGTTCCAGTAATGCTGGAGCTTTGAGAAATGCGGAGTACCCCTTCATTGCCATTGCTCCCAGGTCTTCTCTGGTCCTCAGTGGTACCACCTAATAGGGTCCTATTTATGGGTCAAATAGAATTAAACTGTATACTTATGCTATACTGAATTGTTTGAATTAGAACTGTTTTAACATTTAACTGGGTGTGACCAAAAACTATACTTATACTAAATTGAATTGTTTGAAATATAATATTTATAAGTATGAAAATAGATTTAGCATTAAATAACCTACAATGGTTGATATGCCATAAAACCAAACCAAACCAACTTACCTTTTTGCATTTTTATTTATACTTATGTACTTTCATCTGCTAGCTTTCTATTTTTTATTTTATTATTTTAGTTTATTTACTGTTTTATATAACAATGAGTTAACACATTCACAAAATGACAAGACCTGTTGATGTAACCTTTGACATGAAGACTCACAAAACATTCACTTATGACAGGTCATGTAAAGTTGATGTTGAAGGTTGTTTAGGGTCAAACAACAAAAATTATAACACTGCAAACAATAATGTTTATACTTGAAAGTTTTCAGTTAACTCTTCTTATGAATGGTTCAGTGATTTATGAAAATAAAATGAATTTTATACAGATTTTCATCTGCTTTCAGTATTTTCAATAACTTATTTAGTATTGTGAAATTATTTTGTAGCTCAAGGATATGTGTTTTGCCAACTTCTCCTCTACTATAGGTAGAATGTGACATAAGGTCTCTTTTGAAGCAGAGTATAGATGATTTGAATTCAGAGTTTTCCCTCTCTTAGATTAGTTTGCATACCAAGGCTAAAGAGAACATTCTTTCTATTTAATCAACCTGAGGAGAGAATGGATGGATTCATGCCTTTCTGAAGGGAATTAGCATGATGTGAAATGCTAGCAGCTTCATCAAGGATTTGAATTTGGTTTGCCAAGTCCATTTTTTTTATAATGTTAACCACTACACTATGTGTGTACCTGTATAAGTGATTTGCAATGTATACAATTTCATTAGTCCACATTATCAGCCATTAAAACACTTGAAATCAAAATGTTTCTAGATTTACCTTTTAGAAAGTGTCTGTATATTTTGGAGAACAATTTATATGTTTATCAGCTGGTAGAGAGCAATGCACAACTACAAGTGTTATGAGTTCAATCAAGTGACCTACAAATATGGCTCTGTAATTTTGTGTATGGGTGATTATAAAAAGTGCAAATTTGTCATTTATCATTTATCTCATATTCATCATTTGGAGTATGTCTTTTAGATGTCTCCTGGAGAGTATCAAATCTGTTTCTTATAGCTGCAGAAGGTAAATGATGAATATGAAAACTTTGTTACAGCCCACCTAGAAGTAGAAACAGCAGCTGAGTGGATGCTAACCAAAACAAAAGCCAAATATAGAGTTCCCTGGGAGTAAAAAGTAGTTATGGAAAAATGAAATAACATAAAAAAGCATCTTTACTTAAAAGAAGAAACCCAGTAAATGCCAGTGTGCAGAAATTCAAGAAAGCTCACAAAGAATGAGTTGAAACATTCCCAAAAGAACAACTAGAATACATTAAAAGTCAAATTGATAAAATCAGAAATTGTATAGAAAGTAAACAATCTCATCTAGCATGCCAGACCATAAATAAAGTTAGTGGAGATCAAAACTAAAAGCTGCTAGTTAAGAATAAAAACTTCAGAAGTGGAAAGATCATTTCGAAAACCCTCTTGAAATCACAGACAAGCTAACTGAAGAAATTATTCATAGCCAGCTAGATATTCACAGAGGATGAACTTGACACAGTTTTGAAAACAATCAAAAACAAAAGTTTTGATGAAATACTTTCTGATTCATTAGTTCTTAGTGATAATGAAGCTACTTTTCTTGGGAAGGAGATATTGCAGCTTTTCAGCCATTTTGCTTTGGTTATATACAGGATTGCATTATCAAAGTATGCCATTAAATTTCCTTGTCTTCCATACTTCAGAAGAAAATGGTTTCACACTAAAAATGATAAGGAGCAAACCATATTCTGCAGAAACCATTACTGATGCAGATGATCTAGCATTTCTTATAAATGCACTTGCTCAGGCCAAATTTCTGCTGCTTAGTCTGAAGCAGGCAATAAAAAATCATTGGTGAACTCAGATAAAACAGTTCATATGAACTCAGATAAAACAGTTCATGTGTTTTAATGAAGATTGTGCCATCTTCTCATTGAATGGCAAACCTCTGAAATCTCATCTACTGAAAGCAATGTCAACATATACATCGGTAAGGCATGGACTGTTATTGACAAGTTATTGACCAAATGGAAATCTGATCTCTCTGATAAAATAAAACTGGAACTCTTTCATGCTGCACCATTTAGACTCTAACAAAACACTTGGAGAAAAAGCTAGATTAGAACTATTCAAGGAGAATAGAATTTTGAAAAAATCCTGGAAGCAGCATCTTGCAAAGCAGTAGTTATATGACCATTTCCCTCCCATCTTGCAAACCACACTTTTGGGGACATAAGATTGAACTCATAAGCATAGTTTACCTATGGACTCCTAGACATAGATACAACATTGTTGGCCCACCAGCAAAAACTTGCATTCATCAGCTCTGTGTTGACACTGAGTGCTGTCTAGAGGACTTAACAAGTACAATGGTCTATAGAGATAGTTGGTAAGAGAGATTCAAGAGAAGTAGTGGTGTTGATGATGATGATAATTCATCTCTGCTTTTTCATTGTTGTTTCTTCTATGGATGGATCCCCAGACAACCTTTTTATACTGGCACCATTAGAGAAACAAATCACGTGTGCCCAGAAGCCCAGTCATTCTAAGGAATTACATAATTTTCTTTTTATGTTTCTGCATCAAAATATTTTTTTCAATAAAAGGAACTTATTAAACTGTATATTTTAACTGTCTTGCCATATTTGAAGTTATACGAGTGCTGGGCAAGTAAACATTAAAATATGAATAGTCTTATCACAGTCTTTCTTAAATTGATTGCATATAACTCTTCTATTTTTTTTTATCATTTCAAAATTTTCTAATGAATGAGGTTTTTATAAATTTCATTATTATTTGAAATTTATTTATTATTTGAATTTTATTCCCATTTTATTTTGACAGGAAGAAATTCCACCAGTTATGTCTTTGTGGCAGCAAGTCCAGCAACTGCCAAGGCCTTATCTAGAACAAGTGCAGTCACACTATGAATCTATTTCATTCCCATTAGAAGTACGCCATTGTTTTGCAGATTGGATAGAAGCTAAAAAATGGTAAACTGCAAGAATTTTATGAAGAAATGCTGAAAGAACATTCATTTTTTTTTTTTTATCTCTATTGTAATAGTATAACTTTTATTTATTTATTTGCAATCAATTATAATATACATTCTAGAAACAGGATGTGACTTGATAATGAACTTAATGGCTGCAGAAGGTGGCCTTTAAGCAAGGTCCAAATTGTTGGTTTATTATCCAAATAAACACTAAAATATAAAAAGTCATGTAATTATACAAATGTAACTTATTATCTTGGTGTAAATTCATTTCTGAGCTTGTAATAAACAGTTTATATTACGTAATCTTAGTGTTTGATGAAATACTTAATTTCTATTAAGGGCACTCAGAAAATTTTTTGATGCTTCATTTATGTCTGGCAATCCAGAGAGTTATGTGCTAGGAGGTTTCATGTGTTTGTCATCTGATAAATAAAAATGGGAGTATGAATTAATTAAAATGGTATAAAAGTAGTCATATTAGTAAATTCCCTAATGAGATGTCTGTCCTTACAATAACTGAAGTCTGGGAGAAAAGGTGATTGAGGTGAAGTGAGGTCACAAAGGAATTTCTTTATTATGCCTACCTTTCTTTTTAGCTCCTCTGCTTCTCTTTTACTTTCCTAACCCTCTTTGGAGAATGTGTGTTGCAATTTAGAACCTGTCCTATATGCTCACCAAACAGTAGCAGCCAAAGTTTTAACACTCTTTGTGACCAGGATTATGACCTTGATTGTTAAAGTATAAGTAAATTTTACTGTGTTGGGTCTGTTGTTCATGTGATTTTTGCAGTAATTTTTTTATTCTTTTAAAATAACTAATGTCTTATCCAGTTACAGTAACTCAATCATTGGAGAGATCTAAAAAGCTGTTGACTGCATTTTATGAGAATAGTTGTTAATACAGTGATATTGGGACCACTCATTAATCTTTGACCTATTTTTGCCCTTGTGTATTTCTCACCAAAATAGTGTAACTAGATACATTTTAACCAATGTTTTTATCTACAAATTTAATCCCTGTCAATGCAGTGAAAGAGAAAATCAAACAACAGGAAGAATTAACTATGAAGAATTATGAGTTATCCTCTAAACATGAATGTCAGAACAAAAACAAATTTATAGATTAAATGGGTTCGGTTCAAAATTTCCTAAACATTGCCACCCACTTAAAGAAGGCTGGAGATTACAATCATCAAAATATTATTTTAACCACCAAGATGAGGTCACTATAACTAGTACACCAGTGTATAATAATCTTAGAAAAACTTGTGAATTATCTTCTATATTTTTCATTCAGTTATTTTATTATCAATATTGGAGTAGTCTGTTTCCCAATCCTCTTGTATTTTGAAATTCTAATTTTCTGTAGGGAGTATGTTTTTTTTATATAACTTTTCATCATATTCATCAGCTTTCTTAAACTTGTCAATTTTTTCTCTAATTCTTGTTGTTTCACATTAGTCTCACTGATTTGTCCTTTTTGATTTGTGTATCTTTTTCTTTTATATGACTTATGTACTTGTTTTTATCAGGGATGAAATTGAAGAAAATAATGAAAGTTTTGCCAACTGTTACCTTAATGAGTTGATACAAGAAATTGATAAAAAAATTCAAGAGTTCTCAAATGACTATAACTATTTTACCATTCGTGTGAAACTTGAAAATGCATCAATGGATTTTAAGGTAAGTTTTAGTTATTTTATTATATGCATTTCAGTTCTATAAACAGTAGGACTTCATTATCCTCCATAGATAGATCTCATGGTTCTCTGCCCCCATCTTCTGAATGATTCAAAATTCTTCCTCTGCCACTAAGAAGTAGATTTATGTAGCAAATCAGAATTAAGAAATGTAATTTTTAATCTTTTATTTATTTTTTTAAATGATTCTCTATGGAACTGACTCAATGACATTTAAATTTACTTATTATTTTCCCCCATATTTTCAGAAACTGAATCATGTCATATCTGTATTTTTTAAAATATACTCTCCTTATTTGAAAACTATTTGTAGAGTTTTAAAAGTTTTAAATATGAAAGTTTTGCTAATTGGGTCAACAAATAAAACAAAGGTGAAGTCTTTCTGTGTGTATAATAACTAACGAAATAAGTGTGTATATATGTATATATGGTTTGATTTGGTTTATCCTGTGCCAAAATTTGATTAATTTCTACATATTTGATTATATAATTATATTATGTTTTTAACCCTCTATTACTCTCATTTTTGTTAAATTGCACTTTTTTATTTGTCCATAATAATCATTTGTTTGTACACTGTTACTTAGTGTCAAGCATATTTCAATTTAGTACAAGTAATTTGTGTACAGTTTTATTGTTTCGCATATTCCTATCCAATACTAATAATTTTCAAATAGATCTATTTGACCCATGGAGGGGACTGTAACAGGTACTACTATTCTGAGTCATAGTGGACCTGGGAGTAATGGTTAATGAAAGAGTACTCCACTGGTCCCAGAACTGCAGACTCACCATTGGATGAAGTTTAGGATGCTGCTTGCTTTTTGTGGAGTGTAGGTCTTACCCCTCTGGCTTCCTGCTTGATAAACATTTTATTCTACATCAGCATTTCATTGAAATATGTGAAAGCCACAAGTATCATTAGGAATCTGCAATGGATGAATTTCAATTGCACCTATTGAGTCTGAGTTGTTTCTCTTGGTATTCCACCCTCAATGATATCATCAAGTATGGTTTGGATGCAGCTGGGTTTTTCCTCATAACTGATGCCAGTAGGATTTAATTGAGGGGATTGTATAGCATAATGGTTTTTCCATTGAGGTAACAAGTCTCTTACATGGGATGTTATCTGCTGTTATACCTTCTCTGGGTGTAACTGAATTAAATTAGTGACAGATCTTAGCATTGTTGCTTGTCAAGTGATCTGGCTAGGTTCTGATTGTTTTAGAACAGATTTCTTTTCATCCCTATTGCATTTGAAACCTCCAGTATTGAAACCTCCAGTATTTTGAAACCTCCAGTATTGAAACCCCCAGTATTTTGAAACCTCCAGCATTTTGTCTTTATTGAGTTTTTAATACTTTGATTAAGTTGCATTTTTGTCATATGTACATTATAGAGTTTGCTAGTAAGTATGATTCTCACTAAGTGTTCCATATTTTAGCCTTATTTTAAACTTAGTAAATGACTATATGTGCTGTAGACTTTAAATGATTGCAATATCCTTTTTTTTGTATTTTTATAGAGACTCTATGGTGATGATCCTTTTAAGTTCATTAGAGTTGTCAAGAGATGCCTAGATATAGAGACGACATGTGTTGAATCACATAAAGGACAGGTATAGTCATAAGTATTTTACAGTTTACCTTTTTCATATGCATGATTCTGTCATTGGTGATCTTTAGAATTTTGATTAATTTTCAATCTATTTTATTAAACAAAAATAGTTGTCATATCTTCAAGGAAGGAATTATTCCTAAAATCTTACATAAATTTCAGGATGGCTGCATGTCATTCTCACACTCACTTTCTTTCATTCTTTTGGCAACACTGTCCTTTTATAAAAAGAATGGAAATAACTCTAAAATAAACAATGAAAGTATTACAGGTTTATGGCAATTCATTGTTTTCAATGATTTTCTCAATTAAGTTTTGCCATTTTCTCCTAAGACTTTCATATCTTCCAGTAATCTAAAAAAGATTTTAATTTGTTTTTATTTTTTTAAAAAGGTTTTAGATGATGAGTCCATTAAAATCAATTTAGAAACGTTTCTTTTTTTAATCAAGATTTGAAGGGTTTTATTATAGCTTAATTGAATATATTATTTTTGTGTAATTATTTGATGACTCTTATATAACAAAATTAATTTTTAACATCTCTGGAAAACTAGGATAAAATTCTCATAGAAAACTCGCCATTTGATTTCGAAAATTTATTTCAAAATGATAAAGGCACTGAATGTTTCTTTTGCAACTTATATGCAGAAACATATAAACATTTAAATATCTACTTATGTATGAGCAGATTATGCATGAATATCTATGTCAGTATACTATTTATATAATATAAAGATTATAATGGTTTATTTTACCCAGGCTAAATTAAATCTCAGTCTTAGTAAAAAAAATTTTTTAATGAAAATATAAAAGATTATTGATAAAAATGAATGTAGATAGAATTAACTAATTTTTGCTGTAAATTTTGAGATATTTATATGTATATTTTTATAAAGAGATTTATGCATATATTTGAATATGTACATAAGAGATTACATGTGTGAATATTTATGTCTACATAATATTTTAAATGTTATTATAGTTTATTTTTTCCTGTTAAATTGAATCAAAATTTTAATTTTTTTTTTTTTTTTTTTGTGTAGAGAGATTTTGTATCCCTGTCAGGACACCAAATGAATAAGGACAGTGAAAGGACACAAATTTTCATAAAACTGAAGCAAATGATTCAGGTAAACGTTTGGTTCTTTCAACAAAATAAAAGAAAAATGAAAGATTTGATTTAGTTTAAGACTTGAACATGCCTTCCTTTTACTTCAGGAAGGTTGTACAAAAGCTACTTTACTGTTTCTGCTGCTAGACCCAATGATTGCAGAAGATCAAAGATTGCCATATAAACTCACTACTTGTTTCCCATCTCTAATTATTGTTACTTTTTATACATACAAAGCTGTAGCTTTAGGGTGGATGATCTCCCTGAGTGTTGAACCCAGTATTGAACCAGGAATCTTTAGATTTCAGTCTAAAGTGCTTGCGGGTTTCTTGCTATACCACTTCCCAATCTGCGTTCCTCCTCCACTTTCCTCCTTCTCTTCCTCACTCTCCTTTTCTCTCTCTCTGTGCTTCTCCTTTCGTTCCTCTTCCACCTGCTTCTGCTTCTCGCTGAGAAACTGACTACAAAAAAAACCCAATCGGTTTTTATTTACGCCACTCTACCCATAATCCATTTCCTTAGCCTATAAAAATTCCTCTCGGGGGCCTCTTCTCTTTTTTCATTTAGAATGGGCTGAAACAGCGGTGAGTATTTTTCTTTTCTTTCACGCCATAATGGTGGTGTTTCTTCCTTCGGATCAGATTACTGCCCTGCACGCCAGACACAAACGAACCCTCTTTTGTCGAGAGCTACCGTTAGTCTCACTTTCATGTCCACAAAAGCTAGAAATGAAATTGAGTTCATGTATTTTTTTAGAGCCTATTCTTTTATCTGGTTTGTGCCCATTAATGATTATTATGGTCTGTGTTGCAGTGATAATCAACTGAAATTAAGATGAATGAAATACTAGTTAAGAATTAATGATTGACAGAATTTCATCTGATATAAATTCTAAATAATATTGAGTTTGTGCTTTTCCATTTTTAGTCTCTTTCGTGATGACTTACTTAAGAAATAAAGCTGGTCTGTTTCTTAATTTAGAGCCATCTATCAACTTCACTGGGTTTTCAAAGAGTAATATTGAATCCTACTGGTTAATGATTGATTCTGAGTTCAAATTCCAGTTCTACCTTGTGTCGGTTATTTTATTCCTTAACATTCAATTTTTCTTTACTACTTTGACTTTATCTTAGTTGGTTAAACTTTTCATGTCAACATATTCTCTACAATCTGGATTAATGACGATAGACTAGGAATGTGGTTTAAATTTTTTAGTTAACAGTTCTGAGGCAATAAACAGCAGATTATTTGCTTGTTCAAATACTTATGAGCAGTATTTCTTGAATTTTGTTGAACTCCAAAGTAAGTTCATAAGAATCATTAAATCCTTCTTTTCAAATCTGGAGAATGTATAGCTTTATAGTAATTATTAGGAATCACACGTAGAATACACGCCAAATTCAACATTTTCTACTACAAAAAAATATCAGGTCTTTTTTTTCTGTCAGATGCCCCTCCCCTTTGGTGTTTAGGTTGACTTTCAGCTCCACGTCATATGTGATAAAGGATTCTGGATCTTCAGTATTGTTATCTGGTTTCAAAAGGGTGATATTATCATAAGAGTCGGTAAATTTCACACACCTAACTTTTTTAAAAGCCATTGAAAGTAAATCAAATAAGCTGAACTTTGTTTATCTTAGCCAACAAAGATACCTTTTTCACAATGAGGTTCCAATTTCGTTTTATTTTGTAAATAAGAAAAGCAAAAGTATGCATCTTATTTAAATTTGGTTTTGAACTGCTAAAACTTTCATGTGGGGTTTTTCTTGTGTTTTTATTGTAACAGTGATTTCTAATATATGCCGAAACCATCAATGTGTAAACCCACAATTTTTTAGGTAATTTTGACTCAATAAGGAGACACCTTGCCATAGAAAATAAAGTTCACCATGACCATTCAGCAGTCCCATTTTGATGCAGAGAATAAGGCGCTGACCTCTCGTGTTTGATTCTATTAAGTATAAGTAACCATTGAAAAGGTTCCAAGTGAACTCTGTTCCATTGTCTGTCCATAAACATTTTACATGACCGTAAGGGGCGATGTCAGCTTGATATTTTTTTGTAGCGAGCAAAGTGTTGGACTTGTGTTTTAAGAAGTATAACATTTTTTAAGATAAATCTACATGTGGTCTTTGCTATTGCATAGATTAATGCAGGCGTCACCCCTTTTCACTATTATGTTATTTGCTTGGCTGCCGTCTGCCAATTCAACAAAATGGTTCCTTGGTTCAAAATTTTGCTCAAAATGGATAAATTTTGACTTATCAGTTATTACATGATTGGTAGCCCCACAATCAACTAATAATAGATTAGTCTTGTCTGAAACAATATCATATCCTAAAGCAAAGAAATAGGTTTGGCGTTTAGAATAGGTTTTTATATTATGACAAATCATTTTGCCTTCTGTTTCAACAGTCAAATACTTTGTGTCCCCTCCCCTCCTCCCCACAAATGTAACAAATAATATTTGTCTTCTCTGGGGGGGGGGATTTTATAGTCTACTCCACTACGCCAAGGTGTCCAGCAATTGTTGTAATTATAATTTGTTGATTTATAATCATAGCATGAATGCATACTTACCCTTTGTTTATTTCCTTGCTTAATCTTTTTAAATATGGTCTTCATTTATAATATGTCATTAGATTCATCTGGGGATGAACACATACACTCTGTTTCTTCAAAACTTCATAAACATTCTTTGAATTCAGAAAAAGTCAATGTTTTCTTCTGGGTTGTAACCATTGTAAAAGGTTTAAAATTATGAGGTAACCCCTTAAGTGTCATTGCGATCAGAAGTCCATCGCTTATAACTTCCCCTGCTTCTTTCGGTGCTTTAGAAATATTTTCTGTCCTTATTATATAGTTTGTAATAAAATCTGATTCCAATCTTCTCAAAGATGTTAGCTCAGTGTAGAGGGAAATGGCTTTTGGCTTTCCTTTCAACAAATAATGTTTCCTTAATATTGTTAAAGCTTTTCTTCCATTGTTTCGTGCATCTCTTATCACTAATGACAGACTTTTATCATACAAATACAGAATAAGTTCAGCAAATACAGTTGCGTTTTTTTCACTTCCTACAACTCATACTTGGATTCATCGCTATTGAAAAAAGTTTTGCTGCTCTGGGCCCATAACCTGTTGGAATTCGGGTAGCCATCTTGTTTCTGGTTGAGCAATACCAGATACTCCTTCTCAGTAACAAGGCTGCATTAAGTTGGTAGTCTGTTAATTTGCCATTGTTTATATGTGAGTTAGTGGCTTCTGAATGGATATTCTACTACTTCCATTTTAGTTGCCTTTCATTGGCTAATCTACTGATGGAAAAGTCCATAAATATTTGCTGACAATTTATAGACAGTCGACATCCCCGGGAGATTCCCCTTCTAAAAGAATCCTACAAGGACCAATCATATCAATCAGCTGGCCATGTCACTTATATGATTGCCTTAACTGTATTTTTGAAATTGCTCTTGTGCCAAACAAACATCAAATTTAAAGGTGCTAGAAGGCAGCAGCTGAAGGTGAATCACTTTGAGGAAAATAAAGCTTGAGTGTTCTGGGTATAACATTAAACTACATCTGATGGTAAGGCTTCAGTCTTGGAGTTTGGGGAATGTGGAGTACCTCTTCATTACCGTTATTCTCAGGCTCTTTCTGACTCAGAATTAGTGCCTTTAGGTTCCCATCTATGGGTCAAATAGAACTGTTCAATCTTTTACTCAAGATCATTATTATTAGATATTTGAAACCATACAGCTGTGTGCAAATTGTTTGTATTAGGAATAAGTAGATTACTTATGTTAAATAGCAATACTTGAAACCATTTAACTGTGTGCAAACAAATGAACTCTAACTGCTAATTTAAAAATGAAGTTACCTATAAGCTATTTGCTAACAAATGATATATATGTATGTATATATTTTTAGGCATACAAAATTTTGTCAAAGCAACAAACAGACCCAAAGTCTTAGTGATGATAGAACTAAAACCATAAAAAGCAAAAAAAAAAGAAAAAGTGATAAGCTAACTGACTAGTTTTGCCCTTGCTCAGCAGAGTTAAATTAATGAAATATCATGTAAACTAATAAAAAGCAAATATTTATGGTTGGTGGTGGGGAAATTATATTGGAGACTATATCGAAATAATATTGTCCTAGCAGGCATTCCCTCTGTTTACAGAGAGATAGTCTGTTTGTGCACGTGACGCATTAAGTTTTTGTGCCATATTTCTGATGCTTTGACATGAATCCATTTTAGTTGTCTCTTTCAAAAGTTCTTAATTTAGAGTAGGTTGTCTTGTAGAGCAAGATTTGTTTTGGATATATCAAAATCATTCTTAAACTGCAGCTGATATGTACAAATCTTCATTGCATCTTTATATACCACACGTTTTTAAATGCCTTAGTAGTAGTACTATGCTTTTAGAATTTATACAGTAAGCACTGCTGAATATGTTGCTTTTTAAAGGTATTATCCCCCATGGGGTAAACTCTGAGATGCACTATAAACAAACTGTTGGATAGAAAAGATAATAAACTCATTCTTGATGTAAGTTTCATATTATTTAACTTTGGTTGGTTGACTCATAATTCATAGCAATGAAATATGTGATTACTTTCCTGACACCCTTAATAGAGCAATCAGTCTAAGAAAAGAAAAAGAAATGAATTCTGGCAACTCCTATGGTAACACCAATGCCAAATTCAACAGTACCTTGCCCTTCTTTTAGACAATATCAGTATTTTGAAGACGGAAGACCTGCATGGACAACTGTCTTCTATAAAATGTTTGCCTAGGCCTGTGCTAGGTAAAGGTATAGTTTCATGAGACTGACAGATGCCATAATATCTATTTATGAAGAAAATTGCCTCTTTATTTTGTTGGTTGCTTAGTTGTTTGGGTTTTATGGCATATCAACCTTTGTAGGTTATTTAATGCCAAATCCATTTTTATGCAAATAGTCAGTTCTATTTCAAACAATTCATTTTAGCATGAGTACACAGTTTAATTGTCAAAAACATTTCTATTTGAAGCTATTCACTTTAGTCAAACAGTTCTAATTCAGTAAGTATAAGTACAGATTTTATTTACACACAGTTAAATGTCAAAACAGTTCTATATTAAACAATTCAGTTTAGTGTAAGTAGAGTTTCAATGTCAAAAACAGTTCCATTTCAAAAAATTCAGTTTAGCATAAGCATGCAGTTTAAATGTAAGTAAAGTTTAATTGTCAAAAACATTTCTATTTCAAGCTATTCAGTTAAGTCAAACAGTTCCAATTCAAACAAAAGTTTAGCATAAGTATGCAGTTAGTTCTATTTAACCCATAGATGCCTATCTGGTGCTACCATTCTGGGCCATAGTGGAGCTGAGAGCAATGGCAATGAAAGAGTGCTCCACCTTCCCCAAACCTCCAGCATCCCTCGAACCTTACTATCAGATTGTTTAGTGTCATATCCAGGACACTCGTTGGGGGGGGGGAGTGTCTTATCCCTCTGCAGAAGTGCAGTCGGTATATTCTACAGCCCCAGCCGACTGGGCAATACACAGAGTTAATGTCAGTTTTATTTCAGATAATTCAGTTTAGCATAAGTACACAGTTTAGACGGCAAAACAGTTCTATTTCAAGCAATTCAGTTTAGCATAAGTATGCAGTTTAAATGCAAGAAACCACGGTTTAGTTCTATTTAACCCATAGATAGGACCCTTATCAGGTGCAACCACTCCGGGTCAGAATGGACCTGGGAGCGATGGCAATAAAGGGGTACTCTGCATTCCCCAAAACTCTAGCATTACTGGAACCTCACCATCAGATTCTTTGATGTCATATCCAGGACGCTCGTTGGGAGGGGGTCTTACCCCTCTGCAGTGAAGCAGTGGGTGTATTCTACAGCCCCAGCCGATTGGGCAGCTTTATTTTGTGCCATTGAATCCATTTGTTCAATTGTCAAATGTTCATGAATATATATTTTGGATCCCAATTTTTTTTTTTTTTCAAACAGGCCACAGCTGCTGATGTCCAGAACCTTCAACAGATCCAAGAATCTTTCATTTTAAAGTATCAGAAGTTTCTTCTATTTAGTAACAAAGTTGAAGGTAACTATTTCTTCCTTATCTATTGTAAGGAAATATTTGTTGTGTGATGTTCTGTATGTATATCTTTTTGTTTTTATAAAAGTAATTATGAGTTGTCTTTTCTTAGGACCATAACTGTCTTGTAATCCTTCTTTCAAATTCTTGAATTAAATATTTGTACATTATCTTCATTATTGTTATTCAGGTTATTTTTGTATAATTATGAATAAAAAACAAACAAAAATCACAGAAGCTGGCAAATGGCTTAGTGTGAAATACTACTTATGATGTTTGAATGTTGGAATAAACAAAATTATTAGAAAAAAAATTGGAATTACACAAATCAGTGGAAAGAGGCACTGTTAGTAATAACCCTTAAGAGAACAGGCTAAGTTAAGAAGATTCATAGGAAATATTAAACAACAAAAATGTGGGACACATAGCAAAAAGAGAGGATCATGGTGTAAAAGATTAATAGAGGTGTGCCCAAGGAATAACCAGTATCGTAGGAAAAGACCTGACAGAAGATGAAGAGATGAGATAGTGGAATTTTCTGGTAAGACATAGCAGAGGCTGGTGTAAAGGTTATGATGAGAAATAACAATATAGTTTGGTCCAGTTACTAGTACCAAACAATATGCTTAATATGTTTGTATGGCACCAAATGCAGTACCGTCGCAGTCACAACAACCAAGTCTGGTACCAGTGCCAAACCTATATCATTGTGTGTGATAACATTTGCAGTACCAAATGTAATAATAATGATTGGTTTTATCCTGGTAACGACGCTAAATGTGATACTATAGTTGTCATGGTACTTTTACGTTGGTGTTATTCTGGTAACGGTGCCAAATGTGTTTCCAGATAGTCTACTATCTAGGTAGTTTCAAGAAAATTCTCGATGAATGGTCAAATTCAGGACTTTGGGTGGCAAAGCTGGCAGCAAGGGCTTTGGTCTTCTAGCAATGGAACCAACCTTCAATCTGATTCTTCCCTTTTCTGGGCCTTCATTTATGGGGGTCTGAAGGCCTGACTGTATGGTTCCAATTAAGCATAGACATTGGAGAGGCTGGTGAACGGTCAGGATGGCATTTAGGAAAGGCTTTTGTCCAACTGTAGACTCAAAATAGCTGATGATATATGGTTGTATTTTAGAAAAAAATGTTTGTCTTTTAGAAATGCGCAAGAAAGCATCTGATAATAATCTCAAGGCATATGAACAAAAGCTGTTGCAAATTGAATCTGAAATTGGAAATGAAAATAAAGAGCTCAAGGAAGAACAAATTGTGAGTATTTTTGTTATTACTAAGTATATGAATAAATAATGCATACACTTAAAATGTGATCAATAGATGGCTTTGTTAGCTCACATTGCATTTACTACTAATACTGTTTTATTTCTTATTATTCTAAGCCAGAAAGGTTTGGCTGGATTTTGAGTATTTCTTACTGAATTCTACAGACTCCTTTGAGGAGTACAGAGTCACACTGTATCTGTGATAATGTGGCTTCAGTAACAAGTTTGTTTTTTTTTGTTTTTTTTATGAGTTGGTAGCTATGCACATCCAGGTTTTGATTTCAGGGTTTTCTTTTCCTAGACTAATTGCCTTACCAAAGCTAAAGGACTCAGTTTTGCCCTTCTGTTTACCTTTAGATGAGAGAGAAGAGAAAGATTCATGTTTTTCCCAAGAACATTAGTGTAACATGAAGTGTTAATAGCCTTGTCCAAGATTTGAACTCAGCTTGTCAAATCCATTTTTTATGGCAATAACTTTTCCATAATGCATGTTTCTATATGACATGCTGCAAATTATTTAATACCATCTGAGAAGCCTTTTTGATTAATTCCTTTTTATAAAGAATGTCTATTTTACAATCTTTATTGTTAATGTAAATTGTACAATAGTTACAGAGTAATTCTAACGATAAAAGATGACAGCAAATAATAGAAAAAATATTTAATAATTATATTTTCATATGATCTAATGAAGTTGATATTGTTGTATAAAAAATTACCCAGTTTTGAAAAAGATATTTTTAATTTGAGTGACAGATAAGAGGTTTTAAACATTTTTGTTTATGTTTGGATTGTTTGCCCTATCTAATCAGCAATGCTATGTAATTATTTTACTTCAGTTTGAAAAATTACCAATAAACCTAATTAGTGATGTTTATTCAAAAGTAAATACTTTTTCTTTTGAAGTTTGGAAATTTAACTGATAAATTGCCTGAGTATAGGTTGGTCTTCGTATGCTAAACTAAAATGTTTATCAAAAAAAATCTTTTTTCTTAATGGAACCCAGGTGGTTCAGGTGTGCCAAATTATTTTACCTATGAAACTGTGAATACTTGAGTACTAATTATCATTTCTTACTGTTGCAATGAATCTTAACTACAGTAGATTCTTACATTATGAACAGCTATTTCATGCATTGTAGCGAAAGGTGAAATGAATTACCTTGCCATCCTGTACGTCTTGCCTGTAGATGTCTGATAAGGAAAACTCTGCCTGCTTTCAGAACCTGAATTTATATGAAAGAATGTTTCAGGTCTACAAGAGTTGAATCACATATGTAATTTCAGCTCCCCCAACATGTGCATAAATAGTGGGTTTACAAAGGGGAAAATGAGTTTTCTTTGCTGTAGAGACAGACAGACAGAGGACTAGACGAGGCAGAAAGGAAAGGGAGAAGAAAAGGAAAAATTAAGATTGATCTGCTTGTAACTGTTAGACTCAATTTTTGACTCTCTTGACAAAGAATTTTTTAAATTAAATAAAATTTTTTTTTTATTTTCACTACAAGCTATTTCAACATTTCTATGAAGATGGCAGACAGAGGATTTGATATATGGCTAATCTCCAATTTAGTGGTGCTGCAACTGATCTACCTATTGTAGAATGGATTGAAAATGTGGATTGATTTGGTTTGTGTAGTGAGAATTGGAATGAAAATAGCCACTCACCTCTGCGCAAATGTCAGTGCATATGCTCCACATGCAAGATTTGTTTTCTCAACTGGAAAAAACATGGCTGCCCCCAGCGAGCTTTTATCGCAAATGGCCATGTATCTTCATGCCAGCAGTCATGTAAAACCACAGAGAGTGAAAATGCGCATACAAATGAGGGCAGGCAGAAAAGAACATAAAAACAATGCGTTGGACAAGAGTTAGAGGAGAAGTGGCGGTCAGTTTAAAGAGATGAAGGAGAAAAGAATTGTTGAATACAGAAAGGTGTTTTGTCAGTCATTGTGTTTTTTTGTTGTTGAAAGATTCTACCAGGCACAGTTTGCTTTGGTTTTCTATCCAATCATTCTATTTACTTTTGCTCATTTGTTTTCACACAGTTGAATTATTACAAGAGTTGCTATGTAACAGTAACAATTTAACATCAGTCATTTGTTTGCACACATTTAAATAGATATGCATGATATGTAACAGATTAACATTTAAAAAAGTGAGTGAACTTATAAGTTTGCCCACTGTTGAATTGCTTCAAGTATTGTAGTTATTGATTATTTTTTCAAGGTTAGGGCTGGCAATTATGCAGTCTGTGTCACTATCCTTACTTTCTATATTATAGGTTATTTGTAGGGGTTTTGTTGATCCCTGAGCATTGCACTGTTTGATTCTTATAGGCGACTTGGTTCTTGAGGGCATTTTGAATGTGCTTCCTGGTCTTTCCTTGTTCACTTTGGTGTTCATCTGTATTTTCCCAGCTTAGCTAATGGGAGCTTGTGATTTTTGTTTAAGTTGTTCTGGTCTTATGAGAGATAAGTTTTTTAGTCTGTCTTTAATGCTTTTTGGTGGACAGATTGGTGACTTATGTAAGGGCTGTTTTACTGGATATTTTGCACTTTTAGAAGTAGTTTGTATTGGAGTGGTAGATCCTACGTGTGTTTTTGTTTGGACTACAACATTGATCTCTCTCCATTCCCGAATTGTTGCTGAACTGGTGCTTCATAAAATTCAGTCAAATGTTGTTTTTTTCAGGTGCTCCTGAAACTTTAATAAAACAACAGGAGAAGTGCTATAGGCTCCAAGAGCTAGTCTAGGTCCTTGTTGGTGAATGGTATTTATTTCTTTCAAGTACGTTTTTCTGGCTGCTCCATATATAAAGTAGCCATAGTCAAGTTTTGATCAGATTTGAGTACAATAAAGTTTCAATAATGTTTCTTTGCTTTCTCCCCAATCAGTATGTGCTATTGTTCTGAGTAATTGAATTGTTTTATTTCATTTTGTTCTTAAATATTTAATATGGGGAATGAAGGAGAGTTTGCAGTCAAAAATGTCTCCAAGGTATTTGTGCTGATCTACAACTGGGATTTTGGTGTTGTCGAGTCTAAGTACTGGATCAAGGAGTTTCCATTGGTTGCAAAAGTGGACACATTTCATCTTTTCTTTGGAAAATTTTAGTCCATTCTCTGTGGTCCATTTATGAAGTTTATTGAGGTAGATCTGGAGTTTTCTTTCTATGTGGTTCATGTTTTTAGCTCTATAACATATGAAGAAGTCATCCACAAACAAAGCACACTAGTTCCACAATTAATGTTTTTAAAAAATATCATTTATTTTTTATACTAAATAATGTAACAGACAATACACTACCTTGAGGTACATCCATTTCTCGTACTTTTTCTTCAGACAAGATATTTCTTATTCTGACATTAAATCTTCTATCTTGAAGGATGTTTTTTAAAAATACAGCCATTCTACCTTCTAGCCCAACGTTTTTAAGATTTCTCACTATGTCGTACTTCTTGCCCAGACAAGAATCCACTTGATAGTTGTGTCAAAGTTGAAACCCTTGTTTAGCACTGATACCTTAGAGGTAGTTAGCTGGTGTTTACTATTAAAAATGGCTTTCACTGGTATGTAATAAGCTTGGGCTTTCATCTTTTCCAACTTGATAATTTGGTGTGACTTGAATTCATGAAATTCCTTCATATAAGATTCGCCCAGATATTGTTGGAATTGAGTTCCATCTTCAGTCAGTGATATTCTTTCCTGGAATTAGGGAAGCTTGCTTGAGAATTCAGACTGTAATTGATGTTCCCTCCAGCAGTTATTGTGTATTATATCTCAGACCATCTCATGCCCTACTCTTTTTGTGACTTGTTGTGCTCTCCTGGAATTAACTGGTAGTTTCAATGTTAAGCCTGGTGGAATTGGCCTAAGATCTTGGCATCTACATAGGAATGTAAGATGGTTTATCATTCATGCAAATTTTTGATTGAGTTTTTCTTAGTATTTCCCTTGATATCAGGTCCATACTGATTGGATATAATTTGTCCAATTATTGTAAATGATAAAAATTATCTAGCTTCATCTCAGAAATTTAGACAAGTTATATGTAAATGTATACATGAATGCATATGTATTGTATCAAGTTCCATTACATAGTTGAGGAAGAGACAGAGAGTGTCAGTGAGCCCATACTGGGTCAACAGAGGAAAAAGATTTAACTCGCATAGGCACCATGCTGCTGCTCGTGTCTTCTGTACATCTTTTATGCATTTTGTATCACCCATGTATTTTCACTAACTGCCCATTTGTCTTCCTAAATTGTATCATTTATTTTCTTTGAATGTCTTTGTCCACCTCTGGCCATGTTGTTTGGGTTTTATTTATTCTTCTTCAAGCTCAGATATCAATATTCTCAGCACATATGAGTGTTGATTTCATTTTTACTATTTCATTTTTATTCTTTTTCCATAATTTTAAAAAAATTTATTTGATACTATTTATTTTTAATTTTTTGGTTTTCTTCTGTAGAGACTGTTTCAGAAGCACAGAGAAACATATGAATGCTTAAATAAACTGACTATGGAAATCTTAGAGAAAGACTTGACGGAATGGTTGCATAAACAGCAATTACATGGAACAAATGGTGAGACAGAAGAGTTGATTGATGGTATCCAAAAATGGCAAGTTATATGATTCCTCATGTCTTGATTCTTTTTATGCAAATAAGTTAAACTCAGTTGCTATGTTATATGATGGTTGAGAAAGCATATTTAAGGATTTTGATTCTTCTCAATTTTTTCGTTCATTGTTTTCAAAATAACAGTTTGTTAGTTCTTTTTAAAGATTAAACTGAGATACATACATCTGAAGGATGAAATTGCGTAATAAATTTGATTATTTAGTGATACTTTTGAAAATCATTTTAGTGCAGGAGACCCAATGGTTTCCAGTGAATGGCCAAGACTAAACCATATTTACCAACCCCTCCGCTTGGGCAGGATATGACACAAGGTCAATTTTTAAGCGGAGTTTAACAGGTTTGGATTCAGAGTTTTCCTTCTCCTAGACTAGTTGTCTCACCAAGGCTGAAGAACTGAGTCTGTCCTACTATTTACCCATAGCTGGAGGGAGAATTATTGGATTCATATCTTTCCCAAGTGTATTTGTGCTATGTGAAATGCAATGAGCCTGCTCTGTAGTTAGATGGGTGACTTCTTAATAATAGCAAATTTTGTAAGTAATGTGTGGCAAGCTAAGTAAGCTTAATAAATTCAATAAATATTGTTTGATATCATCAAAGATAGTATATATTTATACAACCCTTATGCCATGGGCAGGATTTGACACAAGGTCAATATTTTTAGTGGAGTAAGCTAATTTGCATTAAGAGTTTACCTTCTCTGAAACTAATTGCTATAGCAAGACTAAAATGTAGTGAAATGGGAAGGCAGAACCTGCAGACTGCTGCCTCTGATGAGCCAACTGGGGTTTGTCATTCAAAGAGATGAGTGACATGCTGTATATGCAGGTGGAACAGCTGACGTTTACGTTAATCCAGCAACCGTCCACGGCTGGATAAAAAACAGGTGGTGGGCCGAATGAACAAGAGAAATGAAATGTGACAACAAACCCGTGTGAATTGAATTCCTTTCATAGAAACAAGAAGTGACAAGCAAAATGGCCTACCTCAAAGTTTGAAACTCGCACGAATGTGTCTTGCGTGTAGAGTACCAGGAGTCTAGAAAAATGGAAGCATGAGCATCGTTGGGAGTGCAATTTGTAGGTCACAGGTCTCATCTCTGATGGAATGGGGTTTGCGACATGCAAATTTTGGTCAGCCAGAACTGGTATAAAAGTAATCTCAGCATTTTTGTGGGGCATTTGTTGTTTCACAGCAGGATTGTGCAAACCAGTGTATTGACACAGCAGGTAAAAAGAGAGATAAACAGAGAGACAGGACTGGTGGCAAGCAGTTAAAAGTTTTCAAGTAAGAGAGGAGGAGAGAGACAGGACCAGTAGCAAGCAGTTAAAAGGTTTCAAGCTATTTCGGCTTTTATTAACCATAGCATCCAGGCAATTCAACATTCAGCTTATCCCAGAGTTCAGTGGTGTGGCAACGGATACACCAATAATGGAATGTTTGGAAGACCTAGAGTTGACTTGCGAGCTTTGCGAGATAACCAAAGTAGAGCAAGTTCTGCTACTATGATTAAAAAGTGCGGCCTGAGAAACATATCAGCAGCTATCTAAAGAGCAGCGAGATTACATCAAGGAGATCAAGTATGCTCTTATAAAAGCCTATGGAATGGGTTTGTTCGTGGCTTTCGAACAGTTTACCACACGCCACCTCCATCCAGAAGAGATTGTAGATGAGTTCTTAACAGATTTGCAACAATTGGCACGACTAGTAGAAGAAATGCCGCCAGAATGTTGGATAAAGAGCGCCTTTGTCAATGGGCTACCGAGTCACGTCAGGGGACTCCTCCGATCGTCAACTAGGTTAGAAACCATAACTTTAAGAGAGTTACTGGAAAGAGCTCTTGCTGTATTAGTGGACACCAGGGTTGAGCATCTGGCTGCTGCAATGTGACCTGAGCAGGCCTCGCATACACCAAACCTTCACAAAACTGGTCAGAGTGATATCACCTGTTTCAGATGTGGGGGCCCGAAACATCTAGCTAGAGATTTTATGTAGCGCAACAGTGTTAGAAACCGGAGAGAGAGATCAGCCATGTGCTGTTATCTCTGCAACAAAACTGGGCACCTAATGAAAAACTGTCTGGGAAACAGAAACAGGGGTGAGATGTTAACGCCACTCGCTCATTCAAATTAAAGGAGGTGCTCCTTGTGATTGAAGCTGTGGTTAATGGCAAGAAGTGCATGGTACTGGTGGACTCTGGATGTTTTTGGTCCCTCACGACTGGATCAGTGTGCAACCCCTGGAGATGGCAGGCATCAGACGTCCTGACGGTCGACGGTATGACTCTCCGCAGTAATGTCATTGGGACTATATTGCTAGCAGTAAATAACATAAACCCCGTGAAAGCTGTTGTACTGGTTGTGGACAGTTCACTGTTGAGCTTCGATATCGTAATTGACATGGATATTATTAGGATGTTGGGTGGAGTCTGCATAGACCAGTCCGGTGATGCTATCTTCTCAAGAATAGAGCCATGTGCCTGCGCCGTGATCAGAATAGAGGAACCGGACTTCAGTGCTGAGTTCAATGAGCAGACCAGGGCTTGCACAGTGTCATAGAAATGGTCAGGTAATCAGCCGCCTAATGGACTTATGAACAAAGTGCCTAAGTATCCTATGTCTGCTCAAGTTCGACAAGAGTACTGTCATGAGCTGGAAACATGACTGAACAATGGATGGCTGCTTCCCTATCTTGAGGAGGAACTCGGTCCCCCAAAGGGCCTGATTACATTAATGGCTGTCTTTCAAACAGAATAAGTCGAAAATGCGCCTGGTGTTAGACTTTCATGAATTGAATGAATATATCGATGCCTATACAGCACATGCCGACATCTGTGCATGAAAGTTAAGAGAGTGGAGAAAGAAAGGCTCCACCATGTTGGTGCTTGATCTCCAAAGGATGTATTTGCAAGTGTGTGTGCACAAATCTTTGTGGCTGTACCAGGCAGTTATCCTTGAAGGAAAGAGGTACTGCCTATCGTACATGGGTTTTGGACTCAATGTAGCACCATCTATTATGTTGGCTATTTTTGAGGCTACACTCTCGAAAGATGACACAGTCCGGCAGGCAACTTCGTCAAACATCGACAATGTCTTTATCAATGAAGATTTGTCTTCCTCAACCAGGGTGAGGCAATATTTGGCTAACTTTGGACTGGCGAGCAAGGAACCAGAGGAGCTGCAGAACGATGCATGAGTGCTTGGCTTAACAGTTCGGGATGAGGGCAAAATGCTAATATGGGAACGAGGGAACAAGGTCTCAAGTGTGCCACAGATCCTTACCCGACGCAGCGTGTTCTCATTTTGTGGAAAGCTCGTCGAGCACTTCTCAGTGGTTAAATGGCTCAGGGTGGCTGCAGCATTCATTAAGAGGAGAGTGACAGGCATGACAAAGGGCTAGGATGATAAAGTAACAACAATTATAACAGAAGTCGTCACAAGAGTGCGCCAAGAAGACCCAGTGCAATGAAAGTGGTGTGTTGATAGCCCTAAGCTTGACATTTGGGTTGATGCAAGTTTCCTAGCCACTGGAGTGTCACTGGAGCATGATAGAGCTGACATGGAGGATGCAAGCTGGTTATGAAAGGAGAGGGACATGCAACACATAAACTTGGCAGAGCTTGATGCTGTGCTAAAAGTAATAAACATGGCACTGATGTGGGAAGCAACTATATTGCATCTTCACTCTGACTCTGTGCATGTGCACAAATGGATAACAGACACCCTCACAGGGAAGGTTAGAGTGTGCACCAGAGCAGCAAGTGAGATGCTAATCAGGTGGTGGCTTGATCTGCTCACAAGCCTAGTCAAAGAGTACGGACTGTCTGTAAACCCAGTCCTGGTAAGGTCAGAACATAACCAAGTGGATAGTCGGATAAGAGTACCACAGCAATGGTTTGATCTCATCAAGAAGGCAGTTGAGCCTCCGTACTGTGCAAGTGCAATGTCGCCAAGCAAGCGTGACTTTAACTGAATAAGGTCCATTCATCACTGAAGCAGCCACTTTGGCGTAAGGTAAACATTGTACTTCGTCAGGCAGTCGATCCCATGGTTTCTAAAATGTCAGTGAGGACTGTGGTTAGAAATTGTGAGAAGTGCCAGTCGATTGACCCATCACCCATGTGTTGGCTGAGGGGGAAGCTGGACGTTAGTGACACTTAATCTTGAAGGGGAATGAATGTAACCTACTACCAAGGCAGACAGTATCTGTCACTCATTGACTGCGGGCCCACACAGTTTTCAATTTGGCATCATTTGAGATGACAAGATGCTGCAAGCGTTATCAGCCACTTGGAGAGACTGTTCTGCAAGTCCGAGGCGCTGGCTGAAATGCTCATTGACAATAACACAACATTTCGCAGGAAGGTTTTTTGATTCGAATTGAGAGTCTGATTGCATTTCTGTTGTGCGCATGTCCCCTCCAGTAATGGCATTGCGGAATGATGTCATCAGAGCATGAAATGGATTGCAGCAAGGAAACAGTAACCTATAATGGCGGCAGTCTATTGGTACAATGTTACCTCTAAGGATAGTGTGTTGCCGTTGACTGCCTCTGCCAACCTGATTCATTGCTACTGCATCCGATTGAAAGGTATCAATGCACTCCCTCCAGATAAGCCCAAACAGTAGCAGATAAGATACGATGTGGGTGCTCGTGTCTGGATGAAGACCCCAAATGGACGTTGTACATCCCTTTATACAAGTGGATGTTTTACAGGTGTGATCAACCCACTGAACATCCTTGTTGATGGGATGCCCCATCATATAAGGGTCCTGCGTCCCATTAATGGCTTGAATATCTCTGAGAGTGGGAGTGACAGCGAACTCTCAACCTACAGTTCAAGGAGGATGATCATCACTGAAGCATGCAGTGAACCCCTAGAGGTAAATAACACGTATGCAACAGATGACACTTCTGCAGACGAGTTGTCTGAGGAAGAAGTACCATTACCATGAAGGAGCACTAGATGCAAGACATCCACCCCGGGTTGTCATCTATGTGATCATGAGATCACATTGGGGGGGGTAGTGAAATTGAAAGGCAGAACCCACAGACTGCTGCCTCCAATGAGCCCACCGGGGTTTGTCGTTCAAAGAGACAATGAGTGGTGTGCTGTATATGCAGGTGGAACAGCCGACATTTACATTAATCCAGCAACCATCTATGGCTGGATAAAAAACAGGTGGTGAACTGAATGAACAAGAGAAATAAAATGTGACAACAAAGCTGTGTGAATTGAATTCCTTTCATAGCAACACCAAAAGAAACAAGAAGTGACAAGCAAAATGGTTTACCTCAAAATTTGAAACTAGCGTGAATGTGTCTTGCGTGTAGAGTACCGGAAATATAGAAAAACAGAAGCATGAACATTGTTGGTAGTGCAATTTGTAGGTCACAGATCTTGTCTTTGGTGGGATGGGGTTTGCGGCATGTAAATTAGGTCAGCCAGAACCAGTATAAAAGAAGTAATCTCGGCATTGTTGTGGGGCATTTGTTGCTTCACAACAGGATTGTGCAAACCAGTGTATTGACGTGGCAAGTAAGAGAGAGAGAGAGAGAGAGAAAGAAATAGAGAGACAGGACTGGTAGCAAGAAGTTAAAAGGTTTCAAGTAAGACAGAAAGAGAGAGACAGGACCAGTAGTGAACAGTTAAAAGGTTTCATAAAGAGTCCAGTCTATACTACAATTTACCTATACCTGGGAAAAGAAAAATGGGAATTAGTGCAAAGTAAAATGCTGACAGCCTTTTCCAGAATTTGAATTCTGGTCACTGTGTACATTTCTTATTGTTACAGTCAAAAGTCAAATCTCATTACAATTCATATACTCTTCATTGTGGATCAAAAAATGCCATGGCCTCTAGGCTGTTCAAGGTCATTGTTCAACTAGCAGGCATAACAATGACAAGAAATTGAATCTTTTTTAGCCAATCAGAAGGCACTAAAGCTGTAGATGTTTTCTTGATCTCATCAAAAGCAAATAAATAGCACCCTACAATCTACAATGAGTAATTTTTCATTCTTGTTGCACATGTGCTTCTTTGATAGTAGTTTCTTTGCTTGCTTCAACTGCCAGGCAACAGATTACACTCTAAACATATCCCCCATTGGGACCAAGATGCCTTACCTCACCTAACCTAAAACAAATTATCCATGAACATATAAGAACTCAACACTATAGAACAGATATTTAACAATTTAGCTTCTTTGTAAGTCCTCATAAGGAAAAAGAAGCTTCTTGTACATTTCTATTTATAAATTCCACTCCATTTGTTGATTCTATTGTTGTTTGTTTCTGTTTCTTCAATCTTTGCTATCAAGTAGCCGGTATGACATACTGGCCTACAAGTTGCACTCTCTCTCCTCTCCTCCCCTGTGTTGTCGTACTGAAATATAACATTATGATGATAACTATTACAGGATGTATGCCTCCAAATCTAAATTGCTAAGCCTTTTTCCTGTCACTATACACCAATGGAAAATAGAATTGCAACACTTTGAAGAACAATGGCAATTATGACCAGCATAGGGTCTGGGAGTAATTTGAACTGGTAATTATATGATTGTAGTCTCATACTTTGGCAAATGTGTCAAATTCTATTGATTTGAATTTGAGTCTTATTGCTGACCAGTATTTAAGGGATGCCAAATTTTGAGAATGAGATTTTTAATTTTTTGATGACTGTTAATGATTGATAGCTTTTTTTTTGTGTACATCAAAGTACCTTGTTGTATAGTCTATGATGTTTAGATATGATTTGCTGTAGAGATGGAAGATGTCTGTTACTACCTTTGTCCATGGAGTGACACGTATTTCGTGGTTGATCTGAGTTTCAGCTGGTTGGTGATTCCTGGGATCGATATCTGTGGAACAGGTTTTTATCATCTCTTTGATTTGGGCATTTATGCCTGGCTAATGAACATGTTCTCTGGCTCGTGCTATGAACTTCTCAATTCCCAAGTGTCCTCTATGGATTTTTGTAAGACTTCTCTGCGAAGTGAGCTGAGGACCACAATTTGTATGCCTTTTAAGACAAGTCCTTTGATGATTGTTAAGTTGTCCCAAGTCGAGCCAGAAGGTTGAATGCTAGTGGTATTTTCTCTTTTGAGGGCCATCCTTCCTTTGTACATTCGATCAGTGCTTGTAGTGTTGAGTCATTTGCAGTGGCTTCTCTATATGAGTTTAGTTTGTCATCAGACATTGGATAATTATCATATGTATATATGTTGCCATGTCAGTCTCAGATATTTCTGAGTTTATGTTTTCAAGGTTTGTGTCGATAGGGTGTCTGCAATAACTGCATCACAAGCTGGTATGTATTTCAGTTCGAAGTCATATGGTTGTAGGGCTATCATGAATCTTTGGATTCTTGGGGGAGATTTTATTAGTGACTTTGAAAATATTTGCTTAAATTATTTATGGTCATTTTCAATCACAAAATGAGTACCATGTATGTACTGATGATATTTTTTTACTAGCAAATACATTGCTCATAGCCTTGCTTTCAATGGAACAGTAATTTTGTTCTGAAGGAGTTTTGACCCTTGATTCAAAAGATATGAATTTCCATTATGCATTTGCTCCATCACTGCTCCAAGGCCATGTTTGCTAGCGTCCGTGGTGATTTTTGTGAGTAAGTGGGGGTTGTATTATTGTAGTATTGGTTGGCTATTATTTCATGTCTTTCCATAAAAAGTTGATGTAATATCATAACCTCTGAATAGTTCAGTAGAAACTATTCAGGTAATCGATGTCTCTGTAAGTCTGATTTGCATTTTGGAAGCGGCATTTGACTGATGGCTTCCATTTTAGTTGGATCTGGTTTTAATCCCTTACTGGTTATGAGGTATCCCAGCTATGTGATTTGTGACTTGGCTGACATGCATATAGGTCTGTTTAACTTCAAACCATAATTGCAAAGTCTGTTAAAAATAAATGTGAGTCTTTTTATATACTCCTCCATTGTATTAGACCATATTATAATGTCATCTTGGGAGTTTTTTTGCTCCATCTATCCCTTCTATGATTTTTGCTACCTCTTTTTGGAACACTTCACTAGCACTGTGAATTCCGTAAGGTAAACAAGTATAGCAAAATCGTCCGTAGGGTGTGTTAAAAGTTAGCAGTAACTTCATCTACTTTTATTTGCTAGCATCCATTTGAGCTATCCAGTTTGTTGAAGAATTTGGGGTTTTGCATCTCTGTAAATATTTCTTCTTTTGTGGGAAGTTTGTAATATTCCCTTTTTATTGCTTTGTTTAGAGCCAAAAGATCTAAAGATAGGCATATTTTTCCATTTGGTTTTATAACTGACGGTTAGTGGGTTCTTTTACCGATTTTATTATCCTCATTTTTGTAATCCAATTAAGTTCAGATTTTAATTTTGTTTTTATTGCAAATGGTACAGTTCATGGAGGATGTATCACTGGCTTTATGTCTTTGTTGATTGTAATGTAATGAGTTGATGGTAGTGTGCCAATTTCATTAAAGCAGTCATCATATTTTTCTATCAGCCCTTGTAAACAGTCTGAATTACTATTTATTTTAGAAATTCTTATTAGATTTAATTCTTCACAAAATTTTGCACTGAAAACAGGTTTTGAATTTGTGTCGGCTATTACAAATGTTGCACGTGTTTGTATTTTTTGTTTTTGATTATTACTGTATATTTTCCTTGTGTATTAATTTCTGTGTTGTAAGCACAGAGATTAATTGAAGTTTTCTTTAATATCTGCTGTAGAGAGAGTTTTTTTTTTAGATTTTATTTGGTAGTACATTTATTTCTGCTCCAGAGTCTAATTTAAAATTAATTTTGATATTATTCATATCTGTTGTTGCTGTCTATTGGTCTGACTGTTTTTTCCACTACTTTATTTCTCTTTTTTTTTGTTTTTGTTTAATATCTTCAGAGTTTAGCAATGTGTGTTCATTACATGAGTCTGAGTCTTCCAATGAAAATTCTATTCATGTAATTATGTAAAATTCATTCATGTAATTATTGTGGCAGAAGTTGCCACAATAATTACATGAATGTATGTAATTTTTTGTTTTGGCAAGATTTCTTTCTCTTCCAGAAAGAGGAGTTTTATATTTTTTCACCATTTTTTTGCAATGTTTATTACTTCTTATATTCGTTATTTCAGCAGACTTTTGTTCAGATGTAGTATCTAGTATTTTTGTTTGTCTTTTCAGCACTTTGTTCAGCCTGAATTGCATTGTCTAAAGTTAGGGCTTGTTGCATTACTAGACATTCCGTCAGTTTCTTTAATACCACATATTAAAATGTATTAAATGAGGCTATCAGTAATGTAACTGAGTTTGCTTTCTTGCATGTTGTGACAAAGTTCAGTCACATAATCATCACATTTTTGGTTTTCCACTTGTTAACAGGTGAAAAATTTGTCTTGTGATAGTTAAATTTTTTCTTGGCTGACAATGTGTCAAATTTTGCTAGGTTTATTTTATCTTCTGGTGAATTGAAGATAAACATGGAATTTTTATCAAACTTAGGAAAATGTATTGAAATCACTTACTTACCTGCAATCTTCTGAGGAGGAAAGGCTTGAAGAGTGTCTTATTGTTTTTTAATTTTCATATTGTTGTTGCTGTCTTTCGTTTTGATTGGTTGAATAGGTAATAAATGGCACATTACCTGACAGGTTAAATACTCTCTTTGTTTTTGGATATTCATAATTGATCAGGCTAGCCGGCAATGAAGAAATATTGCTTTGATTGTTTCTTTTTTTCACTACCTTTGCAAGACCTAAGAGGTTTAATTGATTCAAATCTTGCTACTCAAGGTCATAACAAGGTGGTATTTATCTCTGCCTCAGGATTTGACACAGTCTTTTTTATGGTGGGGTTTTTTAGGGAAAGGGGAGGTTGGGTAGGAGCTGAGATTTGTGCTCTATTGGACTATGTTGGTTATGGGTCACTAAGTGCAATGTGTGCTAGATGACTCTGCTGGACTTGAACTCACTAAATGTAACACGAGTCCGCTTGATCACAGCTTGAACTAGTTTTGAATTTGACATTGATCTTGGGCCCCGTCCAACACAAATGCCAGACAGCCTGGTTAAAAAACTGGTGCAGTGGCACAAGGCCATGCAAAGGCCCAAGGTCACAAAAAGGTATTGCTGCAATTTCGACCATCTATAAATAAAGTGAGTCAAGTTTTTCCTACTTAGCCTAGGGTTGCAAGTTTGTTGAAGTGATTTGGTATTTTTGGGGGGGGGTTCTCACTACAGAAGAAATTTCTCCACATTTTAGACCTATGCAAGTTAAAAAAATTGAAGTTGTCACTTTATCTGGTTTGTTATCACTTTCTGTTGCTAGTAGGAAGAAGTTAAACTTGTTTTTCCATATTTTCCTTGAGGCAGCAAGATTTTCCTGAAAAAAATTTAATGGCTCTTGGGGAGGTAAATGTTGCATCCTTTTTATTCCTTTTGTTTTTTAAGAAATTTTTATCAAACTTCTGACACAATTAAATATGTGCCAAAGTAGAAAACTTGTTCATACTGAAATAAAAGACAGACACAAAACAAAGACATATATGTAGATCCAAAGATTTACTATGTACTAATGATAGAAAATCAGGAATGGATCCCCGTAGGTGGTTAGCTGGCATATTTGTCACCTTCCAGTAGCTCCTGCATCCCCTGCATACATCAAGTCCAACATCACTATCAAGGGACAAGGACTAAAAGTGGTAGAAAAAGTGGTTGTTCTAACCACCTTCTTTTCATGGCTATGAAACATGGACTACTTATTAACGGCATATAAAGCTAAACCACTTTGACATGACCTGTCTGAGTAAGATTCCTGCCATCACATGGCAAAAACACATCTCCAACACCAAAGTTTTAACTTGGGCTTCTCTTCTCAACAGCTATAACATCTTGATGCAATCACAGCTTTGTTGGAATGGTCATGTTGTCCATCCCAAAGAAACTGCTCTACAGCAAACTATCTCAGGGCAAGCACTCCCATGGAAGCTAGAAAAAGCACTTCAAAGACACACTGAAGGTCTCCATGAAATCTTTTGGTATCACCTCTAATAATCTAGAAGTGGTGTAAAGTTGCCAAATGTAGAGTGAAAGCCTGTGAAGCAAGAAGGAATCAGCAACTGAGCTACACAGGAAACTTAGAAAAGGCACTGCCACTGCCACCACCATTCGTTGTTTTCATTATCCATGACTCTTCCGTACACAGATTGGCCTCATTAGCCATCTATGCCCTCACACTCTTCAAAAATTCCAAGTCAACGCACATACATGGTTAGAAGAAGTGTTCACTATGGGATCATTAATGTATATAGTCATTTCTATTGACTGCTAACACAGCGTGATCAGCAATCATTCAACCATTTGCTTGTTAGGAGGGCTTGTCTGGCTTTGGTCCCCACCTGTTGCAACATGATCATCATTGTTTTAGTGTATTGGATTTCAGAAACTGTTTAAAATCATGAATTGTTTTACTGTTTGATGTTATTTCTCGAACATCAGCAGACATTTACGATTTTGTGGGTCACCATGGTAGAGCTAAAAAAATTCTAAAACCATTCAAAAGAAATTTTTCTAGAAATAATCTAAAGAAAATTTTATAAAAAGATAAAAAATTAGTAATATTTGTCATGTGTTCTCAATGGTCTGAAAATATAATAGACTTCAGATTTTTTATAAGTGCCATTAAGTGTGCATTTTATTGGACATTTACATAGCAAATTGACCCCACTTCCTTCATAAGTCCATCCTCAATTTTTTTAATTGGATTCTTCAGTGTTTAATCAATAGTAATCACAAAATAAATAAATAAATAAATAAAAAGACATTTTCACTACAAAGTTTTTACCAAAAAAACCCATTGCTATTTGAGCTAAACAAAATAGAAAAAAGAATAAACATTTTACAAACCATCACAATTAACTGAAAAATCATATAAAAGATTTTTTTGAGAAAGTTTCACATTCATTTGCAGAAATTTAAGTGCTCCCTAATTCCTCATTTCATCGAATTTCTTTTATTCAATGAATTATTTTAGGTAATTAATATTTATTTTAAAACTACATTTTTCATTAGTTTTAGCCGCTGTTTAATCGACCTGGATAAAACTTAAGCTTAAAGGATGAATTTAAATTAAGATTAAATTTCTTTATTGAAACATTCAATATTTTCTCAGCATCAATATAAATACTTTTTCTAGAGAAAAAGAAAAATGCTGTATTATCTGTCTTTGATTAGTCTTCCATGCATAAAGCATTTTAGGCTGTTCATTATTCTAACTTTTCTCCAAGCTGGTGTTCAACAAAATAATCATATTTACCAGCCCCTCCGCTCGGCAGGATATGACACAAGGTCAATTTTTGAATAAGTAACTAGAAAATTAAGAAAGTAAAGATCACTGGAAACTGGACATTTTGCCACCACTCAACCAGGATTTAACTCATTTTGGTCAAACTTATTAAGATATCCTATTATCTATCAGTATTTTTTAAATTGATTATTGCAGATCAAATTCGAATCAATGTTTTATTGTAAGCGAATAAATAGAACATGGATATATGGCCTTGTTCGTTGGGTTTGGAGTGTTACAACATACAATGAGAAAAACTTAATTTAAAACAAGACAAACAAGGAACATCTAGAATTTAAACAATTTTTATAAAACAATAAGGTGTCAACTTGAATGTTCAGAAGTTCCCTTTTACAAGTAGTAAATTTTCGAAGTGGTGGAAAATCAGATATTAGGGGAAAAAAAGGGGAAAGGAGGAGAATATTTTTAAAGAGTACTTATTCCTTTTTTCTTTTCTTTTCTTTCTTTTATGGTCAGGTAGTGGAACTAGCAGAAAAGTAGTTTCAGCTCTTAACTCGAGGGCGGACGTTACTTCTCGACTGATCACCGTATCTATGTGCTTCCTTGGGTCTCTTTTGTCCTCACTGACTCGGTTAATAGAAAACCTGAGTATTTATCTCTCCCCACTGGCTCCAAATTCATTACTCCAAAATCCTTCTCATTTTGGCGCGACTGCTTCCCATTGGCTACTTTAATTTTTATTATTTTTCTTTTTTTCTGATTTTTAACCGGATGGATGCGTAGAGCCGATGCGTGGTGACACGTTTATACATTTAGTATGTGGCAGCTGACGAGTCAACATCCGGTTGTGAGTTTTATTGTTAATTCCTAAATCCCCACAGATGCTTTTCTCAAAGAATGATCACCTAAATCAGTTTGGTTAGATGGATACTTTTACACTGCAGATTTTTTTTTTGTGTGTGTGTAGATGTGGTCCTTTTTCTATGCCTATATTAGTTGCAATTGTCTTTTTAAATTTCTTTAGTGATCTCAATTTTAGAGATTCATAGTTTAAAATAAAAGAATAAATGATTTTCTTAAAAACTTTGTAGGACAATTGTTTGGTTTCAATTATGTCTACAAACATGATTTTAGTTGATATTATTCTGAAATCTTTTTATTAATAGCTCATAGTTTTACTATTTACCAGCATAATGGTCCCTCACACGATATTAAAAACTGCGAACAAATAAAGGAAATAATTAATCAGTTATCGGTCATCATAGTATTAAAGATTTCTTTCACTGCTGATAAAATGAGTGTTTTTCCAATATTATGAGGTTTTCCACAATTGGCAATCACCTTTGAAATTTTGTATGATGTAATTAACCCCTTGTCAAGTTTGTTTCCTTGTTTTTTTTTTTAAATATTCCTCTGAGGAGAGATCAATTTTGAAATTTGTGTTTTAAATCATGGAAATAGTTTGTCTGTAGAGAAGAGAAGACCACTGAAGAGACGGGATGAACGGAAGTGATTCACCAGCTTTCTCCCAGGTGAAGGTAAACCAATATAAATACCGGCTAATCGGTACATTGGACCACACTACAATGTCCTTCTAAGCTTTATCTGGGTGCTTTGTATTAAAGTGTTCAATCATTCTTGAAGCTTACATTCCTTTACTAGAGAAATTTTTCTCCCATTTTAAACTGTGTAGAAAATGTCTATTTGTGGATGGAATAACGCTATATTTCAAGCATTCACTGGATACCCCACTTTTTTTTTGTCTTTCATTCTCTGATTTACAAACTAACTGATGATTTGCTTCTTATATATATTCTTCGGTTTCAGACCTCAAACTGATTGAATAACTGAAAATTTAAAAATGAACAAAGTTAAAATGTTTGAAAATTCTGTTGTAAAAGGTTTATTGTATAGTCAAATATTTTAGCTGAATAAAAAGGAAATGTAATAATGAAAGAAGTAATTTTTAACTACTTTCATGGCTTTCAAAAAGTCAGTAGAGTTCAAAGAAAGTTAACATTAACTTTATTCAAAATGAATTACGTTGTCTTATGAGTTTTTTTTAAGACAAACGTAATCTTTTTAAAAAAATTCTTTCTCTCACAGAAAAACAGAAACTCAGAACAACTGTAAATATACTAAGCTTTAATCAACAAAACAGAATATAGCTGCACTATTTGTCATGCGCCCCACCAAACGAGCGAGTATGGCACAAAGCCTTTTTTAAGGTGGGTCCAGCACAGGGCCTTAGCCCAGACACGTCCGGCGGCTCCAAAAATGCCTTGAGCCCTGTTGGCATTCCCCTTAAGAAGGGTGCCTCAGGCGCCAGGCAATAAACCTGTGACAGTGAACGAGTCAAATGAAGATTCCAGCAGAAAGAGTGCAAGACTTTGTACAGTGTGTAGAACGGAGAAATAAGAAAGCTTACCTTAAATTTGATGTTGGCGAAAATCGAGAAAATGTAGAATAGTAGAGAACGGAATATGTAGTGACTAGGCCTACATCATATGCAAATTTTTGATGGAGGTGCCTGTGGTGTAATCGTTATCGTCGTAGGAAATGGACACGGCGACACGAGTTCAAATCCTGGACGAGACTGATTGCATTTCACATAGAAAGGTATGAATCCAATTATTCTCCCTCCAGCTATGGGTAAATAGTAGGACAGACTAGATTCTTCAGCCTTGGTGAGGCAACTAGTCTAGGAGAAGGAAAACTCTGAATTCAAACCTGTTAAACTCCGCTTAAAAATTGACCTTGTGTCATATCCTGCCCGAGCGGAGGGGTTGGTAAATAGTATCATATGCAAATTTTTGTTGCATAAAAGTAGGCTCTGAGACCAACACGAGGACGAACACCAGAGAGAAAGAACAGACCGAACAAACGAAAAGCAAAGTTGGAAGTTAAGGTACTCTGCCCGTAAACCAATGAACTAGTATTATTGACCCCCCCCATTAGAGATGAACATTTTTTTATTGAAAGGCGAATACCGTAATCAATTTCAACACAAAACCTAATCTGGGAGGACAGCCCTGTGAGGCTCAAGGATGCCGGTCAAGGTGCACCTCGACCAACTGTCAGCCAAGCCAGGACACATGTCACCAGATCTGTGTAAAAACAGAATATGGCTGCAAAAATAATAGAACAAGAAGTCGGTAAAATAAAAAATTTTGGGCTAGTCCATCCTTGCCTAGGGAGTGTGTAGAATACTACTACATTCTTCTCACCTAGAAAAATTACCATCCATATTTTTTTTTTATACATGAGTTCATTTTTTTTAAGAATCTGCTTAAAAAAATGATAACTAGTATTAGCATCCATAACAATCTGGGGATTTTTTTCTTATCGTTCAGATCTCCTTAGCTGTTGAACTCCCGTGACATCTTCATTAGATATTGTGTCCTCCTCCTGTGTGGGGACAACTGGGATATTCTTATTTTGTTCCATCATGGAAGACTCCAGTGGTAACTCTGTTTCAGGACAGGGGACCAAATCATGAACAGATACAGTGGACTCCCATTATGGAGGTGCCCTTGGTGTAATGGTTATCATCGTAGGAAATGGATATGGTGATACGACTTCAAATCCTGGACGAGGCTGATTGCATTTCACATAGCACTAATACCTTTGGGAAAGGTATGAATCCAATTATTCTCTCTCCAGCTATGGGTAAATAGTAGACTGGGTTCTTCAGCCTTGGTGAGGCAACTAGTCTAGGAGAAGGAAAACTCTGAATACAAACCTGTTAAACTCCACTTAAAAATTGACTTTGTGTCATATCCTGCCCAAGCGGAGGGGTTGGTAAATATGGATACACTGGGATATTTCATGTTGGCATAAGTCGGATTACTATTTAGAAGTTCAACCTGATCCACATAAGGGTTGGTTTTGTTATTTCTTACAAATCTTTTTAATAGCATGAGCCCTAGTGACATCAACCAAGATGGGAGTGAAATACCATGTGATGAACTGCAGGAGAATGAAAAGAAATGCTCAAGTGGGGTGGTATTTGTAGAAGTACACAGCAATGATCTAGCTGAGTGTAGCACTTCTGGGAGTACCAACTCCCAGTATCTTTCAGTTAAGTTTCATGATCAAACAGATAACTGAATCATCTTCCATATAGTGCCATTAAATCATTCAACTTGTGCATTGCCAGTTGGGTGATAGAGCGTAGTTTTACTTGTTGCGACCCCTTTTTGAATGAGGTAGTCTCTCAATTCTTTAGACATGCAGGACGCGCCTCAGTTTAAGTGTGTGTAGCAGGGCATCCTGGTCAAAGTGAACAACCTATCTAAGGCTTTTATTATCGTGGTAGTGTGCATGTTTGGACTTGGGAAGACAAATGAAAACGGTAAATATTTGTCAATTACTACAAGTAAAAATGTATGGTTTGTAACAGAAGGTATGGGTCCCTTAAAGTCAATATTTAGTCTTTCCATGGGCCTGGTTGCCTTGATAAGAGTGCCTTCTGGTGGAATATAGAAAAGAGGTTTAACCTCAGCACAGATTCTGCATGAAGAAACCTTTTTTACACCTTCTGTAGAAAAGGAAAGGTTTTTTCTCTAACAAAGTGTAAGAGTCGTGTAATTCTTGGGTGACATAGCCCATTGTGAAGGTCAACAAGGATACAAGAATTAATGAGTGTGGTTAGTTGGGTCCTTTACCACTACGAGTTGAGCTCGCCAAGGGGAGACACTTTCTTCAGTTATACCTTTGGAAAGCAATTTCTGAATTTCTTCATTTATGAAAGATTGATCCTCCTTATTAAAAGTGCCTCAATTTTACAGCAATAAGTTTATGAATCGGTAATATATTAGGAAATAGGGAAGGTTTAATACGCAAAATTGATGAATATTATTGTCTACAGTTATTTCTGGTAATGGCCCACCGTATTTAAATGTTATTTTCTGATACTGGTGTAGAAAATCCTGACCGAGTATCACATCAGAACATAAATCCTTCTGGATAACATATGACTCGCCATTAAGAGAAAGAAGTAAATTTACAACTACGTATCCCCTTGAGATTGTATTTAAAGTTTTTTGAGCCAAGATAATGCTTTTATTAGAGGGGTGAATTTCCAAGTTTAATTCTTGTGCTACTCTGTTGCTGATGTAGCTATCAGTACTACAGGAGTCAAGTACAGCACTCAGATGAATTTTGTTAATTATTACAGATGTTGTGGAGGAGCGGAGTTCCCGTGGTACATTAGTGCCATAGTTGCCAACAAGGGCTTGGACTGACATGCATAAACATAATGTCTTTTCTTTGAGCATTTTTTACAAGTAGCCATATGAGTGGGACAGTGGCCATAGCTTGTTCTTCAAGTTTATAAACTACTTTTAGAAGCTCTGGGTTGGCTAATGTTGCTAGTTGGGCTTCTGGAGTAAGTAGCATACAACTTGTTATTTTGTTGTGCTAAATCCAGAGCAGAAGCTTGTGTGTCCAAAGTTTTATTTTCTAATAGCCGTTGTCTTATGGAATGTGAGCTAAAGCCAGAGATGAAGGCATCGCACATAGCTTCATTACTGCATTCCTCAGAAGTATGGTCTCTGAAATTGCAGTTTTTCGTCAATTTTTCTAATTCTCTAAAAAATTTGTCCAGTGACTCTCCTGGCTTCTGTTGTCTCGTAGCCAACAAATGTCTTGCAAATACCTCATTAGGTGTTTTTATGAAAAGAGCGTTCAGTTTTTCTATGGCAACTTCCAAGTCTGTATATCCTTCGATATATTTGAATACTCTGGAACTTATGCAACTGAGTAGGGCCCTGTATTTGTTCGGTATTTTGTCAGGAGAAATCTTCTATATAATTCAGTAGGATAGTTCACCAATGGCTGTAATTTCTGGCAGCTGTTGGAGAACTGGGTTCTATATCTTGACATTTTGGCTTCCATACAGTTTCCATGCTTCTGTTTTGTTGAATAAATTGTTTTAGAATAAAATAGAACTCAGAACAACTGTAAATGTACTAAGCTTTACTCAACAAAACAGAATATAGCGGACAAAATAATAGAACAAGAAGTTGGTTTAATAAAAAATTTTGGGCTAGTCCATTCTTGCCCAGGGAGTGTGTAGGATACTACTACATGGGATATGACACTAAACAATTTGATGGTGAGGCTCGAGTAATGCTGGAGCTTTGGGGAATGAGGAGTACCTCTTTATTGCCATTGCTGCTAGGTTCACTCTGGCCCAGAGTGGTAGCATTTGACAGGTTCCTATCTATGGGTCAAATAGAACTTAACTGTGTACCTATGCTAAACTGAATTGTTTGAAATAGAATGGTTTTGACATTTAACTGTGAGTGTAAAAAGAACTGTAAGTTGAATTGTTTGAAATGGAACTGTTTATATGTATAAAAATTGATTTGGCATTAAATAAACTACAATGGTTGATATAAAACCAAACCAAATCTAATCTTACTACTCTGTTGGAATTGTCGTGACACTGAAAACCTATTGCCTTTTTGAGAATCACTGCTCTTCAGAGACTAGCCTGTCCTACTAAGACTGAAACAAAAAAGTTTGCTAGATCTACTCTTACTGGTTGTGATCAACTAGAATGGAGATACTCTATTCAAGTAGATTATGACCAGTAACAGTAGACAATAAGTTTTGTAGAGCTGCCTTGTATAGCAACCTTGTCAATGATTAGTTGTAATATTTTTAGCAACTACTCTGTACTTGAACTGGTTGGAAATTGATTATGAACAATCAGTTACTGACTACTGCATCCACTGACCTGACAAACAAAAGCACAATCATCACTGAAAATGTCTTTCTGTCTGAATAAAAGTAAAGTCACAATTGCTTTTATGCCAGTTAAGGCTTGCCAAATTTGCATGAGTGCAACTCTCGTCTCACCAGATGATAACTTGATGGTGGTCGTTTTCGACGAGTGCTTCTTTGTAAGGGCAAAGAGAGGGGCTCTGCTTCAGCCCCTTCTTCAGGTGGATCTTCAGTCTCTGCACTTTCCTCGTCAAGCAGTGGACTCTCTGCTCTTAGACGTATCATTGGAGTTTTCCTCAGACGCAGTGAGGCTGAGGCGTGGATGCAGATCCTTCACGTGGCAGGGTATTCTGTCCACCAGGAATGACTGCAGACATTATTTTTGTCACATGACCCCTGTTGAACTTCATAATACACCAACTCTGTGGTGCTTTGATCCACATGCGATCTCCGATTTGGTAAAACTGGAGCTGTCATCTGAGTGTCAACCCCTTATACACTTAATTCGTATCAGTGGATCTTGTTAGCGGGTGCTTCATTGTCTCTGGATGGGACAGTGTATCCTGGCTGCAATTAATTTCACTGTGTGGTGACAACACTCTGCTATACCATTACCAGCTAGGACATACGCACAACAAAACCGCAAGTTTACACCTCACTCATGAACGAAAGCTCTAAATTCTCTGCTGCAGAAGGCTGGGTTGTTATCTGTTAAGAGCTTATGAGGTGGGCCCTGCTCCAAGAACACTGCCTCTAGCTGGCAAATCATGGTCGCTGAATCCTGTCTCGACAACTGCTTTTGAATTGAAAAGCACAATGACCCACAGTGATGGTATCAAAAAATGATGGGCACTATAGTGTGTAATATCCATCCCTAGTCTCTGCCAGTTCCTGTCTACCTCCAATTTTCTTTTCTTCCAGTGGATTGGTGCTGGGTCTATCGACTGACATTCCTCACACGCCTGCCTGGCTGACCATTAGCCATGAATGTGTCAACATGATGGTTAAGTTCCCTGAAGTCCATTAATGGATATACTTTAGATTTATTTTCCAATAATACAGCCATTAGGGGAATTAGCCCTTTGGGAGGTTAAAGTTTTTCTTCTGGGTAAGGCATGAGCCAGCCATTGCTCATCCATGTGCTGAGCTCCTGTTCATAATCCTCCTGAATCTCCGCCGCTACTGGATACTCCAACACCTCATTGTGCAGTTCTTTGGGTGTGCAGTCCTCTAATCACTTCCACACCGCAGTCCATGTTCGACTTTGATGGTCGAAGGTGGCAGTAAAGTCAGGTTCATTAATAGTAATGGCTGCATACTTAGCTATGTGCCTGTCACTAATCTGTATTTGTCCTGACAGCCCAATGGCAATGCCTCCCAATGCTTTTATGGCATCAATCCCTAACAGCATGTCAAACCCCAGCGATCTGTCACACACTACTAACTCGCTGATCTTGACTGAGCCGCCGCCTTCCATGAATACAGAGACCATTCTAACGCTGCAACATGGATGGGACATGCTTCCGATTATCATGACGTCCACCATCACTCTCTTCCAAGACAAGCACCGATCTGCCTTTCGTACTTCTGGCAGTCCTTTGCTATGTGGCCTTTACCACTGCACCTGTAACATATACTGATGATAGGGTCACTCTTGACGGGAAGAGTTATGCCACTGTGGGGTGAGCACACAGCCATGACCATGTCCTGGGTTTGGTCCCCAGTCATCATCAGCATTATCTCTCTTGCTTATAGATTCCCCTGTGGTCAGAATTTTGATATTCAAAGCCTGTCAGAGTTCAATGGAGATGGCATCAGGGAACCCTGTGATGAAGGCTAGTTTGCTGAGTCTTTCCATCTTGGCTCCCTTGAACCCAGCCAATCCAATCAACTACCTGATCTTGTTTGCGAAGTTGTCCATGTGGTCACTGGCCCACCTGACCATGGTCAGTTTTCTGTATGCTGTGAATGCATCATTGGTGAAGACCTCTTTCAGCTGGGCTTCAATCTGCTTGACATCACTCTGACTAGTCTCCTCCATCTCCATATAAAGAGCCAGTGCATCCCCCTCCAGGTACAATCGTAGCAAGCTTGCCACATTGTCCACTTTCTGAAGTCTTGCCACCAACCCGACCTTTTTCAGCCATGCCACCACATCACCCTCGCTGGAAAATGGCTTTATGACATTGCATCTTGTGCAGACCTTTGCCATAATTGCTGAAATAGTTTGTACTTGAATTTTTCGGAAATTTATTATTAACAATTGGTTACTGACTTCTGCATCTACTGTCCTGACAAACAAAAACACCATTGTCACTGAAGATGTTTTTCTGTCTGAATAAAAGTAAAGTCAAAGCTGCTTTTGTGCCAGTGTAGGCTGGCCAAAATTTGCATGAACACAACTCTTGTCTTGTCAGAGACAAGACAGGTGTCCTACAAACCATGCCTCCAAGAATTGCCATTTTTCTCTCTTGACAGCACTTTGCATGCAAGACATGTTCATGCTCGCTTTGTAGTAAGTCTCATTACACTCTGTTAATATGTTCTTTCTCTAAGTATAACTTTAAAACAAGATCTTTCATTTCCTTCCTTTTGATACTTATATCTTTTATTTATTTGTTTTTTTTTTGTCAGGTGTTCACAACTGGCTGAGTTTATTTGGGAGGATAGGCAACAAATCAAAAAAACTATTTTGATGCACAAACAGGTTCCACCAAATGGGATTGACTATAATCAACTGAATGATTCCATTACTGATCTCTTGTCTCAACTTGTTACAAGGTAAAAATCAAGTGTTCACTTTTCATCTAAATTTGATTTTCATCTAAAATGAAAATAAGTTTCTTGCTGAATTTTTTCTTTCTTGCTGTGGTGTTTTCTTTTCTTCGAAAGTAATTTAGAATTTCCATTCTCAGTCAGTCAGGTGCATGCACTGTCCCAGTTTTCCTTTCCTTTCTTTCTTTCATTCTTTCTCTCTCTCTCTCCTCAAATCCTTGATCAGTTCCAGACATACGCGCTGTAACTCGAAAGACACTTGTTTTTGACTGGACTATCTATTTATTACTGCAGCTTTCCAACATCTGGGTACCATAATCAGAAACTGTTCAAGTAACATGGCCAAGGCAATCATATAACCCCTGGGCACTTGAATCAAACTTCGTGTTCGCGCCACGCTCAAGTCGTGTTTTTCACATTCGGGTGGATGTGGGTTCGATTCAGGCTGGTAAAACAAAGTTTGCTCCTTTTTCTTAGAGAATACAGTAATCCCCGTTCATTGCAGCCATCCGACTTCTGTTCTCTATCTCCTTCCTCCCTGATGTCCTCATCACAAAATAATAGCTAGGTGTGGGCCTTTTTGTTCAGGCGCTCCTTCAGAGTTGGGGAGCTGTGGCCTCTTCCTCGGCCAAAGCATATCCAAGACCATCATCATGCGATCCATCAACATCGTCATCAGTAGCTTCCGAGACACTGGTGTCAGAGGCATCATCTGGTGATACCAATCCTGGCATGCTCAGCTGTTCACTTTCCTCTGATGACTTACTGGTGATACTGAATAGCACACGCATTCCTGAAAAAGGATGCAAGTTTTTTACATGGTGAAGGATTCCATCAAATAGCACTGAGTGTGGACTGTTAATTCCGGCTACCTGGCCTATCCTAGACTTGCTTCTACACTTACCATATTTACCAATCCCTCCGCTCGGGCAGGATATGACACAAGGTCAATTTTTAAGCGGAGTTTAACAGGTTTGAATTCAGAGTTTTCCTTCTCCTAGAATAGTTGCCTCACCAAGGCTGAAGAACCTAGTCTGCCCTACTATTTACCCATAGCTGGAGGGAGAATAATTGGATTCATACCTTTCCCAGGGGTATTAGTGATATATGAAATGCTTGTCCAGGATTTGAACTTGTGTCGCCGTGTTCATTTCCTACAACGATAACCATTACACCACGGGCACCTCCTCATACACTTACCGTATAGGATTCTCACCCACACAGCATCCCCCACTCGGTACTGTCCCTGGGCATCTTGCTATTCAGGGTTGGCCACAGTATCAATACCCTGTATATGGATGTTGAAGGTGTATATAATATTGGATTGTACCATGGAAGTTGAGACGTTGTCTTTTAGCATAACATTCATTGGCCTAGAGTGTTCATCAATGGTCTGAGAGACCTGGGTTCAATCCCAGGTCGCGTCATACCAAAGACTTTAAAAATGGTACTTGATACCTCCTTGCTTAACACTCAGCAATATAAGGTACGTATCGAGGGTAAAGTGGAGCAATCCAGGGAAAGGAGTAGCACCCTTGGTGTAGTAGCTATTGAAAAGGGAACCTTTTGGTCACCCTCGACTATGGTTGCCAACTTTACTTTTATACTAATAAACCGCCTCTGGTATAGAATATTGTTTCCTAGCCACAATTTTCATGTTTGTGGCTTCTCTCGACAATATCATTTCCTGTTAGTTCATAGGTACACCGGAATCAGAGCTGTACACCCCAGTTTTGCAGGAACTGCTGAAAGTGTTGGCTGGGAAATGCAGTGTCATTGTCTGTTTGGATCTCAACTGGTGGGCCACACTCATAGAATATTGACTCCAACTGGAGTATGACACTTAGTGAATCTTGCCAGATTACAAATTTGTAGTGAGTGATGTCCACTCCAATTGTCCTCCATATCAAGTTTCCCTTTTTGCCAGTGTACAGGTGCAGGATCTTGCCCAGTTGGCTGGGGCTGTAGAATACACCCACTGCACCTCTGCAGACAGGTAAGACTCCCCCCACCCAATGAGTGTCAATGATATGACACTAAACAATCTGATGGTGAGGTTCCAGTGATGCTGGAACTTTGGAGAATGCGGAGCACTCCTTCATTACCATTGCTCCTAGGTCCACTCTGGCCTGTAGTGGTAGCACCTGATGGGTCCTATCTATGGGTCAAATAGAACTAACTGCATACTTATGCTAAACTTAATTGTCTGAATTAGAACTGTTTGACTAAACTGAATTGCTTGAAATAGAAATGTTTTTGACAAATAAACTGTGTCATTTAAATTGTGTGCTTATGCTAAACTGAATTGTTTGAAATACAACTGTTTTTGACATTGAAAGTCTACTTGCACTAAACTGAATTGTTTAATATAGAACTGTTTTGACATTTAACTGTGTGTAAACAAAATCTGTACCTATACTAAACTGAATTAGCCAAATTAGAACTGCTTGACTAAACCGAATAGCTTGAAATAGAAATGTTTTTCACAATTAAACTGTACTTACATTTAAACTGTGTACTTATCCTAAACTGAATTGTTTGAAATAGAACTATTTTCATAAAAATGGATTTGCCATTAAATAACCCCCAAAGGTTGATATGCCATAAAACCCAAACAACCAACAAACCAACTTATACTAAACTGAATCAGCTGAATTAGAACTGTTTGACTAAACTGAATAGCTTGAAATAGAAACATTTTTAACAATTAAACTGTGTACTTATGCTAAACTGAATTGTTTGAAATAGAACTGATTATTTGCATAAAAATGGATTTGGCATTAAATAACCTACAAAGGTTTATATGTCATAAAACCCAACCAACCAACAAGTACAGGATCTATTGACTGGCAAGCTGTGTATGTCTTTACTGCAAGTCGCACATTGGACTTTGAGATAGTCGGGTCCTTCCGTTTAGCACAATATGAGATGAGTTTTATTCCGGGGTGTCCAGTTCATTGATGGATATGTGTAATTTGCTGAATGTTCAGCCGATGTGCAGAAACTGCAAAGGTATGCTGAGTGGGCTCAACTTTGGTTTTTACTCTACTCAGCCACCGCTGTGGTACTCTTAATAGTTGGTCGGCTTTCAAGTCGTCTGACTTGAATAGTGTTACATCTACTATTAGCTCATACTCTTTAACTAGGTCCATGAGCATCTTGAGCTATCTTCATAGAAGCATTTTGCTGGCTGTTTTGCTGATTATCCGTGCTTTTCCTGTCAGAGTATCCAATGTCTATCGGTAAACACAGACTGAATCTGTCTTGATATGTAATACCTTTGCTTGCCACTGGAGCACCAGTTTAACTCCTTTTGAAACTGTGTTGAGTTCTGCTAAGTTAATGTGTTGCACATTATTCACTGGTTGCAACCAGCTTGCACCTTTGACAACTGATCCGTTAGCTTCTAGCACAATCCCTGTGGCAAGTGGGCTTGCATCCACCCAAACTGTGAATTTAGGCTCATCTACACACCAATTGCCTCTTATGGGATCTTCCTGCTGTATTTTGGTTATCGTCTCAGTTAGCATGCTCCTGATGGAGATGTTGTTTGTTTCATCATCCTTGCCTGTAGTAACCTTGTTGGCATTATGTTTTATGTATGCTGACGCCATGAGGAGCCATCTGCAAACAGGAAAATGACAAAGTTTTCTACACACTGAAAAGATAGAGATTCTAGAGTAGCTACTACCCATGCTCATCATAGTCTATTACCTTCACTTTGAATGTGTAGTCTGAGCACTTGTGCTCCTTCTTGAAACTGCTTGGGAGTCTTGCAAGCCAGCCCAAATCTTGCTAGGTGTTCCTTCATCTTATCTGGGGACACGAGATGTGTTTTCATGAAGTCGTTGTTGATGTATGATAATGTGGCTTGTATTGCTGTATCCTGAGAGATCACTTATGGATCACATTATCATCAGCGCAACATTCAAGCAAATCCAAGTTGCATGAGGCAATACCTCCATCCCTTCAACATTATTGTCTGAAAAGGCCACAGTGATTTGTGTATGTGTGTTTGTAAATAGGCCTCCCTCAGGTTTATATGTGGCATCATTGGATCCCTCATGCCACAATTCCCGTAACTTCTGTGCACATACATCTGCATTTGTTGTAAACATGTCGATGATCACAATGAGCTCCCTGTTGTCTACTTTATTCTTGTTCACCTGGTGTGAAGGTAACGTACCTGGGCATTCGAAGCACGCACGAACGTGTCTGGCTTGTAGAGAGGAAACCGATATGGCTGCCTCGAGCATATTTGACGAGGGGAGGTCTCGAACCAGCGAGAGGTAATTTGCATGTATGCAAATTCTTACGAGATCTCACGAACATACAAATATGCACAGTAATGGCTGAACGGGGTGGATTTGTTCTGAATGCGTTGCCTGATGAACGTGTTACAACTCAAAGAAGGAAGGAAGGAAGGAAAGAAGGACGGAAGGAAGGAAAAAAGGAAGGCGAGAACCGGAAGTAGAGAGAGAAAGATGGCAGGAAGGAGAACGAGGAAAAAGCAAGAGAGAAGGAACAGCTAACGAGAGAGAGGGAGAGAGCGCTCGACTCAATACCCCTTGAAACTAACAACAGTGTCCTCTCTTGAATTAATACAAGAATCAGTTTCTTGTTGCCTTTTATGCCCGCTCTTGACAACAACCTATTGACAACAAAACTAATTCCCCTCTTTGACGGGACTGATGCTGGGCAATCGGTGGTTGAATGGGTGGAGAAGGCAGAGTTGGTGTGCCGGTTGAGCGGGGTAAAAAATATTGAGTGCGTGGTGCCGATGCGCCTCTTGGGGGGCGCATACGCAGTGTATCAGCAGCTGAGTGAGGAGAAGAGGGCTGACTTTGCCTGTATAAAAGATGTTCTTTACACAGCATTTGCCCTCAGTCCTGTGACGGCTTATAAGCAGTTTGCGGCACGCCGTTTGCGTCCAGGAGAAACGGTGGACGTCTATTTGGTGGAGCTACGCAAGCTTGCGACTCAGTTCGGAGGTATGACGGAGCGAGGTCTGGTCTGCACATTCATTGCTGGGTTGCCGGAGCATGCGGAGAATCTTCTTCAGGCCACTACCCGAGTAGACGATTTGCCGATATCCAAAATATTGGCCCGTGCCTGAGCAATATTGAAGGACAGTCTCACGGGCACAGAATCGGCAGCCGCAGCAACTCAACTACCGGGACGTCAGGAGAAGGGAGTCACAGCTCTAAGGAGATGCTATGTGTGTCAAGAACCTAACCACATGGCTCAAGATTGTCCTAGGCAGCGTCGGAGATGTTAATAAGACGGCGACTGAGTACGCTCCAAGAATTAGCGGCGGAGTATAGACTGACAATTGACGTGGCACTCGTCAAATCCCAGGTGAACCGAGCCGATCCACTCACTAGAGTGCCCCAACGATGGCTGGATGCACTTTGGAAAGAAGCGGAACCCATCGAGCCAGTATGCGCTGGATCTATGGGTGAGCTGGATCCCGCTTGCATTCGGACCATTCACCGATCTTGTGGTCACCCTGGCGTAAAGCACACACTCTACTTTGTGAAACTGGTGAGTCCTGAGGTCTCTAAGGCAGCTGTTTGGGAGGTAGTTAGAGAATGCAAAGAGTGTCAGTCCATAGATCCCGCCCCGGTGAGTTGGAAGGCAGGCAGACTGGACGTATGCGAGAACTGGAGGAGGGTTGGAATGGATGTGACTCACCTTGGAGGTCGTCATTACCTGACCTTAATCGACTGCGGTCCCAGTCGGTTTGCTATTTGGAGGCCGTTATCCTGCCAAGATGCTGCCAGCATTGTTCGGCAGTTGGGGACCGTATTTTGCGAGAGGGGGGCGCCTGTTGAGCTACTCACAGATAACGCCACGACCTTTAGCGGAGAGACGTTCTCTACATTCGCAGAGCACTGGGGCATTCGGATGAGATTCCGATGCGTATACGTACCAGCTGGCTACGGGATTGTGGAGAGAACTCACCGCACAATAAAGTGCATTGCCGCAAGAACACGGTGCTCAGTGATGGAGGCTGTATACTGGTACAATGTGACTCCCAAAGACGATGCGTCGGCGTCAACTGCACCAGCAAACATAATATACTCATATACAGCCCGTATAAGAGGTGTTGATGTCACGTTATCACCGGAGGATGCCGGACCCAGCAGTTACAATGTAGGGGATAGTGTTTGGGTGAAAATCCCTCATGGGCGATGTACAACCCAGTTCGGAAAGGGGACAATTACGGGTGTGTACAGCCCCCATTCGGTCCTTGTTGAGGGGACACCTCGCCATGTAAAGGATGTTCGTCCATTGCGAGGAGCAGACACCACTTATTGCAGCAGCACTTCCTCTGAAGACGAAGCGCCGCTGCTGTATTTACCGCAGGAGGATCCTGCAGCATCTGAAAGCGACCACAGCGACCGTGGTCAACGTGGGCCCGGAGACACGTCCAAGGACGATGACGTTGCCAAGAGCGTTCCACTCAGACGAAGTAGCAGACTCAAAAGACCTGCTCTGTGCTGTATGTTGTGTGATTCCCAAATCAGGGAGGAGTGTGAAGGTAACGTACCTGGGCATTCGAAGTGCGCACGAACGTGTCTGGCTTGTAGAGCGGAAACTGATATGGCTGCCTCGAGCATATTTGACGAGGGGAGATCTCGAACCAGCGAGAGGTAATTTGCATGTATGCAAATTCTTACGAGATCTCACGAACATACAAATACGCACGGTAACGGCTGAATGGGACAGATTTGTTCTGAGTGCGTTGCCCGACGAACGTGTTACAACTCAAAGAAGGAAGGAAGGCAAGAACCGGAAGGAGAGAGAGAAAGACGGCAGGAAGGAGAACAAGGGAGAAAGCAAGAGAGAAGGAACAGCTAACGAGAGAGAGGGAGAAAGTGAGAGAGAAGGAACAGCTAACGAGAGAGAGGGAGAGAGCGCTCAACTCAATTACGCCCTGAAACTAACAACAGTGTCCTCTCTTGAATTAATACAAGAATCAGTTTATTGTTGCCTTTTACGCCCGCTCTTGACAACACCTGGACTTAAGGTCTTAGCTGGATCTAGTTCTTTTTCAGAATACACCATTAACTAACCATTTTTCAGCCATAACTCTAGTTCTTTTACATATTTGGTTCAAATATACTTGACCATGTGATACACTGGTACTTGATTCTGACCACCTGCTCATTTCCATGAGGTGGTTCACTTCTTCTTCCGTTGGTCAAATATGGCGCTGAAATCGGGCTCATCAATTTTGATCGCAGCACACCTGGGGAAGTTCTTCACATGTAAGTGAACCTCACCTGACTTGGTCATGTGCACTCCTCCTAGTCTCTTGATCGTATCAAATCTAGCAGCTTTCCTGTGACAACTAGGACCTCCAGATGCAAAGGGCACTTGCAGTCTACTGCAAGCTCGACTCAGTTGGTTCCATGGCACCTCAGAATCTTCCCATCGGCAGTTAATATGTCAACGTCCTGACATCTCCACTAGCAACATACCGATGTACTCACCAGTGTTTTGGAACACCCAGTGTCGACTAGGGCTATGTATTGTCATCTGTCAACTAGTACACAGATGATAGGTTGCACCTTGTTTTTTTACTTTCTTGGGGAGGAGATCAGCACTGATGCCTTTTCCCCTGAGCTGTTTCCCTGACATTCTGAGACAAAATAGCAGATCTCATTGCAGTTGAAGCATCACATCTCTTGGCGTGATCTTTGGGTGCTTGTCCCATTAGGCCCTCTTGTTACACTGTCTCTGGCCATGTGACCCTGGCCTCTGCATCTGTAACAGGTGATGGCTGTTCAGGGCTTTGCTTCAAATGAAACTGTGCCCTCACTTCAAGGGAACTGCGTAGTTGTGATCGTATCTTTTGTCAGCACCCTTACCCATGTCAGCAAATCTCCCATGGTCAATGTTTTGATGGCTGGTGCCTGTTGCAATTCCTTTGAAATGTCATTCAAGAACCCTGTCACGAACATCTGGCATAAACATCTACATGTTCTCCTGCCCACCTAATGTTATGGCCTTGAAGGACAAGAAATAAATAACACCAAGAGATGTAAGGTTTACAGCAGTATACGTGGTGCATTCAATAAGTTTCCAGACTAATTTGAAAAAGAAATGTTTTTGACAATTAAACTGTGTACTTATGCTAAACTGAATTGTTTTATATAAAACTGATTATTTACATAAAAATGGATTTGGCATTAAATAACCTACAAAGGTTGATATGCCATAAAACCAAACAAAACCAAAACTAAATTTTGTTCTTTTCCTTGTAAAAGTATTAAAGTGTATGTGCAATTTTAATGTTCAGTGACATCTTTTTTTTCTGAGCTGTAAGTCAACATGTACATATCAAAATTGAAGCAACTTATATATATATATATATATATATATATATATATATATATATAAAAAAGGTGCATTCAATAAGTTTCCAGACTTTTTTGTACAGGCATTTAAAATTGTCGTAGACTCTTGAAGATTCAGTATGTTATTGCTATACATCTTATGAGATGACTCACCAATTTTTATGATTTCAGGTTCAAATGAACAGCTACAGCAGGAATTGGAATACACCCTACTAAAGCCTGATTTGTCACAGCTGGTGAATTTCAAAAATGCAATCTGGACTTTAGAAGAACGATATGCAATAAAATTCTGTTTTAAACTTGGAAAAAATGCCATGCGATGAAAGCTGGATCTACTGCTATGACCCAGAGACCAAGAGACAGAGTTCCCAGTGGAAGCATGCTGGCTCTTCTATACCCAAGAAGGTCAGACAGAGCAAATCCACCCACAAACTTTTGATGATCCCTTTTTTTGACAGCACTGGCATGATCTACATGCACTGGGTTCCCGCTGGACAGATAGTCAACAAGGAATACTATTTTGAGGTTTTAAGGTAGTTCAGGAAGAGATTCCGGCGGAAGAGGCCAGAACTCTTCAAATCAGGTCAGTGGCATTTCCACCAGGACAATGCACCAGTCCACAACTCCATCCTTGTCACAGACTATTTGACCAAGATGGGCATCAAGACAGTTTCTCAGTCTCCCTATAGTCCAGACCTTGCTCCCTGTGACTTTAGTTTATTCTCTAAGCTCAGAGGCTGTCATCAAGAGACAATTGAGGAGATGAAAGAGGCTGTGATGAAGGTCATTGACATACTCACACAAGAGGACTTCCATGGGGCCTTCCAGAAGTTGTTGGAATGGTACAAGTGCATTGCAGCCGGAGGAGATTACTTTGAAGGGGACTAGAGTTTCATGTGTGTACTATCAATAAAAGTGCCCATACGAAAAAAGTCTGGAAACTTATTTAATGATCCTCGTATATCTACAGAAATACAGACAGTAATGGTTACTGCTAACTGACTAGACTTGCTTGCCTCATTTATCGAGTTAGTCACTATTTATAGTGTTGTAGAGGGTCCTGCAATGATGTCATGGGGTATATCACCATAACCTCCCCTTTTTATCCTTGCTCTGTATGAAGTCAATATTTTTTCTTTTTTTGGGTTTAGCACAATTAAATCTGTTATTTCTCATTTTCTTTTGGATCTTCTCTGTTCTGGAGCTGTTTGTGGTATTGGAACCTCAAACGTGTCGAACTGGACATTCATTGGGTCTTCCTTTCAAGGGTTGTTTTCTATGGTATTCGAATACCGCTTTCTTATTTGGTTCAGGTGCCTTTTATGGGTGAACCTAAGCCCCTTGATTACGTATATTATGTTTCCAATCTGTTTGTCCACTGTACTTGTCTCCCAGTAGGACTTGTTGCTTTGAAACATGCAGAAAACTTTTTCGCCAATTTTGAATCATTTTCTAGTCACTTTGTATGTTCAGGTTTTGATTGGTTTGGTAAGAGTTTGTCAAACACTGACTTGATCTTCCTTGCAAACATTACCTCTGCTGGCATAATGGCAAATGGAGCATTCTTATTAGGAGTCACTCTATAAACCTGCAGAAATTGCTGTATGGCTTTATTGGTAAGAGTATCTCTTGCTTTCTTAAGGGATCTCTTAAACGTATCAATGAAACATTCCACCTAATCATGATATGGAGTGATTGTGATATGTTCCACTGAGAATGTTTGACAGAATTCTTTGAATTCACTGGACGTGAATTAATTTCCATTATCTGAGACCATGCAGTCTACGACCCCAAACTGGGCAAATAACTCATGTAAGAAGCTGGTTACTACCTCTGTGGTCACCTTTTTGCATCTAAAAATTTCTAGCCATTTTGAAAAGCTTTATACTACAATCAGGTAGTAGAAACCATCCAATGGACCAGCAAAATTGATATAGATCCTAGACCACGGTCAGTTGGTTTTTGGCTAGAGGCTGAATTTTATGGGCGGTGCCTTTGCTTCCAAAGCGCAATCTTTGCAGGCTTTTACTGTATTCTTGATGTCCCTGTCCATATTTGTCTAATAGATGTAGCTTCTTATGAGGCTTTACATCCTCAACATTCCAGGATGGCCGACATGAAATTCTTTTTGTATTCTTTTCTGCAATGCTGCTGGTATAACAACTCGATCACTGTACATAACTACTTCATTACTGATTGAGTAAGCATCTGAAATTTGTCGATTTTTATCTTTTATTTTGTTTTTTATTTCTTTTATAAAGTCATCATCGAACACCTTTTCTTTAATCTAACCAAGTGTTGCATAATGTATTTTTTACCTCTACTTCTCTTAGTAAGGAGGCAATCACTGTGTCTTCAAGGGGTTTGGTATGTTTTGGGATAAGTCTTGACAATCCATCAGCATGACTAATTTTTGAAGATGGGAGAAACTCCATTTTAAAATTATAATTAAGGAGAATGGACCCTATTTTTGCAGCCTGTTTGCAGTTTGAGTTGGTTAGCCCTTTTTTGAACCATAGATTTTAAGTAGTGCTTTATGGTCTGTCTGCAAAATTAAATGTCTTCCATGGATGAATCTCTAGAATTTGGTAACTGCAAAAATAATTCCCAGTGCTTCCTTCTCGATCTGAGAGTTGTTTTTTTCTGCAGATAACAGTGTCCTTGGCGATTGGTTTTAGTGATCTGTCTTCCATTTTGTGTAATATGCAGGCTCCAATTCTGTACAAACTAGCATCACTGGTCACAATGATTTTGAGGTCTGGATTATAATGTGTCAAGAATAAATCTGATGTAAGGACTTCTTTTATTTTTTCGAATGCTTCCTTTCTTTTTCTTTTTTTAGTAATTCATTAAGAGGAACTCGGAAACTGTGCATGTTAGGCACAAACACATTGTAGTAATTTGTTGTCAGGAACACAAAAAAAAAAATTCAGTCATCAACAACGTGCAATACATAGTTCTTAGCTTGACTACTGCTTGAAGAAATACAGCTCTATTTATTTCTTCTTGAGGTCTGTCATTTTACTAGTAGAAGAATTGCTTTCACGCATGCTCTGCACATGCGTATTTCATTTTTGATTTCGCCCTCTTGCTACTTGCCACAAGTGGTAACAAGGCATTTTATCATACGCCCCCTTGATCTTCAAGATCAATAGTTGGTCTCATAATCCTTCATCCAAGTGGGGCGTCTTTGCTCACGTTGTGACCTTTGTACGAGTTCTTTTTGGGAGACTTCGTCAACAACCTCTTCATCTAGTACGTGATGCAGCACTCCGTTGACTGTCACTTTGTTCTTAGATAGCACCTCGGTCACTGTTCTTCTTCCCTAGTGGTAGTACACCAAGCATCAGGCAATTTCACCCACACCTCCTCTCCCACTGTGATTTTTGCTTGATTACTACTGCAAATAGCAGTTCAGTATGACTTATTAATTCATCATATGAATGTTAAGAGTGCATATCTAAATGCTCCCATAGACTATTCCCATTCTTACCTTTAAAGCCTTCTGGCGACTCAACATTTATTTTTGAGTTGCCAGAAGGCTTTAAAGGTAAGAATGGGAATTATCTTTGAAAACTTAAAAATCCTTGTATGTGTTAAAACAGAGCAGTCTACCTTGGAATTCTATACTTATTTAACTACACAAAATTTCATCCAATCGCCTGTTGACTCCTGCATGTACGTTCAAAATATCTGCGATTAAATATCCATCATTCTCACGTGGGTTGATGATATATTAATAGCTTCGAAAACTGAGGCACACCTTATGCAAATTAACTCAAGACTGAACATGACTGATCTTGGGCAATTATCCTGGTTCTTAGGAATACAATTTGAATGCGAAAATAATACTATTAAAAGGAATCAATCTAGATATATTGAGAAGATATTAGCAAAGTTCAGCATGGCAGATTGCAAACAATGTTCAACTCCATGTGAAATGGATATAAAGAAAACAAATGACAAAGTTGATTTAATAGAAAGCAAACCTTATTGTGAAATTATTGGCAGCCTAATATATATAATGGTTGCACCAATACCAGATATTTGTTATACAGTTACTAGGTTGTCTCAAGACCTAGCAAAACCAACTTCTTTCCATTTCACAAAGGCAAAAAATGTCTTACATTATTTAAAAGTCAGTCACTAATATTCAAGAAATTGTAGAAACCCTTGAAATTGGAAGGGTTTTGTGTTTTAGATTGGGGTAATTTAGATGACAGATTAAGCGTAAGCTGATTTTGCTTTAGATTGGCAGAAAATAACCCAATGATTTCATGGAAATCTAAAAAAGTAGAATTCAGTCGCTTTGTCAACATGCAAAATGGAATTTATAGCTATATTATTTGCAATTCAAGAAGCTTTGTATCTTAGAGCACTATTGAGAATTATAATGGAACTTGACTCACTTAAGAATCCAACAACTATTCATTGTGATAATCAATCCAGTATTGTTTTGGTAAAAAAAAAATCGTTCATCAAAGATTGAAACATATTGATATAAAATTTCAATTTATACATGATGAAATAAATAAAGGGTTGATTCTTTTTAATACATTGAAACAGAGAAAAATGTAGCTGACATGTTCATGAAGCCAATGACGGAAATAAAATTAAACACTTTCAGAAAAATTGTAGTAGGTAATTGATTCTTTACTTAATGAATTAGGCATGAATAGCCCAGTCAACTGGGGTAGAAGAATAGATCGATTGCATCTCAGCAGAGGGGTAAAACTCCCTCAAAAGAGTGTCTGGGATGTGACACCACTAATTGTGTTTTTGTGTCAAACAAAAATTGTATTAATACTAATAATTCAAATTAAAAAATTTAATCACATTTTTTTATTTGATATGTATTTCTTTTAGAGGTGGAAAATTTCATCTTATACCTCTCAACAAGTGGGGGTGTTGGTTGTTTGATAGGGCCATCTACAAATTTTAGATTATTCAAAATCATCGCAGTGTTTGTTTACTACGCTTGTGAAGGTTGTGTAACCTTTGTCGTCGTTCCTTATAAGATTCATGCATTTCCATCTTTTATGGAAGAGAGATGTTTTTCAGTTGAATGATTGAGTTAACAATTGTTCCGTTTCAGTGAATGTCGGGTTGCTGTTTTTTGGGGGGTGATATATAATTGATGAACTTGGTAGTTCAACTGTACCTAACTTTCTTAGTAGCAAACAAACTTTCTTGAAATCGGCCCAATTTGCGCAGTCAGTGCTGTAGAGATCTTTGTATATTGTAAAGTATGAAGCAAATGTAATTTCATCTTCAGGGGTGTTAGTGAAATTATCGATAGTGCTCCAATAGCCATCACTCCCAGGTCCACTCTGGCCTATAGTGGTAGCACCTGATAGGGCCCTATCTATGGGTTAAATAGAACTCATCTGCATACTTATGCTAAACTAAATTACTTGAAATAGCACTGTTTTGATATCTAAACTGTATACTTATGTTAAACTCAATTGCTTAAAATAGAACTGTTTTGATATGTAAACTGCATACTTATGCTAACTGAACTGACTGAAATAGAACTGTTTTCAACATTAAAACTGTACTACGCTAAATTGAAGCTACAGAAATCAAAAAGGGTTAAAACGAAGCCACCTCTCTCCTTTAAGGAAATTACATAAAGTATTTTTTTTGTTTTGTTGATTATCATTCATATACGAGAGATGCTGAAGTACACTCCAGGTAGGTCACTGTTTGGTTTCCTTCTATTATTGACTGTTTTATTTTTATTGCTCTACTGTGGTGCGTGAAAACAGCCAGTAAGGATTAGTGTGACACTTGCTCTTCAAATTACTTATCTATCTGGTGGTGTACTGCAATTAATAAGACGAGCATTGCTGGATCAGTACAGAGGGCAAAATGACAGTTCCTGAAATAATGGCAACTTTTAGAGGTCTGTTGGATTGGATGAAGTTACCCACCTACCGAGGCAACCCAGCAGAATTTCATGATTGGTTAGTAGCTGTACAACAGCTAGTGTACAGGTTGAAAGACCAGGAGATGGTGCTGTTAGCTTTTGAAGCAGCAATTGGACTAATCTAAAAATTTATTGAGGTTTTATACAGAGAAAACCACCAGATAACATGGGACAAGCTTAAGGGAACCCTAATCAGACAGTATGCTAGTGAGCAAACAACCATAGATGTGGTGCAGAAATTATTTCAGATTAAACAGGAAGTTGGGGAAACTCTAGGGGACTTAGGAGATAAAATGACTGGATTGGCAGAGTTAGCATTCCTGAATCCAGAAATAAGAGAAAATAGAGCAATTCAGGCAGTTTCACCCACACAGATGCTTTTATGGATGCTATCTGTGATGATGACGTGAGGGGTGACATCCTGAAGAGGGGGCTCTGTAGGCTGACGGAGGCCCTGGAGGTAGCTAAAAATAGTGAGAGGATCTGGGAAAGGATAAGAAACAACAGAGACCAAAGATCCATGGGTTGAAAGAGTACAGAGAAAAGTTCCAGAAATAGGATAGTGAAAAACACAAAAGAAGACTGGGAATCCCAACCACAGGGGATGAGATATACAGCCTGGATTTTATGAGATCACCAGAGACTGTCCCACCAATTGAGAAGGAGACCCCAGGACTATAAGACTGAAATGCATCAAGTGTGGAAGTTTTGGCCACAAGGCGAAGTGGTGCACAGATGTGGGGATAGGAGACATGGGGTTAAAAAAATAAACATCCTGGTACCCCACAAAAGGAATAAGGGATCGGGAAACAACAGTGGGACCCCTGTAGAGAAGTAAGAGGCTGGGTGACCCCAATAAAAACAAGACCTCTGAAGTGCTGGTCCTGTGGTGTGGCTAGACATTTTGCAATCAACTGTCAATGGCATAAGTGCTGGCTATGTAAGACGGCTGGACACTTAAGAAGGAATTGTCCAGGAAGAAAAGATGACCAATTAGATTGAGGCCTTATAGGACCCTGATCCATAAGAGAAAATTAGAGGAGGCAGTAAATGAGATGTTGCACTCAGGAGTAATAGAGAGATCTAGGAGTTTTCCAATAGTTATTGAGGAAAAGAAGGATTGAGGACATAGATTTTTTGTGGATTTTAGACAAACACCATTACAAAACTATTAGCGGTATCCTTACCTCGATCGATGATATTCTAGAACTTTAGGGAAAGTCAACCTGTTTTTCTACATTGGATCTAAGGTCAGGTAATTGGCAGCTAGCCTTGGATGAAAAAAAAACAGAAGACAGATTTCACTTGTCATGTGGGTCTATTCAATTTCTGTGTGATGCTGTTTGGGTTATCTAATGGCCCAGTTGATGTCTATAATGCTAGGAGGTAAGGAAAATTTTGCTATGGCTTACCTGAATGATATAGTGTTTTCTAAACCACCTGAGGAGTTGAGAAAGCACTGATTGAAGTTAAAATTGCCCAAGAGTCAATTTGTGAAGGACGAGAACAAGTATTTGGGTTATGTTATAAACAAAACAAGAATAAACCCGATTTAGATAAGGTAGAAGTGATAAGAGCTATGCTGGAGCCCAAGACAGTGAGAGAGGTTCATGACTTTATAGGAGCTACTGGATATTACAGGCGCTTTGTTCCTCTGTTTAGCAGATTAGCAAGACCCTTGATAGCCTTGACAAAAAAGTACACTAGATTTAAGTAGTTTTTTTTTTCACTAATTTATAAAAAATATATATATTGCAGGACTTTTATTGTCTTAAAGCAGCCCAACCAAATCCTGAAGAAGGAATCTGGACGTTTTTCAGCTTCTGTGACATTATTAGTTGGCAAAGTCTTAAATGTTGACAAAAATCCTCCTGAAGTGACAGCAATTTTGATATCGTAAGTATACTGTTCATTGTTTTGCACTCACAGATATTGTCTGTTTAGAAGCAACCACTAGTGTTAGTTCATAATCTTTAATGATCCAAGTTTTTTAGCAATAAACATTTAGACCCAAAAATGTAAAAATTCGAGTTTTGAGGCATACTTCTTGCAGGAAAATCCTTATAAGTTCACTGTCAAGCGTTGTAATACAGTCAAACTTATATCATTAAATAGCATCAAAATAGATCTTTAATTTGCTCTAATAATTTATAAAATACATTCTCTAGTTATTTAATAATAAATAAATACTACTGTGCTGCTCATTTTAGCATGTTTAGTTTTTTATTCTTTTTGATATTTTTAAAGATTATTGTGCTAACAAAAATTTTCATTTTTATTGTGGTACAAGTAATATGCATACAAAAATTAGATCATTATAAATCACAATCCAGCAAAAACAGCACATTTTGTCAGTACAGTAAGGTTTAAAATGCTCTTAAAGAATAAAACAATTTTTTGTTCAATTTGAAACTTAATGTATGCAAACATATTATGTTGATTAAAATTATTAGTGTTAAAACTATTTACTGTCTTAGGTATGACATTAAACTACATCTGATATTGAGGTTCCAGTTTTGGAGTTTGGGGAATATGGAGTACTCCTTCATTACCACTATTCTCCTGTCAGGGTTCCATCTATGGGTCAAATAGAACTATTTAATCATTTACTCATTATTAGTATTTGTTATTTAAAACCATACAACTGTATACAAATTGTATTAAATAAGAATACTTGATAAATAGAATTACTAATGTTAAATACCAATACTTAAAACCATTTCTGTGCTAACAAGTGAAATCTAATTTGTTTTAAAAAATTTACCTACAAACTATTCACTTACAAATCATATGTGTACAAAATGAAAAAACACATAGAGGTGCCTGTGGTGTAATGCTTGACATTGTTGTAAATGGGTACATTGTACTGAGTTCAAATTTTAATGAAGCTTTTTTTTATCATTAAGGGTTTTCGGACTATTGTCTTCATCTTTATTGTTATTTCCACAATGTTTCGGCCAATATGTCCTCCGGCCTTCTTCACATGTTTATCGAACTTGGGAACCTTCACGGAACTTCAAACTACGTCCTTTATTGAAACCCATGCTATGTGTCCTGCTGGACACATAGCATGACGGTTATAGGCATTGGTTCCCTAAGCTTCTAAGGAGACAATCATCTGGAGGTTGCAGGTTCAATCCTGACTGTAAGCGAGTAACAATGCAGGAATACTTAACACTTGTACCCGGTTATGGCTAATGGAATCAGAACAGGCAACCCCCGTGGATTCAATAAAAGATGTAATTCGAAGTTCAGTGAAGGTTACCGAGTTCGACAATCACCTGAAGAAGGCCGGAGGACATATCAGCTGAAATGTTGTGGAAATGACAATAAAGATGAGGACAATAGTCTGAAAACCCTTAGTGATAAAAATCATCAAGCTTCATCTCAGAAATTTAGACATTCAATTAAGCTGTTTGCATTTCACAGAGCACTAATACTCTTGCAAAAAGTATGAATCCAATTGTTCTTCTAGATATGGGTAAATAGGTCTTTAACCTTAGTATGGCAACTGGTCTAAGAAAAAGAAAACTCTAAATTCAAACTTGTTAAACTCCACTTAGAAAATTGACTTTGTCTTGCATCTAGAGGGGTTGGTAAATACTCAAATATGGAAAAACACAAGGTCTTCAGAGGATGATTTTATTTATTGTTGAATTATTTGCTTATATTAAATGTTTTGTTGTATGCATTTCTAAATGAAACAAAAGATGAGAAAGTTTTAAATATTATATTTCTGTTGGTGGCATTCTGTTTCAAATTTGTGATATAAATAGTGTTTGAAAATTTATTTTAAAAACAAAATGTATTTTCTTAAAAAATTTCATATCGCATCAGTCTATCTATGTATCTATCTTCATATTTTAATTGTTTTATTTTGTTTATATCTACCTATTTTAAACATTTCATAACTCTTCCATCTATTTTTATCACTGTTAGTTTGCTTCATTCTTGCTCTGTCAATCTGATCCATTCATCTGTTTATCTAACTATATATCTAAGTATATAAAAACAATGAAACAAAATTATTTTAGATAAGGGATTTTAAAACTTTTCAGCACTAATCTGACCAAATAAAAGAGATTGAAAATAGTTTATATACGGGTGAAGAGACCATGACACATTTCTTTTATAAAAACTCTCTCTTCTTTATTACTTGATAGGGTCAAAATGACTGTAAGTGAGAGAGAGAGACAGGAAGACAGAGGACTCGGACTGATGAAGAACTGCTATCATTGCACCATGTATTCTTAACCCACGTTGTAATTCTATATTCAGAGCCCCACTTAGTATTTCTTTGACAGGGTTGATCAGGGACATTTCTCAAGCAAGGCCACTGGCAGCTTCTGCTCTGGAAGTTGAAACTGTGTGCTTATATAATGTTCATAACGCCCACACGTTTTCCTTCTGGTTCCCAATTCACAATTTATTTCCACTGTCCCCTTGTTTATACAGGTTCACATCCTGCTTATAAAATCTCTGATGGGTCTGTCAAAGGTCAATATGTAACAAATATGTATAAACAGGAGTTAGCATGAAATAACCATCAATAGTTGATATACTATCAAATCAAATAACCTGAAGGTAAACTCAATTTTAAAAAAATGTTTCAAAACAATGTATATTTCAAGATTTAAATTTTGATTTTTAGATCTATCTTAGGGTGTCATTTAAAAGTTATATCAAACCTAGTAAAGTATTATAATATCTATCAGATTTAAGTTAATTTAAGAATTTATATACTAATGTAAAATCTGACAGTCCTGGAGTTATTTTTCTTCAGGATCTTAACTCTCAATGAGTCATACACTGGATGAAAAAACCAATGTGGTGGATTGATTAGCATTAGTAGTTTACTATTAGCTTTTTGTTTCCTCTGAAAACCTTCTTGGGTCTATCTATAGTATTTCTAAGCACCACAGCTGTTTAGCTGTTTTTAGAGCAAGCTGCGAAATCTCAAAAAGTATAGCGATCCCAGCTTAAGAACCCCACCTTTATGCAATGTAACTGATTAACAATACTTAAGCTTGTAAAAAAATGATTTAAATCAGAATAGTTGTCCGAAATTTAAGTTAGAAAATAATCTAATATATGTTTTTTTACTTTTAAGGGAACAAGAAGCAAGTCAACTCTCGAGCAATAGTGCAAACAAAAGGGAAGCCACTGGCAGTATTCTTAATAGTACAGGCACAATGGAACTCATCAGTGATAGATACATGACTGTTACATTCAGGAATATGGTATGCAATTTGAAATAAATATGAATATACACATGCATATGTGTATATATATATATATGTATATATATCTAATACGTGTGTGTGTGTATATATATATGTACGTATATATATCTAATACGTGTGTGTGTATATATATATGTACGTATATATATCTAATACGTGTGTGTGTATATATATATGTGTGTGTGTGTACATATAGATGTTATTTTTATCCTTATGTAAACCCAACAAATGCCAACATGCAGAAACTTAAGAAAGCACAAAGAGAACTCACACACACCAAAAAGAACAAAAAGAATACATTCAAGGTCAGGTCAATAAAATAAGAAACTCAGTAGAAGATACACAATCACGAATAGCATGGCAGACATTAAATGAAGTGAGTAAAAGAAAGCACCTCAAGAGCAAAACTAAAAGCTGCCAGCAATGAAGAATGAACAAAAATGTGGAAAAAACATTTCAAGAATCTGCTTGGAAACTTCCTAAAGTCACAGATAAACCTATCACAAAGATTATTAATTGCCAACTAGACACCAAATTAGAACAGTTTACTCAAGAAGAACTCAACATAGTGTTATGACTACAACGAATTTAGGGTAAGTGTCTAGGAGTATATCTGGTCACAAGCAACCATAACACAAAAATTTGACACTAACAAAGAATAATCAAGTAAAACAAGGGTTTGAAATGCTAAACTAAGTTTATTTACAGGGAAGAGGAGTTGTACAAAGGTAGAATAGACAGAACATGTGAGCAAGAGGGGTGAATGAAATGTATGGGTTAAAATCAACATGAAATCTATTAAAGCTATGAAGAAAAATATATTACATGAAATCTATTTTGGTTATAAGGTTTAGAAAAGATTTCCTTAAGTTTGGCCAGCAATAACAGATGCAACAAGACCTGAATAAATGGTTGAATATAGCATATGTAAAAAGGATTACCTGATAGCTCCTTGACCGGGAGATGAAATTAGGCACATCTTTCTCTGCCAACTGCCTGATTCATTCTAACCTTAACCTGTAGAGCACCGGGTCACAAGACCAACAGGTGGCAGTTTGAAACCCTGGCAGTAAAGCCGAAGGGGTTGGGAAAATACAATAAGGAGGGCCATGCATAATGGTATTCAAAATGACCCAGAGAAAAGATGTACCGAAAATTCTATTCCTAGTTTACAGAGCAAACATGAACTCTGCTCCCAAGGACAAGTTGAAAAAGGGTCCTTAGGTGGTAACAATAGTACAGTCAAAAATTAAGAGTAAAGCTGCAGGCCTCAACAAAATACCCCCAGAAGTATGGAAGACAGAAGAAATTTGACAATTGACTTTTAAATTTTGCAATATCGTATATAGATAAAAAATAATAGAGAGTAGACAAAAGGCTGCATTCTCCCCTTCCCTAAGAAATATGCCCTTGGAATTACCAAAAACTAGAGAAATAACTCTTACTTCTATAGCAACTAAGGTTTATAATGCTCTGCTTCTCAACCATATCAAACCTGAAATTGAGAAAATTCTTAAGAAAAATCAAAATGGTTTTTCGAGAAATTGATCCAGAACATATCAAATTCTAATAACTAGTTGAATCATTGAAGGAGTTTATGAAAAGGTTTTGTGACAAAACAATTATTTATACATTTCTCATAGGCATTTGATTCCATACATGGAGGGAAGATGTAGCAAATAGTTCTAGCTTATGGTCTCTGCAAAGAAACTGTTA